>CM042430.1:22574436-22809436 GCA_023631565.1 Gymnocephalus cernua
TATAGCAGAGGAATTTATATTCTCCTCAAAAACGTCATATGCTTTATCAAATAGTAAAGTGCTAAAATTCAACTGAGATGTAACAAAAAACTAGACATGTCATGTGTTCTCACCTGTCCAGGACGAGCTTTGAAGTTCTTCTTCAGCATGCGCAACTCGATGACATCACAGGGGTGCCTGATGACTGTCACTATGGTGACAGGGTCGCAGCTCCGGATGTAGCGGTAGAAACGCTCGGCACAGTAAAGACAAAGAGGACCGGACACCCAAAGCCATGTCTACAGATAGACAAAGAGAAACACAGACTTTCTACATCATGTGAACACTTAATCACCCAAAAAAAGGTAATGGAAAAAGTTGTAAAGAACAGTGTGATGTCATGTTTGTTGCCTTGTTTCCGCAATTTCTTTGGTGAGTACACTGTTACAGTGGCATGACCAATAAAACTGTTGATCATAGCTACAAAAATAAACCCCAAGTTGTAGCAAACCGTAGTTTTCCCTTAAGGCTGGAACATACTTCTCTGTCTGCACATATGGGAACGTTTACGTGGCATTATTCTTCCATACTTCTACAGATTTTAGGCTTAACATTAACGTTATAAAAGTCTTTTTAGAAAGTTGGACCAACCACCCAGTTTGTTTGACACGCAGGGCCGCACAACGTGTTGTTGAGAATCGGTTACCCATAACACCTTTCTCTGCACAGACCTGGAGTGAGGTTTGCATATATAAGTGTAAATTTCCATTCACATGGATCATCTCCTCTGAAGTGAAGATGGATTCTTGCTGTTCTTGTACTGAGCAGCTGAAAGTCAAATATGGTGGCGCTATGTTACCTAAATATTTCAGTACATCAGCTTCTGTCGACATGCTTCAGCTAGCACATGCAAGATAGTTACCCCTGTTGCTTGCCTATAATAATAACTTATAATAACCAGATAAACTAAAATTAAGCGTATATTAGCTATTTTTTATGTGTGTGTATGTTTATACATATTTGAAAACAGATACAAACAGACAGTGTATTAGTAGTCTACTTTAATTAGCTAAATCAATTACCTTAGTGTTAAATTTGATTTTTTTAATTAAATAGATGTAACAGCCATTTTGCCACCAATTTATGCCTACTTCTGTAGTTCTTTTTACCAATTGAACACATCTAATTGTCAGAAATTCCTACTCTAAATTACAACAGGAGGCTGACCTGCTCATTATTACGATCTGTGTGATATTAAAAGAGTGTGTTAGCCCTGGAATCTTATGTTGTATCAATTGCTGTCATTCAAGGCATTCTCATTCCCTTAACTTGTTTCTCAAAACACAAGAGGTGTCTGAATCAAACTCAGCAAAAAGAGTATATTCGTGAGAACGAATGCGAAATCTCTTCACCTTCTATCACAGTGTGTGGTGTTTCTGTTTCTTTCTATCGGCAGTTACCTGTGGCAGACTAATTGCTCACAACTCCTGTAAACCCTGCAGAGCACAACCAGGTTTAAGGGGGATTTTATGAAACCAGCCCGTTGCTTAACGACCATGTGCAAACACATAATCACACACGCAGGAAGAAACTCACACAAACGCAGGCCTTGATGTAGAAAGAGGATGCCTGCCCCTCCCTTACAGCACTACACCTCTAATAAACGGGACCAACTCCCCCCAACACCTCCCAAATACTCAACACACATGTATAACATTCACACACCCTCTACAAGACAGACACACACTTACAGGTACGAACACTTCAACATGCACACAAATAAATATGAATGCGAAGATACGCGTAATAGACATGCACAGCCCCACACACACACACACACACACACGCACACACACACACACACACACCTGGGGGTAGTGGGGCTGGAAGTGAGCCTCCTCTCCGCATCTCCTCTCTTCATCCTCACCCTGCTCCAGCTCCTCACCCTGCTGCTCTGTGCTGCTCTGATTGGCTCTGAGGCAGCCAGGAGGGTGGGCCTCTAAGTTGGTCTGATACTTCAGAGCTCCTCTAATGGAAAGGACAAGAATCAAGGTGATGTGAGTTTGGTTATTTTAGAGTATAATTTAGGATTTCTGAGGTGTGGTTATTGGTAGTGCAATAGGAACTTTTTGATCCCCTCTTTACTGCCACATTCGGACCACCTCATATAATAAAACGTATTATCTGCCTAACATGTCGGAAGGCAATATAGTGATATAGTAATAATTAGTAATAATATACTGATTTTAATGACACTGCACATTTAGTCATTCAAAATGTACAAAGGCATGGAGGGCAGGTGTACTGGAAACTTGCCGGTAACGTTAGTGTGATTGTGCTTGTGTGTTTTGTGTGTTCAGTCTGTGACCACAAATGTGACCTAACAAGAAAATGCCATCAAGAAAATATTTAAAACAAATATTGCCATTTGACATAGGCTTAAAAGTATAGATACAGGCTGTTAGTTCATATAACTCAACCACACTAAATACAACACAACAAACAAAAGAAAAGAAAAGAGGCATGTACAAGCAAACCCTGGTTCTACAGTTAAACAGCTGTCAGTGGAGGCATTCCTGCACCCTGATTTCCCATGAAAAACTTCACCTATATTTTGTCAGAACAAGAATTTAAATGTAATTTCATGTTGAATATGTCAATAGCATTCATTTTTGAATGAAGAAAGTCAGTATTGCATGGTTGCTTGAGAACCAGTCATTTTGTCACTGAGTCCAAAGTTGCTGATGGAAATTTAGAGACGTCTCCAGCTGTCTGCGGGAGTCTCCAATATTTGCCGACATTCACACGTCTTATCTTGTCTTTTGGAGTCAGCGGTTGGGATGGAGACAAACTGTACCAACAGTGCAGAAAAACACCCTGACTCATGCAGAGATAAACCCACATACATACATGCACACACACAGATTTAGTGCCAAGAGCTGAGACCTACCCGACCATGTGCACCATGAGGATGATGTAGAAGACAATGAAGAGGTTGTGTGTGTACCAGAAGATCTCATAGTTGGACAACCTGAAAAAAAAAGCAAAAAGAACAACATACATGACTATTGTCAAAGAAACTCTTACTTCTAAGTCACACCAAGGATGTTGTAAAAGCCTAAATAGATGTAAATGAGGAATAATAACATTGTAACATATTAGGAAACAAGAAAACGAGCAGGGACAACAAAAGAAGAAAGCGAGGTCAGAGTTTGTTCAGGACCAGACGCACAGACTCCCAGCTCAGAGCCTGAGTAAGCAGGACATCAGAGGTCAATATTAAAGGGGTCATTACACACAACGACCCCCCCATAAACACTGCAAGCAATGAACATCATCAAACCCTGTTACTGCAACTTCTTTCATGCTTGTTTTCTTAAAGCATACCCTGTTTCTGTACAGGTATACCACAAGAACTGAGCATTTTGGTTCATTTTAAATCACATTATATGTGTTCAGCCCTGTTAGGTGGTCATTGCCTCATAATCCAGATCCAGTTAACCTCAGAAAACTGATTAGGTTTTCTAGAACTTAACTGAAACTGCCTCATTTTTAAAGACTGGCGCTCAAATAATCAAACCAATAGATGTAGCTGAAAATCATTTTCCAGAACCCAAAGTTCATTACCAAATATAGAAAATGTTACGACTTGTAACCTGCACAACTATATTTGCAATTAAAACTGCCTCTGTTCTCAGTAGTGTGCTACAACAATCTTTTTTAATTTTTTGCCATACAAGATACTAATATATTCATATAATATATGTATTGCATTAGAAAGGCTAGATAAAAGCAGCAAAAAACAACTTGAGAAGCAGTTTTTCTTTTCTCATTATCTCACTGGATCATTGTGACTCATTATGTAGGTATTCTTCAGCCTCCATCTCACCGCTCCAGCGCATGAGCACACACACTTAAAAGTCTCACACACCTGCATGGGTTACACACAAATACACACACATACATACACGCGCACATGCAGAGCGGGTGACCCACTCTGACCTGAGTAATGACAGAGCAGTGAGTGGAACACTTAGTGAGGATTTACTCTGAACAGACCTCTGTTAGCATGTCTTATGGTTTCCATCTTGTATTTCTCTCTCACACACAAGATGAACTCAGAAAGAAAGACAAAGGCAAACAGACATGACACAAAGGATACACATAGAGGCAGAGACATATATACGTAAGCACCAAAACCGTGGTTGTATTACAGTAAGTGAACTGGATGCAAGGCGCCAATGTGGATCCCATTTACAGTTGCTCACACGGCAAACAAACCAAAAAGGTTTTCTCTTACACATATACAAAGTGATTTTCTAGGCTTTGGGAAATGTTTACAAATGGTGGTTTGGCTGACCTACCGTACGCAGTAGGAGGAGGATGTGAACATCAGGAAGAGGATGAGAACCAACAGGACGCCCGTGACTCCTGGGACTGAAGAGAATCAGCAAATTAGAATGCAGAGGCAGTTAACATCCCAGGACACATACAGTACATAATGAGACACATGTAAGGGGAGATGCGTGCTCACTATGATATTCCCACAATTTTAACAAACAATAACAATTTAATAGTAAGCAAGCAACCAATTTTTGTTCTACAAAGACGTATTTTCCCCACTAAAACAGCAAACATACAGGGAAGAGAAAGAGAGGACTTAACACAGCATGACATCCTCCTCTCTTCTTGGCATAAAGCCACTCTAATCTGCTACACATTTACCACCTTCATTGCTACACAAGTAAAAACATTCCAGCATTCACATGCATACACACACCTCTGGTCTATATACTGTATAAGAACAAATAGTTCTTACTTGTGGTCAAAATGATCAGTTTGGGGTCCTGTAAAGGAAACACAAAAAAAATACATAATTGCCTACTTTATGCAGCGTAGACGTGAGGTGCATGATTAATACTTCTCTGGCTCTCTTTTTTCAATTATTTCCATCACTTTTCGTGTGTGCAACTAAACACCATGAATGAATGCATCTGAGGAGATTGTCCACAGTGTTTGGACGACATGTTTTGAGCATACCTCTGCCTTAAGGTCAAGGTAAGATTTGGGGTTAGACATGTCGTTGTGATGGTTATGGTTAGGGGCTATGAAATGCATCAAGTCTTAGAGCGTCCCCACAAGCACAAAGTACGAATGTGCATGCATTTGTGTCTCACCTCTCCTCTGAAGCGAGCCAAATTGAGAGCAGGAAAGTCATCGGAGTAGCTCACACTGAAGTTGACGACATTAACCAGGTGTGCAGACACGTGTACAACTACAGAAGAAGAGAAAGTCTGACAAAATGCTGATTTAAAACACACATTTTGTGTGCATAGATACCAGCAGACATACAGATCAGCTCCTCTGCCTTAAACACATGCATACACACATTTATGAAGGTCAAAATGAACTGCTAGCGGAAACTCAAACAAACATCTCTTTGTCTATTCAGCAAAAAGTCTGACTCACTGGCACACACACACACACACACACACACACACACACACACACACACACACACACACCTCCCTGACATCATAGGCTGACCATGCAGCCGTTCAACAGCTGATGGAATTAGAGGGTGTAATCATGAGACACAAGGGTCCTTTTTTCTCACTCACATCCTTTCTCACTCCCACTGCTTCCCACCCCTCTTTCTCCCCCCCCCTCTCTTTTTCTTCTCTATGTCTCTCTCCCATCCCTGAGGTCTCTCTGTCTTATTTGTCATTTGTTATCTCAGAACTGTGGAACTCCGCTGTTAGAACATGAGAGCTTTGCCTAAAGGGAAGAAATCTTGGCCTCTGCTGCTTTGATTTTGACCGTGCCTTTTTAAGGCGTACCTTTTGATTCCAATTTTATGGAAGTAAATACTGAATCCCTTAAGAATGCTATCTGGTGAAGCAGAAATGCAAGTTGTTAAAGATGTTTATTCAGAGGTCCCTGGTCAAATGTAAAGCTCTTAGAAACTGTGAAAACATGCTTGGTATTTGTAGACAAAATGTTTTGTCTCTACAGAACACACTGAGTGTCACAGTACATCCCAACACTCATCAGCCACTGTCACGATGTTACTACTGAATGAACAGGACCTCTGTACAATGAGTGGATCACTGCGAGGAAAATCACACAGCATATGGTTATGTGTACGTAGGTGGTGGGTGGCGAGTGCCAAGTTCCTGAATTAGGTTGTCTTTTTCCTGAGAAAAAGAGAGTCAGGTGTTACTGTACAGATATAAAGCCAGGCTTCTTAGAAAAAAACATGAATGAATAAGAGGAAGAAGCCTGTAAAGCAGAGAACCAGCGGACCCACATCTGCTTAAAGCTCCCATGATGTCATGAGAGGAGACTCACAAGAGCAACACACACGCACACACACACACACACACACACACACACACACACACACACACATACACACACACACACACACACACACACACACACACACACACACACAACTAGACGGCAAAAACACACATGACCAGCTGGAGGAACATCCCAGCTGGTACGCCAGGAATGCTGAGCGGGTCAATTTATCCACACTTCACACACACACACACACACACACACAGTGATACATACAGTATATGAAAGGAAAGAAATATGAGCTGTGGTGATAAGTGGCAGTTTTTACCAGAGAAGATGCAGATGGCTACTCCACATGCCACATGAAAGGTCTTGCTCTTATCCAGCAGTCTGCGAGTCTCTCGGCTCGATACCTGCGTGAGTATGTGTATTGTAACACAGACAATAGTATTACATATATATATATATATATATATATATATATATATACACACACACACACACACACACACCTTTAACACATCTAACTAATTTCAACTTATCCTCTTACCCTCCCTACATTTAGAATTGATCTTTACCAATAATGCACTAAGATTATAACATTTTTCATGCATTTTTACATAGAAATCCTAAAACTTTGCATCTTTCAAAGTGGCATAAACAAACACGTTGTGTAGCCGCACATTTCACTCAACTCAATAAACATTTTCTTCCCATCCCTCTACCTTTCCTACCTCCCTCTTTCCTCACTCCACACTCCTCAGTCTCTTTCTTACCGTGTGTGTTCCTCGGACAAAGGTGAGCAGGGAGCGACACATAGGCAACAGCACCAAGCTGCAGTTCAGGTTCAGCACAGACGCAGAAGCCCTGCTGATGCACAGCCCTAGCTGGGAAAGACACACACACACATACACACGCACACACGTACACACGTACACACGTACACACGTACACATTAGGCAGGTTTCTAAAATGAGCCCTGATGCAGCAGATGTGAAATAATAGGGGGCTGCCGGATTAAGATACACACTTTTGAGCCGTTTCTATTCAGATCTGGACTATTTAATGTGCGCACCGAGGGCTTGAGGCATGACTACCCTGCTACACAACATCTTTGCCCTTCTCAGTATGGCGCTTGTAATCATTCTCCTTTAGGTATCTCTCTGCTAAGGCTTTGCTTTTAAAGGTCCCATGACATGGTGCTCTTTGGATGCTTTTATACAGACCTTACTGGTCCCCTAATATCTGAAATCTCTTTCCCAAAATTCAGCCTTGGTGCAGAATTACAGCCACTAGAGCCAGTCCCACAATGAGCTTTCCTCAGGACATGCCATTTCTGTGTCTGTAGCTATTGAGGAGGAGAGGGGGGGGGGGGAGGACAGGTGGAGGGTGGGGGTGTGGCTTTGACCAACTGCCACTTTGCTCGTTTGAAAGCCATGATGTCTCTCTCTCATGGGTTGGCCAAATTCTCTGGGCGGGCAAAGCAGAGAAAGGGGAGGTAACCTTGCTTGTTATGACCTCATAAAGAGGAGATTCCAGAACGGCTCATCTGAGCTTACTTTTTCTCAAAGGCAGAGCAGGATACCCAGGGTTCGGTTTACACCTATCACCATTTCAAGCCAATTGGGGACCATAGGCAGGCTGGGGGAACTCATATTAATGTTAAAAAAACTCATAAAGTAACATTTTCATGCCATGGGACCTTTAAATAGAACACTTTTTTAGGATGATGAAATATAAAGGACTGCTTTAGTAATTGTTTAAAAGAAAATTCTGAATATCCTTAAAAAAATCTAAACTAGTTTTATATTTAAAAAATATATATTTATTATTACTACTGCATCCTTCACAAGTAACTCTTCAGTCGCACTATTGAATGCAATGAAACTGTCTGCAAAGACAAATATATGAATGTCTGAATAATTCTGTGTTTTCCTACTCCAATAAACCAGGGATTTTTTTTAAGTCTGACACTGCGGGCCTAGCCATAGCTTTTAAATGTGTTGGTTGTTAAATTGTAGTTTGTTGCTTTACAAAGAACAGTGGATGTGGACTGTTTGACATTTGGCTACCGACACTACAACACAGTGATTAAACTACTAATATCCAATTTGAAACCAGTTGTGAACATAACATTGAATGTAACATTGATAACATTGTGAACACAACACGGTTTCTGAAATACAGGAATGGAGCACACAAACAGGTCAAAATGAGAATCTACATATAGCAGGTCAAGGTTAACACCAGCATACTTTAAAGTCTGATACCTTTACCCTTTAAAAACTTCCCACGCACATTCACTCAACACAGCTTCCCAAAGAAAAGCAGCTGATGGCAAAACCACAAGCAGGAGATCTGATATCCTGCTTTCAATACATCCCCAACACCCCGATTAACCAAAGCACATGCGCACAAATACACTCACACACACACATTGAACCATACAGGTGAATGAGATAAGTTGCTTTTTTGAAGTTAAATCTGAATTCCCTTCAACAGCATTAAAGCTTTAAAATGCATCCCAATCTTGCATGTGCACACACATGCAGATGCAGATGCGTACACACATAAACTTAAGCCCTCTGGCAAGGCATTCAGTCGGAGCCAGCGGCATGCCCACACTTGCCCCTCTCTCCCCTGTGCCTCCCACTGTACATGAATAGCTCACACATGCTGCTTGATGCCAAATCGTATTTTCCCTTTTATTTAATATATCACCTCTCTTTCAATTGATCTTCATATTGTATTTTCTTCACTGACATAATACAAACACAGGTCTTGAACATTGGGGAGCAAATAGCTGGTAAAGAGCAACAGGCAGTGTGTGAGCTTAGCAAGTCTCAGGTGATTGGAGAGGAATGTCAGTGGCATTTGTATTTTGTGATTTTCTTCGAAGACAATGATTCACACACACGCACGCACACACACACACACACACACACACACACACACACACACACACACACACACACACACACACACACACCAACATGAACTTGTGACAACAATTACACTGATGATCACGAGTCAACAATCATCAAAACTCCTGATTGTGTGCCCAGGCTCATGTCACTATTGGACCGGCCCCTAGAGTCAGCCAACCTGTGAGCATGCACACACACACACACACACACACACACACACACACACACACACACACACACACACAGAGCTGGCTAATTGCCATCATAGAGTTCAAAGTCAAAACTCAGACTCATTAGACCTGCTTGTGACAGTCTACCATCTATCACAAAAACCAGCTACTGTGATATAAACAGAAGAAGCCAGGAGCAGCTTGTTTCTTCAAAAACAGAGATTTAGTCCACTTTCTCTTGTTTCTAAAATGTAGCACTTGAAGCAGTCTTTGATTTTGATTAATTTTATGTATTTGCATGATTCTTGTGATTGTTCGGTAAATTGCTTTGGATTAAAGCATCAGCTAAATTAATGTAATTTAATCTGAACTGCTATTTCATGAATTTTATAGTTTTTGTCACAAACACTTTTCTCTTTGTACACAATCACACACTTTGTACACACAAACACAGTCCTAAGTAGAAATCCAATCAAGAATCATAAGTGAGAACACCTGTGTGTGCTTTAAGAAGTAAAAAAAAATGAAATGCCATCTGACAATGGAGCTGTGTCTAAAATCACTCACTTGTTTACTTGCTCAGTACTGCCTGTATATAAGAGATTTTCAATAGCTTACTCAATAGTTAGCAGTCTCTTGAGATTTCTTACACATACACTGAATCATCTTAATTTTGTGTCAGCACTAATTGGTGGTTTCACACAACTTTGCATCTATAAATTGTGGAATCATGCATTGTGGGATTGTTTGCCTAAAGTAGTGTACATGCAGACACTCAAATGAAATGGTTGAGGTTAAATATAGTAACTATATAGAATAAAGGGAGTAATTTTAGACACAGAGTAGGTATTTTTCACAGCAAGAAGAAGAAGAAGAAGAAGAAGAAGAAGAAGACATGCCTTTATTTATCCCGCAAGGGAAAATTCACATTATTCACTCTGCTTGGTATTAATGATGGTTTGCCAGGACAGTGTGACATTGAGCCAGCATGCACAATACCAGGACCCCAAATTCAGCCATTGTTTATTTTGTTTACACACGTGCTTTTCTGACTGTGACATGTAAAATGAATTCTACCATAAAAACGACATCAGCATAATCTAGTTCATATAATAAGGGTTTTGGTGGTTGTGGCAGTTATTACGTTTTACTAATAAATACCATGCGTGGGATTGCAGGTAACAATCTGAAGCAAACCAATGTTTACAATTCTTTTTCTTAAACACTGTAATGGCAAACCAATATCAACTTCTTTAGGCTTCGTTGCAGGCCAGCATGTGACTTTTGCAGAATTAGGGGAATAAATAAACACGATAGGCGATATGAACGTAATATTTGAAACTTATATTTAGTTGCTGAACACCTGTTCTTCTATTTGGAAGTGACAACAGGTTACATTCTCGTATTTTGAATTTGGGTGGTAGTAGGGTAAAACCTTTTGCTGACATTTGAATTACAGACTATAACCTTTAAAAACATTGAGTATTAAGTATTAAGGACATTAATAAATGCATTGTGCAAATGTGAATGTGTCAGGGCTTACCCCGAGCATCTTGTAGAGGTAGTGATACTGCTGTCCAGTGTAGTACAGAAGGAAGGTCTTTAAGAAGAGCCAAGTGTTCACTCCCAGCCACAGCATCTACACACACACACACACACACACACACACACACAGAGCACAGCACATGGATGTACAGTGTAGTCTTAGCTACAGGTATATTCATTATCAGGATACTGTCAACACAGAAATAAAATAACATCTCAAATGTTTTCTGTTGGGCTTGAAACATTTCGTGGACATTTAATGTTTCAGGATTTACATTTTATCTTATAACACAATATATACACATGGCATATACAGGTTGTAGTGGGCTGTGTGGATACAGCACATAAAGTACAATAAACTCACTAGAGAGCACTGACAACCTGACTAACAGTGTGTGCCCCTCCAGGATGGAAGTTGGTAGCCTACAGAACTTCGCGAGCATAACTTGCAAGTTGTCTTGAGAAAAGAAAGGTGTTGCAACAACTCACGAGCAGGTAAAACAAACATGTCCATTAACAGCCTACGATATGAGTGGAGTCGAACAGATGAATGTGAAGATAAGATGCTAAATCTCTGACAAAAGTTCCCCTACCAGGACCAAGTGCTTTCCTCCCTCGTTGGCGACCCAGCTCCGCGCCGACACAACCATGATGCCTTCACTGACTCAGAAGCTGGCTAAACCCTTTTCACCAAAGCCTCGGTGTGGCTGAGAGGTAAAGTATCGTTCTCCCTGCAGCTTTGTAGCGGACACTGTCTGCCTGCCTGTGTGCAGCGTCCACAGACCGGCCGGAGTCTGCTCCGTCCCCCCCTGCACTCCTCCGTGACGCCGCTGCTGGCTGCTCAGAGCGCAGTTTGACTTTTCATCCCCCCCCCCCCCCCCCCCACCCCCTACAAGTCTCAGCGGCGAAGAGCTCCGTCTGAAACTATCTCCTCATAGCTCGCTTCAGTTTGCTTTACGGTAGACCTGAACGTTAAGTGGGCAGCGCCGTTAAAACATCTTGAATAAAAATGACTTCGGGGCGAATGAAGTTAGCCGACAAACAGACAGGAGAACAATAAACCTCGCTCCTCAGCTGCTCCTCTTCGTCACTAGAGGGCGCTACAGTCTAACAATGAAGTGCAAATTCTATATAACCCTCACCTATGAGCTATATGACCTCTATAAAAGTGGCACGTGCACCCGTAAAAAAGGGTTATACGTTGTTACTAACTGCATTATTACTGATTAATAACCATTGCTAATGCATATAAAATATATAAAAGGCATTATTAAGGACAGCGTTTGGGTTATGAGGTTGTAAAAAAAAAATCCCTTTGACAAGTAATTGACCATTTGATTACTTTTTTCCATCCATTTATTAACAACTTAACACTTGCAATTGCAGCTCATGGTGGAAGAAGTATTCAGATATGTTTGCCTCCAAAAGTAGTCACTGTAAAATACTCTTACTAGTAAAAGTCCTGGATTGAAAAAAATACTTATGTAAAATGATGTAAGTATCATCAGGAAAATGTACTTAAAGTATTAAAAGTACTCAATGGAGAAAAATCCTCACATTTTAGAAACTGGAAACGATCAAAACAGTTCTGTCAATCAACTAAGTGTTTAATCATCTCATCATTTCTGCTGTAGGCCTACATGTAGGCCTATACATTGTTTGGTAGTTTAATTTATAATAAAACATAGTATTTTATAAATTGTATGTGTTTTGTTTTCAATTTTCAATTTCAATTTTTAAAGTAACTAGTAACTATAGGTGTCAGATTATTGTAGTAGAGTAAAAAGTACAATATGTACCTCTGAAATGTAGTGGAGTATAACTAAGTATAAAGTAAAGTAGAAGTACCTCATATTTGTACTTAAGTACAGTACTTGAGTAAATGTAGTTACCTTCTACCACTGGCAACAATGATGATTAAAATCCTTTGTTAATGATGTATTAATATGCATAACTGCAGATTGGATGTCTTATTAGAAAGAGAGAGTATTTATTAGATTACCAACATTTATATCTGCTTTATTACCACATTAAAAGGGTTAACACCTGCCAACAGGATTTTTACAACCTGCTGACCCAAAATTATTTTTTATAAATGTCTTATAACTAATCCATGGAGCATTACTAAATTATTTATTAACCATAATAAACCCATTAGTTACAACTTACCAACCCTTTATAAAGATTGCCTTATTAGAAAGTGGCCTCAAAGTGGCAAACCCAGCATAATGAATACTTTATAAGGCTTATTTTTGACATACATGTTAATCTCTGAAATTTCTTTATAGTATATAGATTTGTAGATGAATAATCTGAATTTTTGGGGGAAATGAGCCACATGACTGCAAGTTATAAATACCTCACGAGTGCACCAAGTTCTAGAAACCATCTCTGTGGGTTGTTGGCGCCATCCTGTGTCTTTAGTAACAAATGCAGCTGAAGCTGTAATGAGAGAAGATTTCAATTGGACCAGAGATTTATCTTGAAATAAAGGACATTACAAACAGATGTGTATGCTGGAGAAAGAAAGAAAAAAAACAGAAAAAATGAAAACACAAATAAAGCTTAGTTGTGTTTACATGACCCTTCAGTCCAAATAAGTCAACTGTTACACTATATAACCAAAAGTATGTGGACACCTGCATCCACAACAGGCCAAACTCAATGCTACAGCAGTTATATTTTACACAATTATATAGCAGTTTATTCTTAGCAATTGACAAAATTAAGGGTCCATTTAGTAGCTGTTTTTGATCATGTGAGATTTATCAGCAAATTACCTTTGGGATGAGATTGTTTTGTAGCATGGGAAAGGCCCTTTCCTCTTTCAATATTACAATGCCATCATGTCCTGAACCAGGTCTATACAGAAATATTTTTGCTGAGTTTTCTTTGGAAAAATTTGACTGGCCTGGCCTCAACCACATCCTGCATTTTTGGGATGAAGTGGAAGCCCAACTGCAGGCCAGGTCATACCAGTCAACAACAGTGGTGAATACTCTTCAGGCTGAAAGGAAGCCCTGCAGCCATGTTCCTAAATCTTGTGGAGAGTTTTCCCTGAAGAGTGGAGGCTGGTATAGCGGCATAATAATGGCAATTGTTTTTAAATTAAAGGTTCAGCAGTCACATATGGACGTAATGTTTTGGCCAGATAGTGTACAAAGATGACAAAATATGGAGGGGAAAAAGGCAGCAATATCAGATCACCATCAAAGTCCTTGATCGTCACCAGGTTTCTGTCATACTCATCTGGGTTTTTTATTGGAATTTCTGGATCATAAATATTGACTTTCTTCATCAGAGTAAACCTGTCATTTGGTTTAAACATGTAGCTATAATATTTAAGGCTTTATAATTCCTGTAGATGCAAAGTGCACTGGGTTTCTTCACTGGTGATACTTGTTGTGATAGCCCCATCCACCACATATTTTGTTGTGTTTTAGATGTGTGATGGTTTATTTCTTAATGGAGTAATACTCCACTTGCCTGGAAAAAAAAATGCTAAATAAATCAAGCCTAAGAGGTCATCATACTGTGTTACGCCTAAATACATGCACACACTTTCAATCACGCAGCTGGCATGCATGTAAACACCACATAATATGAATCTGCTGTTACATTTTATAATTTCATCATCACCCCAAGTCATGGTCATTTGATTGTGTAAAAGTAACAAAATCCAGCATTGGTTTCAGGAGAACTTGGGTACCCAAACAACACAGAACCGAAACCAACCTCCCCATACCAGCTCGAGGCTGCTGGTTTAATGAATGATTTCTCTCCAGAACAGCGTGTTGAAGATAAGGCAGAGCTGTGGTCTGTGTCCTCCCCACATTCCTGAGGGCAGAGAGCCTCCTCCCCGCTTCACGCTCCAGTCCACCGCATGAAAGAGCCGTCCTCCACCCCACACAGCTGTTCACAGGACCAGGAGGGGTCGAGCACGACCGAGGCCTGCATGCCTGTCATGTGTGGGAAAATATGTCTGATTATCTAAAGCAATATACATACGGTGCTGTAACTTGAGTTTGGTCCTGAACTGGAACCGAAGTGAGCCAAACTTTAATAAAACTTTTAATAATATATAACACGGCTTCTTCTGTAAGATTCATAACCGAAACACTGTTTATTGTCTGTTTTGTTGGTTGATTAGAAGTTTTGGTGACTGACTTACTTTATATTTTAACTTGATGTTGACTGAAGCTGCAGTTAACCAGCATAGATGAATCAGGAAGCCGGAATCCCAGTTCTGCCCGAAAAAAAGGACAAAAAAAGATGAAAAGTTCTGCATGATAGAAATAAATATTCATAGTAGGCCTGAGTCCATTTTGACTGGTCAGAAGGTTGGCTTTCTAAGTCAAATTAATACATTTTTACTCACTTATGACATACTACTTTAAAATGTTGACTCATTTGTAACTTTTATATATGAATAAAAGCATCTGCAGCTTGTGTAAATTATATGATTTGTTATCTACACCATATATATATTAGTGCCAGGTAACCAACTGAACTTCAATAAACTGTTGAGGAAATTTCAATAAACAGATGGGTCATAAATTAGGATAACCAACATAAAGTGTGTTAATAAGGTGTTGGTGAGCCTCCAGAAAAGCTTCAGCCTCTTTGGCGTCAAGTCTCTGAAAGTTTCCTGATAGCATTTAACCCTCTACAGCATAGCGTCAAAGGCAACGGAAAGTTTAGCCCCATATCCAGTACTTGTTTTTTTTTTTATTATTTCAACCAATTAGAATTTTCCAAAAAGTATCAAAGAGCAGTCCAATAAGATGTGGGAGCCACTATCAAGCACCATTTGAAGGAGGGACTTCCTTTTCTGACACTTGGTCACAGGAGCACATGGTGTGAGAAGAATGTTAAGATTATTTGCTTTAGTAATCTTATTCAAAAGGACATTAACTGTAAAAGAAAAATATGTTGGTGTGTATGAAGGTGTAGAGATGCCTTTTATTAAGTTTTTGGAGTTTGTTTTAATAATTTGCATGTTCAGAAATCCTGTTTTTCTTTTCCTTATTGCCTCAGGGCAACGTTGTGCAACATGATAAATAATGTGTGACAGGAAGGGAAGATGTAAGATGTGCAAAAAGTGCGACGTACACCTCTGTTTCACAGCAGAGAAGAATAAACAGCTTTTTGAAGTTTCACACGGAGTGAAATCTCATTACAAGAAGTAGGGGAGACCGGGTATGGTTGTAACACTTTTTTCTTCAGCACCTAAAACTACCTTTTTTCTTTAGCTACACCTCTGAAACTTTTAGGCAAAGTACCCACATTTGTCTACTACAAATGGCAACAATTTAAATTTCTTCAACTATATTGCAGACTTTGTGAGATGATGACAAATACAAGGTGGTCCTTTGTTACAACCTACCCCACTACTGGGGTAGGTTGTAACACATACTGGGGTAAGTTGTAACAAGTAGACAAAATGAACAAAAACTAAGGGTACTCAAGTGATATGCCACAACAACAGTTTTATTTTAAATGAATGGCTGCAACAATAAAATAATGTGTGAATATGAGGAGTGTGTGCAGGGTTCAAAATGTAGTTTTTTGTCCACCTGCCAAATGGCTAGGGAATATTCAGATTATACTAGCCACTGAATAGATTGCCATTGTATTTTTGGCTGTTGGTGTGTGTGTGTGTGTGTGTGTGTGTGTGTGTGTGTGTGTGTGTGTGTGTGTGTGTGTGTGTGTGTGTGTGTGTGTGTGTGTGTGTGTGTGAGAGAGAGAGAGAGAGAGAGAGATTAACATAACAAATTAACATAAACATATTTACCCCCATTCCACAGAATGAACAAATGAAATGCATTCTTAAGTCACAATGGTGACAAGAACAAACAAATGAAATGCAATGTTAATCAGAGTCAAAATGGTGACAAGTGAAATTGGTCAGGCCTGGAGTGCATTTCTGGTGGACCCAAAAGCAACATAAAACACACTTGACCCACACTTAATGGTTGTAACCCTTTCATAACACGTGTTACAACCTACCCCGCCACTGTCACCCATTGTTTAGCTAGCTGTATTAGCATGGTGCTTTGAAATTAGCAGGAGGTGGATACACCATTCTTTACTATAGAAACTACAGTTTGACCTGATATAACTCATACAACATCATCTACAACAGTAGAAGTAATAGACAAAATATTATCTTTTTTTTTTTTTTTTACTTTCTTGCCTCAGAATTCGATTTTCTGCTGTAGCTTCAGGAGACGTAGCAACACAGACTCGAAAACCTCCATGTGGGATCGTAAAGGAAGCCTGAGGAAACTGAAACTGTCACATAACTCCTAGCTTATCCCTGATTCGTGGAACTGGTAGTGTTACAACTATCCCTGTGTTACAACCATACCCGGTCTCCCCCACATGACATGACACAACTCACTATATGATATAAACCTATGTCTGTATGAAATCCCAAATGTAAATGTGTTTCAGGTGATTGTCCCTTTCTGCTTAATGATTTGTTGACATTTTAAAAACATTTTTGTGATTTTGCATTGCTCTCTGAGCAGTGTTTTATTAACTGTGAATTCATAATTTTCTCTATGATTCTGTACCGTTGTTGCGCAACGTTGCTCTTGGGCAACGACAAAAAATATTTTTCAAAAAAAAAAATTTTTTTTATCATGTACCATCAAAATGTGTACAGTAGAGGGTTAAACATCATTCTTCCAAAATATTCCCTAATTTGGTGTTGGTGGGGAGAGAGCAGCATTGTCCAAAATGTTGGTCCATAATGTCTCATATGTTCTGCTGACTGTGAAGGCCATATTGTATGACCAAAAAGGATTTGATCACCATGGATCTGGATCATATGCATTCCTTTTTGATTCTAGCATGTAAAACGCAAAACAACGTTTTCAGATGAGCTGAGAGGTAGCATGCTGATTCAGTGTTGCTCGGTAAAGAGTCACTCTTGACTCCTCCTTGCTGCACTAAATTGTTAAATACAGCTTATTCTAGGCCATCTAGTCTCGGGTTGAGTAATACTGAGTCAGCACATGAATGACCAAGGTGCACTAGACATATAACTAGCTCCCTCTTTGTATTCCTCTGCAACTTGTCACTCTGTGTGCCTCTTTCTTTGCCAGACGTCAGCTCGCCCTCCCCTCCCTCTCTCTGTCTCACTCTATCTCACGGTGCACTACTTAAACAAATTACTCTCTATCTGTGCGAGCGTGCTCTGCAGAGTGCGTGCAGCCACTGGGACGTAGGCTACTGCTTTAAAATGAGAAAGGAGAGCAGGCTAATTCGGTGGATCGGGAGGATTGTGGTTGTGACAGCTTTGTTGTTGCTGGGCTTCATCATAGGTAAGACATGATAACACAACGCGAACTTAAACAGGACCGTCATGTAATAAAGCCCAAGTGATATCTATTATCTATATGCTCTGCGTGTTTGATGTTGATTAAAAGTGTTTAAATGCATGTAAAGGCAGTTGCTGAAATAAAATATAAGGAGATAACATTTTGTAACTATACGCTATCAATAGGCCTATAGATAGCCTATACTCGCAGTTTAAGTTGAATCTTGAAGGTGGCGATGTGTGTGTGTGTGTGTGTGTGTGTGTGTGTGTGTGTGTGTGTGTGTGTGTGTGTGTGTGTGTGTGCGCGCGCGCGCGCTTGCGTGTGTGTCACTACTCTGACACATTTGACGTCTGCCTGCTCACAGTAGGTTCACACACGCTGTCCATAACCACAATTCCATTTGAAATATAATTTCTAACATAATAGGAAACTTCTGTTTGATTTAAAACAACTGGGCAGTATTCTGTATCGCCCTGCTTTGTCTGACATGTATTACTGTAATTTGTTCTTTTCATCAAATCATAGGCCTACTTTTTTACTCTTTATACTTTTCATCAAGTAGCCTAATACGGTGGTGACACTGTTGTTGAACTGTCTGTACTGTGTGTGTGTGTGTGTGTGTGTGTGTGTGTGTGTGTGTGTGTGTGTGTGTGTGTGTGTGTGTGTGTGTGTGTGTGTGTGTGTGTGTGTGATCGCTGTAGGATGGTTTGCAAGCCCTGGTACAAACACTACAAACCACATTACTTCCAGCAAGTATCTGAGGGAGTTTCTGGATGAAATGCAGTCGGACCAGATCAGGGAGCATCTCAGGTAGCCTAAACACACTCAACTTGTCCTGTCCATCCTACCAGCCTTACCTGTAATCCGAGACTCCTTCCTAGGCTGGGCTTCCTTCAGGATGACTCACTAAACCACATGTATTTCTCAATTTGACACATCACAGTCAGAAAAGCACAGGTTCAAATAACGAAATGAGTGATGGTGGAATTCCATGTAGCTGTTTCAGTTTAAGGTAGCCGGTACTGTGCATGCTGGTTCGCTGTTTCACACTATCATGACTTACTGGGACACGTGAATAGAACAGAGCCATTGTTAATTAGTAACAACTGTTAAATGACAAGTCAAAATGTTTGTTGTAAAAAGGCTTTTTAGACTCATGGATCCATGCTATGTTCATGTGAAGTAAAGGTTACAACAACAGATTTGCATGCACATAAGTCAAAAAACATTGTCATTCTGTAAGTGACTGACTGTTTACATCCTCTCCACAGGAAATTTACACGACTCCCCCATCTGGCTGGTACAGAGCAGAATCTGAGATATGCAGAGCAGATCAGGAAAGAGTGGCTGGAGTTTGGACTGGACTCAGTGGAGATGGTGCCCTATGACGTCCTGTTGTCCTATCCCAACAAATCACAGCCAAACTACATCTCAATAGTTGATCAGCTTGGCAGTGAGGTACAGTAGGCCTACATGGACACATCCAGCCAAATGCACTCATACTTTGCCCACATTTCATTTCAACCTTTCTATAAAAGACAAGTCTTGCAAAAAACCTCTGTACTCGTTTCTGGTGCAATATTGTCATTATTGTTAGCTCCCATCTATTATAGAATTAGGATAGCAGTCAGAGCGAGTTTATTCTACAGCTACCATTTAATTGTTTCAAAATGACTATTTGCATGCCTTGTGTTCACAGTGAGAAACTAATTTTAATGGACGCTTTAGTTTAATGATAGCCAAACCTTTTGTGATGCTAACCCATTTAATACTCCATTCTCCACACCCAACCCCCTGGTGATTACAACTTCAAAGGAATTGTAATTTTTCTCAAGCACATGAACAACAACAGTCCAAACCCCGTGACTACTTCTCAGTCTGTTTGGGGAGATAAAACAGTTGCAGCGTGCACGTGAAGATCATACAGATTCTTTAAAAAAACATCCACATATTGCTCCAGGCCTCCTCTCCTCCTCCATACAACACTGCAAAACAGCCTATTCAAGTCCAAGGTCCTTTTATATGTAGCCTTGTGGAGATAAACCTCTGTATGTGTCTAATGAGTAGAGATAATTATACAGCACAGAGGCAAACAAGAGAAAACAGACCAGGGTTTACTGCACGGCCATATTGCAGCATGCTGATATGCATTCAGGTACTTTAACACAATAAGGTTCTACATTTCAGCTAATTCAGTAACACATTTCAGATGACAACAATTCACTGAACTGCACACGGATCTACTCAGTGCAGAACATGGCCCCTGTGACTGTAGCAGCATCTTACTGTTGTAGTTGGCTGAGGTGCAGCTAATTCATTTTTAACTATGTTATTAAGCTAGAGCTGCAAAAAATGATTATATACATTATGGCATAATCGGCTGATTATGTTCTCCAGTCATTGATGATTGTTTGGTTTATAAATAAAATAGAAAATAGTGAGAAATGATGTATAAAATAAAATATCCCAGAGCCCACAGTGACGCCTTCACGTTGCTTGTTTTGTCCAACCATTGGACAAGCTACAACAAAAATAAAAATAAAATAAATAAAACGTTCAAATACTTCATTTGACAACTGGAACCATGAAATGTTTGGCATTTTGGCATTGAAAATGACTTTCATTTACCAATTATCAAAATATAAATCACTTAATTGATTATTCAACTAATAAATAAATAGCAATGGTTTAATCTATGATGAAAACCCTTATTTTTTTTAAATGTAGTGGAATTGAAGTATTGTGCAGTAGAATGAAACTTAAATAACTTAAATTTGTATAAGTACAGTATTTGAGTAAATGTAGTTACATTCCACCTCTGCTTATTTCTCAGAGTTGACAGTGGATACGTTAAAGATTTCCAGGCATTTACCACAGAGAATAAAGGGCTGCCTATCTCATCAATATTTCCTCTAATTTAATCTGTGCTCATCTTTCATTCACAGGTTTTTAACACTTCCTTGGCTGAGCCAGTTCCAGCGGGTTATGAAGATGTTTCTAACATTGTGCCTCCATACAGTGCCTTCTCTGCCAAAGGACAACCTGAGGTACACACATCCACACACATACAAACTTACTTACTTACTGTCAAGAAGACTAATGTTTAAATACCTTTTCACTGCAGTAGTAAAAGTAAAGTGAACATGGATTTTAAACATTGGCCATCCCAATCCTCCACTCTCTGACAATCTAAGATGTCTCCTCTTACTGTCTTTCTCTCTCTGCAGGGGGATTTGGTGTATGTTAACTATGGTCGAACCGAAGACTTTTTCCAGTTAAAGAGGGAGATGGGCATCAATGTTACTGGGAAGATTGTCATCGTCAGATATGGAAAAATATTCAGAGGCAATAAGGTAGGAACGTTCTTGGTCATACATAAAACCCTGTTGAATAATCTCTGTCAGTCACTGAGTATTTTACAAGTAATTAAAAGGATACCTGAGATTAAATGTGCTGGGAACTTACATCTCAAACACAGCTGAATACAGTTACATGCAGGCATTTTTAAAATTTCTTCTCACACATCTTTTAATATTTAATGCAATTTGTCAATGTCAAACCAATCGCTGATATTTTGTTATGCGCACAGAGAAAAAAAAAAGGACAGCAATAAACAACATTTTGCACACCATCAAAATTACCCACTTTTCTCTGTCTGTCTCTGTCCACCAGGTGAAAAACGCCATGTCAGCCGGGGCAAAGGGAATCATTATGTTCTCAGATCCAGCTGATTACTGGGCTGCTGGAGTCAAGGTAGAGTATTCTGCAACATTTTAACCAGAGTATTTTTGTTACAATTTGTGGATTATGGAGTGTGTGTGTGTGTGTGTGTGTGTGTGTGTGTGTGTGTGTGTGTGTGTGTGTGTGTGTGTGTGTGTGTGTGTGTGTGTGTGTGTGTGTGTGTGTGTGTGTGTGTGTGTGTAGCCCTACCCTGATGGCTGGAATCTACCCGGTGGAGGAGCTCAGAGAGGGAATGTTCTCAACCTGAATGGAGCAGGAGACCCACTCACACCAGGGTACCCCGCTAAAGGTGTGTATCTCTGTGTGCCTATTTATACACTACATGGGTTACAGCCTGTATGAGTGCATACATGTGTGTGCGTTTATGTCACAGAGTCTGCTCTCTTACAGAATACACCTACAGATTCAGCCTTGAGGACGCAGTGGGACTTCCCAAGATACCTGTGCATCCAATTGGCTTCCACGATGCAATTCACCTGCTCAAGTAAACATATTTCTGTTTTCTTTTTTTACACTTTTCCATGATCCAATATGAAATCATTCATTGGAAAAAATTCTACCGCCATGCTAGCGGCTCTGTGAAGCTGACGTCAACACGTTAACATGCACACAATGATAATGTTTACATGCTGATAATTAGGTAACGTTCACCTCAATTTAGGGTTAGCTGAAGCTGATGGGAATGTCACATGTTTAGAAGGTATGCAGTCACTAAGCAAATTATTGGACAAATTAAAAACGCTGACCCGATGGTGGCTCTAGGGGGATTAACAAAGTTATTAAAATGTAAACTGTGGGGGACATAAATGGCATAATGGCAATCTATCCAATAGTTGTTGTGATATTTCAATCTGGACCAAGCTGGTGGACAACTGACTGACTGACTGACAGACAGACAGACAGACAGACAGGCAGACAGACACAGACAGACAGACAGGCAGACAGACAGACACAGACAGACAGGCTAACAACTATTTAATTTGAATCTTGAACATTTTTTATTGGGCTCCCTGAATGAAATTAGCATCTGCTTTGTGTTTTAGGAATATGTAAATGATTAAATAACAGTTACAGTTGTTCAACAGGAACATGGGAGGACCGATTCCACCCAACAACTGGAAAGGAGCTCTGAATGTCTCCTACAAGATTGGTCCAGGCTTTACGGATGACTTCAGGAGCCAGTAAGTATTTACATTGAGCTTTTATGTCCAGTGTCACAGTGATCACTTGTGTCCACTCGACCCTGTGATAATGTGATTCTCCCTTCCACCTACTTTCTTCACAATAAAACTCTTTCCTCACCAGTTGATTGTCTCTTTTTTTCCTGCTTCACTGCTGTCTTCACTCTTTAGTGACTTTATTAGTGTTTGGATTGCTCCTCCCCTGTTGTTGCTTTTTGTCTTGCTCAGCTTTAGTGACCCAGTGTCAAAGTAGCCAACTGACATACAATGGAGGCCTGTGTAACCCCTGTGTGAGAGACATACATAACACATCCACACATAAACAAGCTGCACAAATTAAGGATGTACAACAGTAATGAGCTCTTTTTGTGCTTCTGAACTGTGGTGAGTGTTTTGTGGATTTCTGGAGCAACAGCCACCATAACAACAAATAGAATCAACTTTCACAAAAGAATCAAAAAACACCATTCTTCGTGAATGTTTTCTATTTCCAAATTCTGCTCAGGTTAGTCATTTCTTGTTCAAAGCAACTCTATTGATCTGTTTCCCCTGTGTTTCTTTCTTTGCTGCTGTATCTCTTTCTCCCCTGCGTGTGCATCACCCCTTCCTTAATCTGTCGGTCTCAGGAAGGTGCGTATGAACATCCACACTAACAACCAGGTTACCAGAATCTATAACGTCATTGGCAGGATTAGAGGAGCTCTGGAGCCAGGTACAGTACCACAACCCAACCGTCTCTAATCATTCATTAAAGCTTTTCGCAACATTGTACATACAGCCAACAGATGCGAGTAACACTAATTATGCCAATATGGATAATATTGATATAATCATAATAGAATAAGGAGAATGAACTAATTTAAATGCCTTTTGGTCAGGAACTTTAGTGGCTTTACTCTATTTTAAACACTGAGGCTTCGATCAAAACTATCAAAATCTGTGTGTGCACCTCAGCCTACTATCTGTGTGTATCTCTGTGTGTGTGTATGTCTGTGTGAGTGTAGACAGGTATGTGATTCTGGGAGGGCACCGGGATGCCTGGGTGTTTGGAGGAATTGATCCCATGTCTGGTGCTGCAGTGGTCCACGAAACTGTCAGGAGCGCTGGCAGGCTGCTCAGTAAAGGTACGTCTCTACAAGTGTGTGAGCGAATAATGGTGTCAGTGGTACTTAGTGTGTGTGTGTGTGTGTGTGTGTGTATGTGTGTGTGTGTGTGTGTGTGTGTGTGTGTGTGTGTGTGTGTGTGTGTGTGTAGGCTGGAGGCCTAGGAGGACTTTAATATTTGCCAGCTGGGATGCAGAGGAGTTTGGATTGCAGGGATCTACAGAATGGGCAGAGGTACTCATACACCAACCTATTTGCCCTCACACACTTACACATGCACGCACACACGTGCGCACACACACACACACACACACACACACACACACACACACACACACACACACACTGACCACGCTTTGCCCTTCGTAACAGGACAATGCCAAGCTGCTGCAGGAGAGAGCTGTGGCCTACATTAATGCCGACTCTGCCATGGAGGGTGAGTGTGTTTGTGTGGACAGCTCAAAATCCCCAATAATTATAGACATGTTGATGTATGTATGTTGTGTATGTTGATGAGGCTGTATTAGTTTTGGTGTGTGTGTGTGAGTGTGTCTAATTGAATTCCAGGCATGTACACACTGAGGGTTGACTGCACTCCGTCTCTACACTCTTTAGTGTACGACGTCACCAAGCAGGTGAGCAGACGTATACTCACAAAAGAAATGGTACATCTGAAATTGATTTGAGTGAATACGTATTGCCATTCATGCTCACTTTTACTGTATGCTGTATTCCTGTCTTTCTCTCTGCCTCGTCTCTTTCTCTTTTTTTCTCTGTTTGCGTGTAGATAGCCAGTCCAGAAGAAGGAGAGGAAGGTGTTTCTCTGTATGATAGTTGGCATAAGAGGGACAACTGGACAGATGACCGCGATGCACCCAGGTACAACGTTGCTTGTTCTGGTCAGGGTGTACACAAACTAACAACAAAACCCACAATAAAAAACAACAACAAGATGATTACTACTTCTTCAATGCAACGGTTGGGGAAATGTGAAATGCAGTTTGGGTGCACTATGCAAAGATGTACGGTATATGTCTCATGTCTCCGTATGGCCATGTGTTGGGTTTAAAACAAGTTTGGAATGTAAAATGTGTTAGCTAATCATTAAAACAATCAAGAAATTAATTAAACAAATCTCTAAATCAATCCTCCTGTAGGATAAATAAGCTTGGGTCAGGCAGTGATTTTGAGGCCTATTTTATCCGTCTGGGAATTGCTGCAGGCAGAGCCAGATACACCAAGAACAAGGTAAGACATGCTGCACCTAACATTACTCACCGTTATTTGAATATATTGCTGTATGTGTTTACTTACATCTTTGTGTGCCTGTTTGTAT
This sequence comes from Gymnocephalus cernua, assembly GCA_023631565.1. Lineage (NCBI taxonomy): Eukaryota > Metazoa > Chordata > Actinopteri > Perciformes > Percidae > Gymnocephalus > Gymnocephalus cernua. The sequence continues at coordinate 22,600,053 of CM042430.1, forward strand.
TGTAAGCTTACAGCATAGTGCATGTCCATTTTGTCTTAACTTAAGGGTTGAGTTAAGGTTAGAGCATAAGTAGGAAGTGGTAAAGGGTTACTGTGAGCCTCCATGGACTCAGTGAAATATCCTCTGTGCTTTCAGATAACAGAGCGGTACAGCAGTTATCCAGTCTATCACAGTGTGTATGAAACCTTTGAAATAGTGGAGAAGTTTTACGACCCCTCCTTCAAGAGGCTTCGGGCAGTGGCCCAGGTGAGAGGCGGGCTCATCTTCCGATTGGCCGATTCTCTGCTCCTCCCTCTCGATGTCAACCAGTATGCAGATTCACTGAGGAAGTATGCGCAGAGCATCACACAGCTGGCACAGAGACACCCAGAGGAGATGAAGTTGTATGAGGTGTCGTTTGGTTAGTTGATTTTGGTCACTGTGTGCTCTCTGACTATGCTAATTAAATATTAAGTTTAAGTGTAGTTAAAATGTTTGAACGAGTTAGCCAACCCGCTGACTTTTACAAGAATTTCCTTGCATTTCATTTCTTTTTTTCCTATATTTTCAGATTCCTTGTTTTCTGCTGTTGAGAACTTCACCGTTGCAGCCAGGGACTTCCATGAGCGCCTGCAGACTCTCAACAGAGAAGAGTAAGAGTGTCCAAACAAATGCTAAAATATGTCGGTGTGAATGCTCTAGTTTATGCTTCAAAATGTACACTCAGTGTACTTTTGTACTTTACTTTGTACACCTGTACAATCAAACAGTTCTGCCATGAATTCTTACGTTATGAAGTTTAGAATGTTCAGTTTGTGTCGACAGTGTCAGAAATGTGTAAATTCAATTATATGTGTATCAATGAAGTCATAGTTTAAAGTGGTGTTGTACTGGATTACATTATATTGAGAGCTGTTCAAATTTTTTGCCTTTCCCATTTTAATACACGAGGGGGGCAGAATATTAGAAACACCTCTGAATACAATTTAGTCCAGTATTTTATTTATTCATTGGTATATTTAATAGGGATACAAATTGCTGTTAATGCACCAGAGTTAGCCAGTAGGTTAATTGTATCTGTAGTTCCTGGACAGATGTTACACATGTCTACCTAGGATATAAGATTACAATTGCAAAGAACACCAACTATAACTATAACCTCAATTCTAAAACATGTAATGTAATTCAGACCTGTATAACAATATAAAAAACTCATCATAGACTTTAAGGCAGAACAGCGGTATTGGATTGTTTGTGCGTGTGTAATAATAAAGTGGACACTAGGTCAGGACCAGTCAAGTGTGTGTGCAAGGCATTTCATGTGCATGTGTGTATCAGTCCTCTGCAGGTACGTGTCATGAATGATCAGCTCATGTACCTGGAGAGAGCCTTCATAGACCCCCTGGGCTTACCTGGCAGACCCTTCTACAGGTTAGTCACACACGCGCTCGGCATCACTGGTTTCATAACAGGTAATCCGTCAAATGTTTTTCACAGCAGAGACATGTCATAGTAGGAAAAGCACAGGTGTTACTAATGACATTAATGTTGGCTCTGTTGAATGCCCATTATCTCTATCCCACCCACTTTTAATTTAAGCACAGTTAAGCTCTGTTTGATCAGCAGATCGATTTTTTGCAACTGGCCGTTAGATGACGTTGTTTATCATATAAGAGGTGAAGATAAAGAATCTCCATCAAAACACTGTGGTGTGGTGTACCTCAGAGGGTAGAACCTCACTTTAAAACTGCATGTGCTGCTGTAAATGCGCCCCCATAGTGGAGAGTGTTTTATCTGTGCTTTGCATCATTACTCTTGCCAAGTTCCCATTTTCTCCTACATTAAAGCCAAGTTTACATTCCTTTATTCAACATAATGTTGCATATTCCACAATGAAAAAAGGAATGGCACTAAATTCCTTCTGTTGTCGTCATCTGACACATTTTTGGCTGCATTTTTAAACCCTTTTAATTTTGGTTGCCCTACTTTTCAGAGACATAGTTAGTTTTTTTGACTACAGATTGCTCTCACCCTGTATACATATTTGCAATTATATCATAAGTAGTGATTATTACTTGCTGCAGTGTCCTTAATGGGTCCCAACCAGGCATCAGAAGTTTGACTGTATATCCCCTTCTCTGTTTCAGGCATGTGATTTTTGCTCCCAGCAGCCATAATAAATACGCAGGGGAGTCTTTCCCTGGGATCTATGATGCATTGTTTGACATCAAGAACTCAGCTGCTCCAGAGAAGGCCTGGGAGGAAGTCAAGCGCCAAATCAGCATCGCAGCATTCACTGTTCATTCTGCTGCCATGACACTAACACCACCTGCATGAAGCACACAACAAGCCGTCTAAAGCTATGTGACAGAGCTATCTATTGACAATTATGTTAAAACACCAGGATGTGAAGAGAGGGAACATGCTACCTGTGACACACACAGAGATGAACAATCCCTGTTTTCTGAACCAGTCATGTTCCAGGAACGTCCAGAGCTCAGTAATACAGTGAATCTCTGAGTGCCATTACCAGATTACATCTTAATGATTTGTTATGAAGCTACAGTGAAGTAATAATTTATGTTTTAATCTTTTTGTTCTTGTTTTGTAATAATAGTCTCTGTCTGCAAGTGAGCCAAATAAAATCAATCCATCCTTGACAATTAAACAACTGATATCGTGTCCATGTTGGTCTGACCATAACCAGAGGTTGTTGTTTTTTTTTACATCCCTGCTGATATTCTTTAATAAATGACTTTCCTTAAACGTGCAAATTACTTTTGCGCACACCAAGAAAATACAACAACAAAATGTAATGATGAACCTGCAGATTTCAGAAAATGGGTTAAATTTGTTGTCTGAGTAGGCTACTGCTGCTCTGTCTTGTACTTTCTTATGTTGATTTTTAAATTTCAGGATTAAAACATTAACTATTTATTTCCAGGTTACTAAAGAGAAGCAAGGAAAGCCCAGGAATAAGAGAGTTATGTAAGACATGCACCATAGACTGTTAATATGAATGGACAGAGCATGTGTGACGTCACCCATTGGTTTGTGGAGATCTGCTACGAGTTGTCGAGTTTGCCGTTACAGGCGCAGCTATCCTGGTTGCGGATGTGACGATTTTAGACGAGAGGGAGGAGTGAGGGAGGAGCCACGTTACGTTACACACTTTCACTGGCAATCACATCGTAGGCACGCCCTAAAACACCCCCTGCTTTATCGCCAATTTCAAAATCAACGAGACCATAATTCCAAAAATGAACATCATTCTGTATTGCAGAAGACTTAAAACTAGCGATTGAGACCATAAACTCATTATGAAAATGTTTGCTGAGGTAATAAATCAAGTGAGAAGCGGGTCACTGTCTGCCAGTGTTTTTATTTTAATACTACCACAGGAGGGCTTCAGTCATAACTTTTCAAAATCTACACGTGTCTTTAAATCTCCTCTATACTCTATACTCTATACTATACTTTTATCTGAGAACTTGGTTTTACTATTACTATAAAGGAAGATGTTCACTTACCCCGTTAACTGATCTTTGATCTCCCTCAAACACCACACTGAGAACTTAGTTATACGGATAAACTGTATGAGGGAGCGTATGTGAGAGTAACATTGCTGTAAGACTGAGCAGGACACAACACACTTCACAAATGGACATCACTGTGCATGCAACACACAGGAAATGAGCTAGAGTGAACTTCTCTTGCAGGTGTTGACCTGGTGTTGACCATAACAATAATGTCTGCCCGATATGCTTGCACTTGGATTTAGTACTTCCTGTCTGACCTGGTTATTTTTCCTCCAGAAGTGATTTCCTGTAGAGCAGCCCTGCTAGGACAGAAAGGAGGTGAAGTCTGATGTGTTCTTCCTGCTGCAGCTCCAGTACTCCATGCTGCACACACACAGACACACACACACAAACACAGACACACACACACACACACACACACACACACACATACACACACATTTGAGGAAGCACATTCAACGCAAGCTCTACAACATGTAGTGTACACACTAAACACTTCGCTACAGCTAATTAGACTGTGTGTTGTGTGCTCTCACCCCTCATTAAAAACAGGAACTCCCAGATGGTTTTTGCAGACTTCCCTCTCTTGCTGGTCAGAGTCCAAACTAACCATTGTTACAGGAAAAGCCAATCTTCACCTTATCACCCTGTTCCTCTGTGCAGAAACAGAACCACAGTGTACTTGAATTTTTATCTGTACTCATGCTTCTATGTAGCACAAATCCATGTGTGTACCTGTGTTGTCAGTATGTTTACTGCCATATAGGTCAAGATTTTCAAGAGCCTGTCTCAGTGATGACACCTTTTGTTGCAATCTGACCAGGGGCACCTCACTGTTAAAACACACACACACACACACACACACACACACACACACACACACACACACACACACACACACACATTTCCATTATCAAGAGGTAACAGAAACACAAAGACAGAAAAATACCAAATGAGGGTTACAGCAGCAAGCAAGTGAATTCTCGTTTCCCATATTTACTTAGTGTGCTCTCATATTTTACAGGACAGAAATGCTGCATGTTGGCTGTACATATTCTATTTTAAAATGTATCTTCTTAGTTAGGCCTACATACCTGTATAATATGACTGATATTAATGAATATTTAAATTGTTGCTAAAAATAACCGACAAAAAATACAAAATAAAAATCATTTTGAATGAGATTGGAGCATTCAAAGTCAAATGGTCTCAAATTATATTATAATATACCATATAATATACACACAGTCAAAGTATTAGAACGCATAAGTAGACTACTATTGCTGACCTGCAGTGTTCGAAGTAATCAGAAGAAGTTGGTAGTTGAAATGCTGATGTTGATACTTCGTTTAAAGTGTTAAGATGTTTTTTACATTACATTACATGCCATTTAGCTGATGTTTTCAGGGAGACTGTGGGGTGTTTGAACACAGTAGTCTTAATTGTGTTTTTTTTTCTTTTATATCATCGAAAACAGATGTAGATACTATACTATAGTCCATCACACTGAATATTTGATTTTACTGAGCCATTTTACACTAGGTACATGGAAATGGTAAGACACTGCTAAATAAAGGGGGTTGCCACCACCTTATGGACAATAACGGTAGTGCAGCTTTTATTGGTCATATCAGTAATGCATCTATACTCTCATTGATTATCATGTTACACACCAGTTCTAGACTAAACTATTCTAGACTATGTTTATTTCATTTAATTTCTTATCTTTTCCCTGTCTTAAAGAGTTTACTGCTTGTTTTTGTAATCCTACAGAATGTAAAGTGTCTTTGAGAACTCTGAAAAGCGCTATATAAGTATGAGGTATTATTATTATCAGGTAATTAACATCGGACTACTGTAGATTCCAGTCTGCAAATATACATTTATTAATATTTGGGGTAGCAACGTAGTCTATATGGGTGATCTATGGGCGCCCAATATTATATTCTTTCATGGGGTCCAAAATCTCTGGCGGCACCCCTTATTTTTTACATTCTCACCTCTTCCTTTTTTTGAATGAAGATGCAGGTCTCCACTTCTACCAGGAAGCCAAAAGCTGGATACGTGCACTGATGTACTGCCGGGAATAGAAGTCCTTCCTGGTTCAAATCACCAACAGCACAGTGCGGGACGCAGTGAACCGTCTCCTGCTAAATGAGACAGGCTTGGAGAATGGGGTGTGGATCGGCCTGGAGCCTCTTTGGCAGCACCGTTGAAGTGGATTTCAGGGAAACTAAAAGAAGAAACTCAGTGGAGCATTAGCTCGACCTCTTAAACCACCACTGTGGAAAGATCATCCGGGTTAAAGAAGAATTCAAATGGCTGGACGGCGACTGCCATGACAAACTACCTTTCATCTGCCAAGCTAAACTGTTGTTTTGATTGAAGCCCATTCTCGCATGAGATTGTTATCAAATTCTACCTTTTAATTTTCCTTTCCAGGTTTAAATATAAGACCTCGCCATAATTATGTCACTACTGGAAACCAAAGTATATCACCTGAAAACTGTTTATGTTTTTCAGGTTGACAGCAGACATTTATTTGTCACTGTATGTCTCTTTTATGTCCTGCAGATCCTACATAAAGACTGCATGGGGTTCTGGAAAAAAAACATCATTCCACTATTTCTTTTGGTATTCATTAACTATTGATGTCTGTGCTATTGATTTTTGCATTTACTTTTTATTGCACTTGTATTCCCTTTCTAATAACTGACTGATTTGCTTTCCTTACTTGTAAAACCAACATTGTAAGTAATGTAATGCAGGTTCTTGTTCATTATTATTCATCCAATAAAAGAAGAGAAAAACGTACCATCACCCCCATTTCACTACTATTTTATTCATGTTTAATAATATTGGTGCCAACAACTGAACCAGAATTAAAATCCAGCGTGGAGAATGACACGTCTTCAGGGAACACAGCTGACAGAGAACACACAAGTTCATTGCTGGAATTCACCCTTTAGTCGGTCTTATTACCCCGTGTTAGGTGGTAACACGAAAAGTGAAAAACAAATGCACACACAAATCCTAAACGATCCAGTATCAAAAAAATCTATTGCTTCTCGCAGAAAAGACAGACAGAAGAACCAGTTTATAAAAAGATACCCACAGACAAATGTGCAAACACAGTATGATTTAAAGCCAAAGCTATATAAAAAAAAGCTCATCATTCACCTATACCATAAATTTTCATCCAGATGCCATTTGGAACCTCACCTACACCTCTAGCTATGAAAGCCTCTCATTGACAAAATAACTTTTTATTTCATCTTTGTGGCCTGAGTTTTTTTTTTTATTATCATCATCACAATATCAACTTGCGCAATAAACACATTGTGACAGACACTTAAAGGTCCAATTTGTAATATATATTAACAATAATAATAAAAAGGAGTCGAGGAGTAAACCTCTATATATGGGCGCGTGCTCTCCCAGCTGAGCTATAAGGGCGTCCAACGGTGAGTTATTTTAAGCCAAAAAAGTTAATCGGGAAGAGAGGACCGTGAGTTTGCAGTGTGTTTAGCGATTGTTGCCGTAATTCTAAGCCAATAAAGTGTGTTCAGTCGGGTGAAGAGGACGCCAAGGTAGTGTTATTTTTAGCGGTTCCTACCGTAATTCTAAGCCTAGGAAGTGTGTCTGTCCGTCGGGTGGAGAGGACGGTGAGGTTGTTGTGTTTTTAGCGCTTCCTACCGTAATTCTAAGCCAAATTCTAAGCCTGTCAGTTTGGTACAGAGCTCCGAGTGAGCACAAGCTTTTATGTCAATATAGCCAGCATCTAACGTTAGCTACTCCGCTGTGCTGTGAAGTAATGTCTGGCTATGTGAGACAAGCGTCTAGTAACATTGTTGTGGATGCTGCAGTCTCAGCCTGGCAACCTCCGTGAACTTCAAGTCTGGGGAGGAGGGGGCGGGGGAGACGACTCCAGTATTTTTAATTTGTACTGCAGTAACTATTTTAAATACTAGCTGTCAGTATGACATATATATAGCACCTTTAAGGATTTTTTTAAGTTAGTTGAAAAAGTATCATTAGAAAACTTCACTTTAAAATGCAACTATTTTACTATTTTTTTATTTGGTGCCTTTTCAGTTCAATGTTCACTTTGTTCAATAAAGGAAAGTTGAAAATAATTCCCTTACAGTCTTTTTTTATTCAACAAGCAGTATACTGTAAGCAGCAGATAGGCAGAACTGAGTATACTTTAATGCAAGTAAGTCGCAAGTAATATTGTTATATGTTAGCATCATTGCATATTGCATATTTTCCTCATATCGCAGCCTTTGTTCTCAATGTAAGACATGACAGGCATAATGTAGTATTGCATAATCTCCACTGTACCGGAATGCATGAAAAAAACTATTTGGTTTGTCTGGTGCACATTACTGACACAGACTCTTTGATTTCTGAATCAAACTAACACCTATGGAAAGAAATGTAATGTTATCAATGCTAAAATAACAAAGATTAAAACAAGTCACTTTGAGTTCTGTCGTGTTTTCAGTGTTTTGAGCATCATACTTTGATCACTTGTGAATTCTATGAAGAAATATAACTTTTATCCATCATAGCCATATAAAGTGATGCAATCTAACCCCAACTCACTCATCTTCCTGGATCATTTCTCTAAGGCACTCTTTTAAGTTTTCCACCCGGTCTTTAATGTTTTCTTTAGCAGTCTGTATCTTCTCCTCCAGCAGCTGCTGCACCTCATCCAGTCCACCCACCTTTGGCGCGTTGTGGGGGTAGAGACACCCACGCAGCTGACTTCCGTGGCAGTCCGGGTTAAGTAAGCCACACAGCAAGCGCAGGAACATGTCGTAGTGGCCCAGTGGGGAGCTGAGGGTTCGCCCCAGGGCACACTGGACCAGGCCTAGTGCTGATCTGGTCTGACCCTTGATTGTGAAGAGCTTGGGCTTCTGCAACAATGCAGAGTCCAGAACGTTCCTGGACTCGGTGCGAAACATCGTGAAGACGTAGAGAGCGGCCATGAACTCCTGGAGGAGAGAAGACATGGGGTGATTTTTAGGATGAATCCTTTGTGGGTATCTAGCCTAAGGACACATCTCTGCTAGGTGCACCGTGAGCAGCAGCAGCAGCAGCAGCACGGTTTATTTAGTGTTAATAAAGACCCAGTGAAATGTATTTTATTTCTTTTTTTTTTTTAGTTCTAATCCTGTGTCCCAGTGTTAATTGTTCAGGTATCTCTTGATATTTCGAAATGTACCGTTTTCTTTTCTTGTTCAAAAGGTTAAAATATTTGTTAGAACTCATCTTGGTGTATACATCCGCACATCTAATCCAACCTGATTTGGGACAACTAGCTAACATCATGCAAAACCTCTCGACGTTAGCTTGTGGGTTAATGTTAATGTTAACCGCAAAGTAAAGTATTGAAATATTGAGACATAGGTAGGCGAGATGAAAAGAGTCTTACCTGAAGGCTGTAGTGTACAAAGCAGAACCTCTTCCTCCCATCCGGGGCCGCAGCGGGGAGCTCAGTGCACATGCCGGAATACACCGTCACTTCCTTCAACTTCAGATTGCACTCCTTCACGTCCTCTTCGAAGAACACACTGGCATTCCTCTCCAGCATCTTAAAGGCCATCTTACCCAGCCTCGTCAGAAACTGCTTGTCGTCACTGGACCATTTCTGAGTGGAAAAGGGGACATTTAAATGAAAATTACGAAGTTAAAGTTAAGAATGTTAATTAGCTTTTCTTGACAAAATCTCTTTTTGAACAAGCTCCATCTTTGATTTTTTTGGTTGTTGCTGAATATCATAAAGCCCATCATTTCAAATCAACTGTAAAAAGACTGCACCAGATGGTTCAGGCGTTCATTACACTGTATCCCCCAAATAAAATTTAAACTCTTGATTCATAAATATCTGCTAGTAAAAAAGAAATTACAACATTTCAATTGCATTCTAGTACCAAATAAAAAACGACTAATGGGTAATGAAAAGTTTAAACAGAACATTTGTGGCCCCATAGCATTTTATTTCCGTACTTGAAAAAAGAAAAGTGAATGGCCACAGTGAATTAAGTCACTAGGAACTATGACATAACTTAAGACAATAAAAGACACAGACAAACAAATGTTACCAGATCATTGTCCGGTATATCATAGTAGAACTGCAGCCTGCGATTGGTCTGGACAGTCATAATGCTGATGAAGAACGGCGTCAGCCTGGGGGGGTGCACCCCATAGCCCCGATAACGGAAGCAGCGCTCGAACACGGTGGCCACCATCCAGCATACAAAGGGTTGTCGGGCGAGCATACAGAGCGTCGGTTGGCGTTTGTAATGTGCCACGATTTGGGCTGCTCGCTCTGCTTCGCAAAAGCGCATGGTCAGGAATTGATCTTTCATCTCATCACTGGAGAAAAGAGAGGGGAAAAGGATCAAACTGGGCTGAAACAGAGAAGTTACAAATAATTGAACTTATATTCTGCTGCTGAACCATTTGAGCGGTTTTACTGTACATAATCAAACATATTTACAGGATGGCATGCAAATAGACACACAGTGCTTAAAAACAGCAGCAAATACAATAATAAAATAAGCAAAATGACAATAAAAATAAATACTGATGCACACAAAACCAACACAAAGCACATCCATCTACCCCCACACACACACACACACACACACACACACACACACACACACACACACACACACACACACACACACACACACACACACACACACACCTGAAGCCCTGTATTTCTGTGACGACGTCTATGAATTGCGACGGTATCTCTGAGACAGCCGCTCGTCTCCCCAGGATCCAGACGCGGGCACCGCGAAGCACAGTACCTCGGATGATATTCACAATCAGGACGTCAGGATGTGCCTTGGTGTGATTGTCATTTATCACTGGAGCATTCTGAAGAGAGAAAAAAAAAAAAAAAAAAAAACGGGGAGGAAAATAACAACAAATATATCAGTTTTTGGTCATCCATTTTGATAAGCCTTTAAAACATGCCTCATAAATGTATATTGTTGGTTATCTTTGGTCATTTTTTACAGTTACAAATGTGAATGGGCAGATGGGATACCTCCCAGTCCAGAGGAGCTTGGTAACAGTCAAGTGAGTCCATTATGATGAGGAATTTGCAGTCCTCTTCCTCCAGGTATTTCATGTCTTTGCAGTTAGGATAAAAATATTCTATCACTTCCATGATGGACATCTCCTCTGAAAGAGGTTTTTTTTTCCGCAGGTACATGAAGGTTCGGAATGAGAGCTTGATGACAAACTGCAGATCCTGAGCAAACATGGACAGGAACAATGGTGTCAGTTACAAAAAACAAGTTAAAAAACAAAAAAAACACTCAACCTCGTTTGATGATTCACCTTATTGGCGCGCAGTTCTGCCCAATCCAGGCAGAATTTCCCCACAGAGACAGACATGCCAATTCCTGGAATCCCAGTGGTCAGCACAATCCTCACCGGCTTGCCATCGTCCTTCTGTAGTCGGAACAGATTGTTCACGTCCACAAAGGTGTCGGCACTGGGGACCTGAACAGGAGACGGAGGGTAGGGTAGGAACTCATGGAAGGGGTCAATTCCTCCATAACCACTGGTGGAAATGTTGGGCTGAACGTAGATGTTATCTAGAAGATTCTGCTTTCCGGCTTGAACGACCCCCTCACGGATGACTTGGTGTTTACCGATCAAATACTGTTTCAGGTGAAAACGGATCAAAGCTGGTGGTGGAGAAACATAAAGAGGAAAGTGAGAAAAGTTCAGTACGCGTGATTTGGAATCTGGATCTCGCACTGTGAGGAATAATCTTTCTGCTACACCACCTCTGTGCCAAGTTATGGTAGTCTCTCGTTGCTGCATACATTCTCACCAGACGAGACACGCCACGATCAACCCTAAACCCGGGATCCTGTTCTTACTTTGTTTTTGTGTAGGGTAAGTACGATTTGAAATCACATGGTAGACATTTCTTTTGTTCCCTTTGCAACTGGTATCGAGAAGCATTTAATACTTCATTAATTACACCTTTCCTTCTGGAAAATAATCATATATTTTGAGTAACTTTAGACCTGTAATACACCCACACAAATTCATAGAGAAAGCAGCCTGTGCTCGGATAAATAACCTTTTTGAAAATAGTATGTGTAATTCAATTCAATTGTATTTCAAGTGCAATATCACCGTAAGACATGATCTCAAAACACAGGGAAAGAAATACAAAAAAATACATTAAAATCATTGCGGATATATATGTACATAAAAGTGAAATAAAAAGTGATAAAAACAAAAGATAGAGGAAGTCATAATGATGGTCCATGTTTGGAGAAAAAAAATTAAAATGTGTGTAGCAACTATATGTAATGTCATCAAAAGTTATCAAAATGCAGCCTCAACATTCAGATGTTCTTAAACTACCTCAGAAGAAAGACATTTTACCGCTATTAGCGCATGTGTTGGGATAGAACCCATTTACTTGCCTCTCTGGCACTGTTTCCGTAGTTCGGCTGCCTCTGGTTTCTTATTGACATTGTTTAATGTACTTATTGTATGCAACAAGGAACGATCCTGGCCTGCAAAAGAGAATTTTAATTAAAAACAAACAGTAAGCAAACACTGATAGTATATCAGTCCCTGTTGTTGAGTTGATCATCACAGCTGCCAAACAGTCAAAATGTGTTTCTCTAAATTCGGAGGTCTATTTGTGCAATTGTACTATAGCTGTGTTTTCTTACCAAGTGTCTCCAGGATCCTGTCCACAAAATCAAGAAGGTCTCCCTCATTCATCTGTTTCAGGGTTATTTTTGTTTCCCACTGGTAAAACCACATCTTAAATTTCAATAGCTCTTCCCTGTTGAGGCTTGTCAAAGTATTCTGGATACTCTGCATACAGAGAGAAAGGTATAAAACACAAGTTAACATGTTGTCCTCGCAGAAATGATGTAGGCAGCCATTGGGTCATATTAAAGTGCAACAATTACATTTTCTATCATATATTAACAAATTTGAGAACATTTCTCAAATCCATCCATTCATCCATCCATCTTCAACCGCTTATCCGGATACGGGTCGCAGGGGGAGCAGCTCCAGCAGGGGATCCCAAACTTCCCTTTCCAGAGCCACATTAACCAGCTCTGACTGGGGGATCCCGAGGCGTTCCCAGGCCAGGGTGGAGGCATAGTCTCTCCACCTAGTCCTGGGTCCTCCCCAAGGCCTCCTCCCAGCTGGACGTGCCTGGATCACCTCCCTAAAAAGACACCCAGGGGGCATCCTGACCTGAGAGTGTCCTGACCTACAACATCCTGGTGTGGTATAGCAGCCGCTCTGCAGCTGACAAAAAGGCCCTGCAGAGGGTAATCAAAGCTGCTCAGAAAATAACCAACACACACCAACCTGCTTTGGAAGACATCTTCACCTCCCGCTGCCTCAACAGAAAACAACAAATATACTGAAAGAATCTGAATCCTTACCAGATGCACAAACCACCTCAACTGGCTGGCTTAAAATTATCTATTAACTTTTAAGTACTTTTAAATGGGAATGATGAAGTTTATTTTTGACAAATACAGTTAAACATCAATAGGCAAATGTACTATTATTGGGATGTATCACAAACAACAAACAGAGTCCGTTTCAGGAAGGAGGTTTAACAAACTCTGAGTCTAACCCTGACCTCTGAGTTGATTTACCCTGAGATGGGAAACTCTGAGTTTTCGGTTCCAGAACAGCAGAGTAGGTTCACTCAGAGTTTAGCGCGTGCACCACCACTATAAGAAAGGCAACGTGAATGGAGCCACGATACTACGATTCACCATGGCAACTACCACAAAAAAAAAAAGAATCGGCTGGTGTACTTCACCCCTCTGGAACTGGAAATTCTCATGCGCACATACAGCGAGTTTGAACCATAGACTGTTATGAACATATATTTCCATTAAAAAAAAAGCAACACGGCTGCTGCTGCAAAAGAGCGAGAATTGCCGTGGGAGAAAATTGCTGCTCGAGTCCATGCGTAAGTTCCAATATAGTGTAATAGTTATATATTTAATCACAAGTATAATATTACTGGGGAAAACTGGTGGACGCTAGTGGTATGAGGACAGATAAGGTTATGTTCATATCTGATGGACTGTAAAGAAAAACAAAATACCGCTCAAATAGGTAGTCTGGAAATGAAAATACTGTACATCTAGTCGGGGCCTGAATATCATCTCCCGACGTGCGTTTAACTCCCTGCGAAGTAATACAGCTTCTTCATCAAAGGGAACGTCGACAGGCCACGTTCGAGGAAAAATATGTTTTATAGTCTGCCTAACAGAGTTAAAAAAAAAAAACTGTTTTTTTATTCATGCAGATGACAAAAATGCGCTAAAACGCGCCTGATACAGACTGAATGAATGAGGAAATAAAGAGTGCTGTGTCAGAGGGAGGAGACTGAGAGAGACTTGAGGTTTCTTGAAGAAAACCTGTTCCCGACCAGGTTAGGTTCACATACCATACCATAGTTACCATAGTAACTGACTCTGAGGTTAAGTTACCTCTCTCTCTGAAACCAGAGAGAGAAAAGAGAGAGAAAAAGCCAGCGTTTCCTCTCATCTCAGGGTTAACAAACTCTGAGTTTTCACTAAACCTGCTTTCTGAAACGGACCACTGGTCAAACAAAGTCCTGAGACCAAAACAACAACTTCTGTTAAGAAAGGAAAATATCAGGCATTGCAGACCAACTGTGATGCACCAACCTTGAATAAATGGGGCAGGTCCTGCTCTGGGTGTAGTTTGCCTGGCTGGCTGTTCCCATCAGTCTCGTCATCTGGTTCAACGGGCTCAGGTGGTTCTGGGGAATCAGCCACCAAAACTTCATCTAGATCCTCCTCATCGGGTTCTGAATAGACGTCCAAATCACAAGACCTGAGAGACAGGAAGAAAGGTGAGAAAGAGCTCTGCAAATATTGTCCAAGGATCACCGTTTTGTCACATTTTGACTCATGTCAAAAATAGAGATCTTTAAAGCTATTTGGTAGGATTACAGGAGCCAGGTACAGTGCTACAATCCATGGGAGTAACACTCATAATGCCAATATGGACAATAATACTGATATAACCATAATAGAATAAGGAGTTTAAATGCCTTTTGGTCAGAAACTTTAGTGGCTTTACTCCATTTTAACCTCTGAGGCTTTGATCAAAACTGTCATAAAAATACAGTGCATCAGTCTGTTAAGTAAGTGCCTGTTTTCAAAGAATCTGTGCTAGAATTAACTATTTGGTTGTATTTGTATCTTAGAGAGAACAGATACTGTAAACAATACAAATACAAAAACTGTGTAAAATGAGTAAAAGAGTTCTCATAATTTGTCTCTCTTGCTATTATCCCCCCGTTAATGTGTGTTGTTGTTGGCTGTATGTGCGTATCTGTGTGTGTGTGTGTGTGTGTGTGTGTGTATCTGTGTGTGTCTGTGTGAGTGTAGACAGGCATGTGATTCTGGGAGGGCACCGGGATGCCTGGGTCTTCGGAGGAATTGATCCCATGTCTGGTGCTGCTGTGGTCCACGAACCTGTCAGGAGCGCTGGCAGACTGCTCAGTAAAGGTCTGACTCTGCAAGTCAGCATGGTCAGAGTAGTGTGTGTGTGTGTGTGTGTGTGTGTGTGTGTGTGTGTGTGTGTGTGTGTGTGTGTGTGTGTGTGTGTGTGTGTGTGTGTGTGTGTGTATCCTCCACCTGGTGTCAATGACAACAGCTCCCGGTGGTCTGGTCTGCTGCGTGGTCATGGTGTAGAGGGTCTCTGGAGACTCTGAGCGAGTCATCTGCAACCTGGCAAAACATTAGGGACATATCTACCTGGTAAGACATGGTTAAGCTCCTATTAGCAATTTCTAAGTCCCTAAAAGCAGCCTCGCCCTTCGAAATATTACGCAGTGGACTCAAGATGTTTGAAGCAATAGAGAGCCAAACATTCTGGCTTCAAGAAACGTGCAAGTGTCTGAACTAGCAGCTAGGCTAACCGAACCAATCAGCATCAGGTGAGGACGGTCCAGACGGCTTCTCAAATGGTTACACCCTTAAACCAAGTTTTATGGAAATTGCCGGCAAGTAGTTTTTCTGTAATCCTGCTAAACAAGCCAACAAACAAACCGAACCAAAAAATATAACCTCTTTGGCAGAGGTAATTAACTCATACAAAGGGCAGCGTAGAAGGTAGGAAACCAAACTTGCGCATAGGGATTTTGTGAAAGTTTTCTACTGCCAGCTAGAGCCTGGAAAGGAGTATAACATGTCTTTTCTAAGGAACTTAGATTAAACTAGCCAGAGTACCGATCACAGCAAAAGTAAATTAGGCAGTGTGAATGTGAAGCCGTAAACGTGAATTGTACTGACCGCTCCCAAGGTAGCGCGACGTCGTGACGTCACGGGATCGGCGTAACTGTTTATACTCGCGTTGGTGGTCGCGACACTAGTAGTTGCAGTCTTCTCCTGAACAGAGGTGCCGCTAATGATGAAAGGCTACCGACGTTGCTCTTTCGACGGACTAGAAGAAGAAAAAAAAGCTAAACAACGGCAGAACCTGGCAGCAGCATTGACGTGAAAGCTTCGATTTGATTGGATGACCTACTTCGTCGGATCAAGCCTTTCATTCACCATAAAAGAACTCATCTCAACTCAGTAAGTTTACAAGAGAGACTTGCAGTCACTCTGTGAGTCCTGCCATCCAGTTGCCCAAAAGCTCGTTCATGCTTCCTGTTTCCGGTTTGTCGCGCGTCGCTGGGAGAAAAAAAAAAAAAGAAAGAAAAAAGTGGTGCGCTCTAAATCCGGGCGCGCCGGCAAGATCTACGTCATTTTGACGTCACAATGGCGTGCGCCAGCTTGGCTGCAGCTACTGTAAAATGGCCTTTATGCCTTCTGTGGTAAAATGGCCAAAACACAGAAACACTGGGATAACGCATAAATATCAAACGAAGACACAGTACCCTGTCGCTTCATCAGTAGTCGTTTCAGGTAGTACCACAGGGAACGGGGGAGGGAAAGCATCTGCAACCTCTTCTTCAGTTCCATTCACTTCATCCTCCATCACATCACTTTCACTCTTCATTGAACCATAGCTGGAGGGGGGCCTCTTCCACTTTTTCTTCTCCTCCTCATCTTCCTCCTCATTCTCCTGTCTAAAGATGCTGAGAGGACGAAAAGGGGGTGTTAGTATGCAAGTGGTTTTAAATTTGTCCAATAAATGACAAGTAATATTTTACTAGAATACAATACAATATGAGAAGTAGAGCAGGAAGGCCAACAACTGGTTTGACAAGAAACACTTGACAAGTGAGTTAAACTAACTCTTTGCGTAAGTGATTGTGGTAAAGCAGTATAACTACTTGAATATCCCTACATAAGTAGGTAATAACCTACTCGAGTGAATATAATACAACGTTAGGTAAATAATCAAACAACTTAAGAGACGGGTCTTTTAGCTAAGCATTGAGGAAGTACAGTAACTTGGCTTGTGTGAAATGTCTTCTTAAAGTGACACAGAGGATTAAAGATGGCAGGTGAATTCAAAGCTGTGCGGCAACACCCACCTTTCAACTTCGGTGTCTGGGTCCATGTTTCTGGTAGCAACAGACTCACATACCGCAGCTGTAGAATGGATGTAACTTATGTAAACGAAATCCTACTTATGGCAATAATTTAATATCCAAAAAAAAAGGAATCCACCGTACTGACGTTGCTGTAATGTTAAGACACAGGGTATCGCTCTCCGCCGTTACGGTTACGCTATTATTAATACTCAACATAACATGGTGTGTTTATGAATATATGGACGCGTTAGAAATGAATGTTTCCCGGCAAATAATCAAAGCGAACACAATAAACTGTAAGGTAATATCAGAGGCCTTCCAGTTTAACTTATTTCCTCTTCGCTTTCTCAATTCTACCTGGTTCCAACTTTCGGCTTCTGCCAACAGCAACAGTACGACTTCCGGACAACTTCAGAATAAAAGCGTACTCTCAACAAATACGTAAACACCCATAAGCAGTCGGCACAATAATGCGCAAATTATATATCAATACTCATCCTGACGCACACTTTACCCTAATTTCATCTAATTTGTACGTGTGTATAAAACACAACATATACTTACAATCAGCTATACTGTATGATGGAAATACGTTTGAGCCTTTTTATCAATTGTAGCCTAAAAGAATCCTTGAACTACTCCCATTTACTTTATCCTCATGTTATTTTGTCTGTACCTACTCAAGATAAAATAAAACTTTAGGTCCTCAAAGTCAGCCAAATTGTGGTGTCATGACCAGTTTAAATTTAATGCACAAATCAGATATCAAAATTACACTAATGTTACCATTGTAGGCCCATTACATTTAAAGTTACATCATACTATCTGGCCAACTTTAAGACACCATGTTTTTTCCAACAGGTGCGGAAACAGGTCAGGACAGGATTGTGCATATAGTTTGTGCATACTTATTACTTGTCATTCTAATACTTAATACTACACTGTCAGTACATTATTTAGCATCCACTTGAAATGTACAGAATTTCGAATATAAATTATTTACAACAGTCCGTAGTGTTTTCATTTACTAGGTAGGCCCATGACGATCAAATGGATATACTATAAAATTACATAAACAAAAATTACAAATATTTAGTTTTTATTCTGAAGGTTTTCAGGCGCACACTGGAAGTCGTAGAATTTAGTTGCGTCAGTCCGGAAGTCGCGCCAAGTGACCTCTTCATATACTGAAGAGCATGGGATGATAATAAAAGTGAAACATACGGCACTATTCTATAAACCAAGTTTATACAACTGTATGAATTATTGATACATCTGGACTTTTCAATGTATCACATTTAAATCACCAAATTTAGTTTTTTAGTCTTTGGATGGAATTCTTTTTGGATTAATTTAATAACACTTTTCACAGCATTTTTCACATAAGCCTTTATCACATGTAGCAGAAATCTCCCCGTTAAAAGATTAAACTAAAAAAGGAAACTGTTAACATGACTTCTCAGAAATTAAGTTGTTGAAATTGGTGTTTTTTACAATTCAAACTGCTTGACTAGGTGATTTATAATCTGAGCTTGTCTGTAAACATTAGGTGGACGCTCTTTTTCATAATTACCTGGACCATCCATGAGCATTACATTTCACTTAGTATTTATTTATTTTTTGATTTCACGTGACAAACAAATTGAGCTCAACCAGCAGACATTCCCAGCATATTTATTGAGAAAAATATAATAGAGAAAACTAAAAAGATACAGCAGATTATAACAA
Source organism: Gymnocephalus cernua (assembly GCA_023631565.1). Lineage (NCBI taxonomy): Eukaryota > Metazoa > Chordata > Actinopteri > Perciformes > Percidae > Gymnocephalus > Gymnocephalus cernua. Next base: position 22,618,860 of record CM042430.1, read on the forward strand.
GATGGTAAAAACAATAAAAAGACGATAGGAAAAAACAGTGGGAAAAGAAGGTATGATCAAGTAGAACTTGAGACGATCATGACTCCAGTTTAGGAATGTGTCCTCACATTTTCATCCTGCTCATCATCTGTGGGAGAAACATATATTTCAGAAACAATTTCTTGAACATTACATTGAGTAAAAGCTGAAGTCACATGCGGTTAGTGTTTAGTGTAGTGTGCTAGATACATGTGGACACCCCTGTTGATACGTGGAATAAACACACCGTGAGTTGTTATGGCAAAACTTGAAACCCAACAACCAGCCGGTGTAAAGAAACAAACCCCCATTAACTAAATTAAAATGACTAGTATTGACCTTTTAGGAAATTCAGCAAGATGTTCTCCGTTTACAGACCCACGCTTCTGAAAACAGTTACTAAGATGTAAAGACTGAACACATTTAAGAAAGTTCTCTTTCACAATAATGTAGTTTTGATTTATTAGTAAGATCACTAATGAGGGACACCCAGACATAATTTGTATATATACACACACAGTATCTCACAAAAGTGAGTACACCCCTCACATTTTAGTAAATATTTCATTATAACTTTTAATGGGACAACACTGAAGAAATTACACTTTGCTACAATGTAAAGTATTAAGTGTACAGCTTGTATAACAGTGTAAATGTGCTGTCCCCTCAAAATAACTCACACAGCCATTAATGTCTAAACCGCTGCCAACAAAAGTGAGTACACCCTTATGTTAAATTCCCATATAGAGGCAGGCAGATTTTCATTTTTAATTGCCAGTTATTTCATGGATCCAGGATACTATGCTTCCTGATAAAGTTCCCTTGGCCTTTGGAATTAAAATAGCCCCACATCATCACATACCCTTCACCATACCTAGAGATTGGCATGGTTTTATGTCGGTTAGCCTAATGGCTGGTTTGATTTGCATTGAGAGATAATTTTATGAAAAGCACCCCATGCCGATCTCTAGGTATGGTGAAGGGTATGTGACGACGTGGGGCTATTTTAATTCCAAAGGCCAAGGGAACTTTATCAGGAAGCATAGTATCCTGGATCCATGAAATAACTGGCCTTTACAAATAAAAATCTGCCTGCCGCTATATGGGAATTTAACATAGGGGTGTACTTACTTTTGTTGGCAGCGGTTTAGAAATTAATGGCTGTGTGAGTTATTTTGAGGGGACAGCACATTTACACTGTTATACAAGCTGTACACTTAATACTTTACATTGTAGCAAAGTGTAATTGCTTCAGTGTTGTCCCATTAAAAGATACGATGAAATATTTACTAAAATGTGAGGGGTGTACTCACTTTTGTGAGATACCGTATATGCAAAGTTTATGTCCGCGAACAGCAGAGGTCGGTGCTGTTGCTGTAAAGTAACAATGAGCCAGTAAAAAAGCAATGCAGATGGAACAGGTTTAGTTTACCACAGAATCTACACTACCTGCTACCGTCTGATTATCAGATGGAGAGTCTACGTCATACCTGCTGCCTCATAGGCCGCCTGCACTCCATTTAAGCTGATTTCCCCACCCTTGCCACTACACAACAAGCAGCATCCTGGCATGGGCAATTTTAGTGCAGAAAGGGAAAATTCCACAGGGTACCTTAAAAATAATTGTTTAAGTGTGCCCTGTAAAAGCCTGAATGGATTTGTCTGTGTGTGTGTGTGTGTGTGTGTGTTTACCTTGCGAGCACTAGACGTCAGTCCAGGAGACTTTGCAGACCTGCTGGCAGCCTTCTGTCCTTTAGTGGTCACCTGGGGTGACTTGGAGCTGCCAACTCTGCCTGCCCGGACCATTCCAGCACGGTGATTTTCTGAAGGAGCAGATGTCTGAGCGGGCAACTTCTTTTCACTTTTGCCTGGGGATTTCCGGGCAGAGCCGCGTAGTTTGTTCAGCCCTTTCTTTAAGTAGTTGCTGTTTTTAGGGGTGTTGTCGATAGTGAACATCATAGACTGTCTCCGATCAGCCTGAGAGAAAAATATAATAAAGTGAAACGGTTAGAGAGGCATGCAAAACATATGTATGTATGTATGTATGTATGTATGTATGTATGTATGTATGTATGTATGTATTCATTTATTTATTTATATAAATATATATATATATATTTCACTCACTGGACTGAGGGCTCTGGCCTGAAGCTGAGAGCTGGAAGGTCCACTGATGACGTTCCTGTTCTTGGGAGTGAGTGGACGGGGGAAGCAGCTGGCCCTCATCTTTTTCTGTCAGATGGAGACAAGGAAACATAAGTAAGTAAAAAGACAAAGAAAAGTTAAATTTCAGGTCATGGTTTATTACATTTATGTAAAAAGTAAGCTTTCAGATTATCAATGAAATAAGCAACCAACACAAATGCCTGACCACTATTACTACCATTATAAATGCTAAGTATGAATTAAGGAAAGCTAAGGAAAACATTAAAGTTGGTAAAAAAAAAAAAGCCTATTAAAACATTTATCAGCTGCGCTTCAGCCAGGCTCTAACATTAAGCAGAACAAGATGTAACAACTATTGATGAGCATACTGATTCAAACCAACCTCAGGCGAAGTTTGATGTACAGACAATGTAGATGAAGATCGCTTTGTGCCTTTCGGGCTTCTCAACTGAGAGGAGCTGACCGTTTTTGACGGCAGCTGGCCTGGCATCAAGGACAGACGATGAGAACGAGTACTGGCAGCAGCTGTCTGTCCCACCATGAGGGAGTGCCGATGGGAGGCCAGAGATTCTTGCATCTGGCCAGGCATCATGGACGCCCGACGGATTGTGTCAGATGGGTCTCCCATACGGAGTTCTTCGTCTGTGAAAAGGAATGTACTGCCACGGCCAGTCTAGGTGAACAGACAGAGAGAGATTTCAGAAAACTAGTGGGAAAAGAATGAAGTGCAGAAAAGTGCAACAAATTTTAACACTCAAAACCATCTTTTAAAGGCTAGAGTCATACGATTTCAGCATTGGGCAAGATTTGGGCCAGACACTGAACCCGATTGTTAGGCCAGCACCTTGTGTGGTACCTTGCTGCCATTGGTGTGGAAGAGAGTGTGTGTGTGTGTGTGTGTGTGTGTGTGTGTGTGTGTGTGTGTGTGTGTGTGTGTGTGTGTGTGAGAGAATAAGAGACAAATTGTCAAGTGCTTTGGCTAAAAGCGCTACATTAATGCGGTCCATTTGCCATGTTCAAACTACTCACCTACTCAAGTGGTCAACTACTAGTTGGTGCTTTAAGTCAGTTTCATCAGATTTACCGATGTGATTACTGTGTAAATCAATGTTTGTATACAGTTTTGGTGTGGTGCCACAAAAAAACAGTGCATTATACCTCCTTATTACATGGCTTGGTTGAATTCTAATGTAGAATGCGGTCTGTAATTTCTTCATAACAGACCGCTGCTAAGCATAACACACCGTTGCCATGCAAAGCAGAGCGTTGCCATGGACGTAGTTCTGTTCACTCTGGAGGACGGCTATCAATCAATCCGCCGAAAGAAGTCCGGATAATTTATCAGCTGTGGCAAAAAGTGGAGAAACGCCGTCGAGCAACTTCTGTCGTCCAAGTCAAGCAATGACAGCAGATCTGGTGAGCGCATATCGCTACATCTTTATATACGGTCTATGATCGCTACATCTATATATACGGTCTATGATCGCTACGCAGTAACTTCAGCCGTATAGGAACAACAACGCTAATTAGTTAGCTTACATTGCACGTTTAGGTGTGTCAATATGCAGCGGCTGTGGAAAAAGGAAACGAGATAAATGAGGACAGGGGGCCATTTACCTCGTCTCACTTCACTGTCAACAGAAATGTTCAGTTTAATGTGAATACGAGCAGCCGAAAGCCCGCTAGCTCACTACAACGCGTCAGCTAATGTCATGTCAATTCCTGCAGTGATTAAAACAGCAGCTGGGTCATTTGTCCACCACGGCCGCACCCCATAACATATACGGCTACTACCACAGCCCGTAAGGTGGTGTTGAGTAGTAGATGAAGGGTTGCATTAGCTTAACAGATACAGAGTTTACGTTGCTATGGACGCAGGATTCCAACCGTAGACGGAACGGACTATTTTCTTTAGCGGAAGAAATACAATCGTATTTAAATCAATAAACTCCTTTTTAAATCAATATTTTGTGTCAAATTATTGATTTATTTGGAAAGTAACCATGTAATAAGCGGGATAATGTAGAGCGAGGCGGTTGTTATAGCGAATACAACCCCTTCAGGCTGATTCAAGGCCCCTCCGCTTCGCGTCGGGGTCCTGATCACCCTGTCGGGGTTGTATTCGCTATAACAACCGCCTCGCTCTACATTATCCCTTACACATTTGTCACCGTTTTGACTACTAATAAGGCATCTTTAATGTGTATGTGCGACTGTATGTCTGGCATGTTCAGGGTGCGTGCATGTGTCCCTCTTTACTAACGTCAGACTCCACAGGATAGCTGCTTTTTAGATGGGGAAGGCAGGCCTTGTTCCTAGCCTGAAGCTCCGCAATCCTCATCCAATCATCAGGCGCTCCATCTGGCTCGTTCTCTTCCCCCACACAGAACGTACTAGTGGCTGAAGACAACACATGTACAAAAAAAAAGTGTTACATATACACCATATAAATAATCTCAGTTTTTGACTACTGCAACTGTAATACTCATATGCGATCAATTGCCATTCATCACTAACTAACTTGTAGGGCTGCCCCTGAAGATTGGAATCATCAGCCGAGAAGCCCCAAAGTCAAATCTCTTTTCTCCTCAATGTCACTATTTTAAAAAAAGAGCTGCAATGATTTGTCGATACAAAAGATGTATCAGTTAATCAACAACTGCACAAGAATTTTGCAAAAAAAAAGGCAAACATTTGATGGTTCCTTTACTTTTTGTGATTTACATTAAAGTAAATGAAAGATTTGGGGAATTCTGACTGTTTCGTGGGACTACACAAGACATTTGATGATGTCACCTTGCGTTGTAGGACAATGTGATGACACCTTTTCCCGGTTTTCCGATGTTATAGTCCAAAGGATTAATATATTAATTGACAAAAAAGTTGAATGATTAAAATCGATAGTGAAAATAATCGTTAGTTGCAGCCCTAGGTCCATGTCTTTGGCGTTGAAAAAAAAGAACAAAGAGAAAAGGTACTTTGTTTGCCCAGCTCTGCAGGTCGTTTCATTCTTTCCAACCTGACCTCTCACTTAATTTCTCACCCTCCAGTACAACCTCCTGTGAGTAAGCCAGGGATCTACTCACTCTGTGAATGGACTGCGCTCCGTCTGTACCCTGGGAGACCGAGGAACTGGTCGCTGGCAGATGTGTCCAACATAGACACGGGTCGTGCCGAGTTGGCACTACAGAGGTTTGGCTGGGAGCGAGCTGAGGCTGTAGACGGTAGACTGTAGAAAGTCTCATCCTGTTCACTGCCGCCTGGGGTTTTCTACAGATCAGAGTTCAACAATCACTCATGGCTTGAGCCTCAAAATGCACAAATATCCCAATTTCATCATCGTGACTATCATGAATAGTGAGACAGAAACCACAGTGATTATTCAAATATAGCATGTGTTATTGTGAACATGCAACACATGCAAGTGAGTTTCCTCCACCTGGGTCATGGTGATGTTAATGACCTGTGTGGTTCTCCGTCGTTTGACTGATGATGAATCCAGTTCCATTTTGGTCCTAGGCAATGAAAAAGAAAACAAAGATCCCAATAGCAGACGTTTAGGAGGAGCTCTACAACACCCACCACTCTCCTTCACTCATAGTAAACAGAAAAACCTTCTTAAAAAGGTGGCTATTTTGAGAAAACACAAAGATTGCCACAACGGTACTCTGTGACATACCTCTTGATCTGTCTGGTATTTATAGGTGTGAAGTATAGTGTTTCCAGTGACTCAGCCTGAAGACTGCGGCGTTTTGCTGCCAAGCGTTCTGAACTGCGAACAAGCGGCGTGCTTGATTCATCGGGCACTGCGAGTTTCCTGCAAAAAGTAAACAAAGTATTATGTGAGATTACAACCACAATAGTTTCCCACTACAGTATTCCTCTAATGTAAGTTGTTATAGCTTTTCTCAAGTTTTATGTCTTCATTGGTTACTTTGTTGGAGCACGGAAAAAGGCAGGATAAAAGGCCAACTTTCATGGATGTCTTTAGGACAATGGGAACTCCTTGGTTGGGAAAACAAAGTTAAGTCAATTTTATTTATGTAGTCCAAAATCACAAACCAAAACAGGTGAAAAGGAGGAGTTGGTTTGGCTGAAAATATTGTTTTTCTAAAATTCAAAATAAATAAAAAAAAAAAAAAAAATATATATATATATATATATATATATATATATATATATATATATATATATATATATATATATATATATATATATATATATATATATATATATATATATATATATATATATATATATATATAAATAAATAAATAAATAAATAAATAAATAATTGGACCAATTGTGGGTGAAAACCGAAGACATTTTCAGCCGTTTTAAAAAACCCAAACTACACTTCAGGGGCATATTGGGCTTGTAATATGTAGCTGGAACCAAACCAAAATGAGTTTTAACACACTGCCGCTCTGCTCGCCTATCTTGCTGTAATACTGGAAGCTGTTATTTTGTGCATTTTAAGGTTAAGTAACGGTTCCCTTGCTCACAACAATGTGCATAATTTTTGAAAGCTGACATACCCAAAGAAGTACAATCAAATGATCAGTAAATAAATCAACTAAAAACATAAAAAAAAAAAATGTTAAATACTAAAATGTAAATGGCAGGGTTTTATAACACTGTACAGACATGTTTTTTGTCATTTAGTTACATTATGAAATAGCTGCACATAATGAAATATAAGCAGGCCTAAAATGGCATGATACATACTGTGTATAAAAGTGCATTACCTTTTAGTGTTCAGAGAGTCTTCCAGAGAGCTATGGTCCAGGCTGTCAAAGCTCATGGTTCTGTTCACCTGTGCTCTTGTGTCAACACTTGAGTATGCATTGGGAACATCCAAGTAACCACCTGACTCTGTTGCACCTCCTTCATTAACATGAATCTTATTCTGTATCCGCAGGTTACGGTCAGCAAAAGCCAGCTACAAGGTAAACGGATACAGAAATCAGTGATTACAGTCATTTAAAGGAGAACTCCGGCCAATTTTTACAGTAATCTTGCTAAATATAACTATGCGAGACCTGTCTATAGCAAAAACAATTAGCGCAATAGCAGCTGCTGCAGCTAATGCCCACCGCTCCCACTTAGCTAAACGGCAGTTATGGAGGCATAAATGAAATAGTGCCTTTGTGTATCTTAACAGACACAAAATGCAATTAAAATGTCTGTGTAACATGAACATGGCCCTTACATGACAACAAGATGCATTTTCAACATTCACCTACCCTGTTAGCTGCTAGCTAGCTAGCTGTCGTCTGGGACACACGGGACTGCTGCATGATGATTATTACTGAAGCCTGACTGAACACTCTCATCCCAGATGACAGCTAGCTAGCTAGCAGCTAACAGGGTAGGTGAATGTTGAAAATGCATCTTGTTGTCATGTAAGGGCCATGTTCATGTTACACAGACATTTTAATTGCATTTTGTGTCTGTTAAGATACAAAGCCATTTAGCTAAGTGGGAGCGGTGGGCATTAGCTGCAGAAGCTCCATCTAGGTAGCTGCTGTTGCGCTAATTGTTTTTGCTATAGACAGGTCTCGCATAGTTATATTTAGCAAGATTAACGTAAAAATTGTCCGGAGTTCTCCTTTAAGAGACAGTGCCTTTAGTTCTACTCATGCTTCAAAAATACCAACCTGTGCCTCCAAACTGGCCACCCTGTTCAAAAGCGCCTTCTCACTGGTTTGGGCCTTGTCCAAATCCAGCTTTAGCAGCTTGATTTCCATGGTAGTAGCCTTTACTTCCCGTTCTTTAACCTCCAAAGTGTGCTTGAGATCAACCGTCTCCTCTTGGCTTTCCTGGAGAAGCTTTTTCTTGCCATTATAATAACTCATTGCCTTCTCCATCTGTGGTATTTTGATAATAAAACAAATATCTTAGCATGGATCACTTAGTCCAAACTACTCATCTGACAGATAAACCAACCAAGTATGCACATGAAACTGTCGAGCGATCAATGAGTAACAAGCAGATTCTTTTTTTTTTTTTTAAAGAATCATTTTTTACTGTAAAAGTAGTGAAATTGAATGGTGTGTTGGGACAGTTTGTGGTCACACCAACCTGTGCCTTGTAGTGTTCTGCAGCCTCCGATTTAGCCGAGAGCTGTTGCTGCAGGTCTCTCTTTATCGTCTCAATTTCCTCAGCTTTTTCTTTCAAGAGTTTCTCTTTCTCCATTCTAATCATTTTCAGCTCCTGCTGTAGCACAGACTCCAGTTTATGGGAGACCTCATTCTCTTTCTTTATGGCCTGAGCAAGTCTCTCCCTCTCAAACACCATGTTCAGTTGTTTCTCCAGAGCTGTCTGATTCTTTTCTGCCTGGAGTACCCTGGCCATGAGTACTTCCTTTTCCTGAAGAAGAGCCTGCTTTTCGCTTAAAGTGGCAACCTGCACGGCCTCTTTTAGTTTGAGGTCTGCAGCTTGTGTCTCTTTGTAGTGGTTCAGCTCCGCATTTACTGAGACAAGCTGCAGCTGGAAGAGGTCTTTATTTTCTTGCTGTTGTTGAGCAAACATATTTTCCTTGGACTGCATCTCCTCCTCGGCCTTCCTCAGTGAGGAGCCAAGAGTCTCCACCTGTTTCTTTAAACTTTGGATCTCTTGATGTCGCAGATCTGACTGCTCTGAGCTCTCAGTCTTCAGCAGCATCATCTGTTCCTCTTTAGCTTGGATCTCGTCTTTCATCTTCCTCACCTCTTCTTCGGATGCTGACAGCTGCTGCTGCTGCAGTATCTCCTTCTGATGAGCACTCTCCTGCTCCTGTTTGGTGAGCATGGCTACCTGAGTTTGAACCTTCTCCTCCGTCTTTGTGAGAGAGTCACCCATATTAGCCAGTTGATCTTTAAGACATTTGATCTCTTGCTGTAGCATTTCAGAATGTGTTGAGCCTTCTTTTTCTATTGTGACCAGCTGTTCCTCTTTAGACTGGATCTGCTCCTTAAGAGCTTTTATCTCCTCTTCAGAGGTTGTCGTCATGTTTTGAAATGTATCTTTTGCCTGAGAAATCTCCATTTCCTTCTGAGTCAGTAGGTATTCTTTGGCCTGAACCTGCTCTGTTGTAGTCTTGAGGGATTCACTCAAACTTTGGACTTGGTCCCTAAGAGTGTGGATCTCTTTCTGAAGACCTTCTGACTCCTTGCAGCTCTCAACCTTTAAGAGGTCGACCTCGCCCTCTTTAGTTCGGATATCCTCCCTCAGCCGATTAACCTCCTCCTCAAGAACGGCACTGTGCTTTCCAAGTGCCTCGATCCGCAAAGTGCTCTGCTGCTCCTGCTTGGCCATCAAATCTTCTTTGGCCTGAACCTGGTCCTTGGCGATCTCAAGTGAGCTGCTCAAAGTATTTATTTGTTTATTCAGACTTTCAATCTCTTGCTGTATCAATTCAGAGTGTGTAGAGGTCTCAGTCTTTAGCTGAATTAATTGCTCCTCCTTCGCCTGAATCTCTGCATTAAGCAGTTTCACCTCATCATGAGATGCTACCATCTGCACTCGGAGTGCCTCCATATCCTGAGTGTTGTGTAGTTGCTGCTCAGCAAACATATTTTCCTTGGACTGAATCTCCTCCTTGGCCTTCCTCAGTGAGGAGCCAAGAGTCTCCACCTGTTTCTTTAAACTTTGGATCTCTTGATGTCGCAGATCTGACTGCTCTGAGCTCTCAGTATTCAGCAGTATCATCTGTTCCTCTTTAGCTTGGATCGTGTCTTTCATCTTCCTCACCTCTTCTTCGGATGCTGACAGCTGCTGCTGCAGTATCTCCTTCTGATGAGCACTCTCCTGCTCCTGTTTGGTGAGCATGGCTACCTGAGTTTGAACCTTCTCCTCCGTCTTTGTGAGAGAGTCACCCATATTAGCCAGTTGATCTTTAAGACATTTGATCTCTTGCTGTAGCATTTCAGAATGTGTTGAGCCTTCTTTTTCTATTGTGACCAGCTGTTCCTCTTTAGCTTGGATCTCGTCTTTCATCTTCCTCACCTCTTCTTCGGATGCTGACAGCTGCTGCTGCAGTATCTCCTTCTGATGAGCACTCTCCTGCTCCTGTTTGGTGAGCATGGCTAGCTGAGTTTGAACCTTCTCCTCCGTCTTTGTGAGAGAGTCACCCATATTAGCCAGTTGATCTTTAAGACATTTGATCTCTTGCTGTAGCATTTCAGAATGTGTTGAGCCTTCTTTTTCTATTGTGACCAGCTGTTCCTCTTTAGACTGGATCTGCTCCTTAAGAGCTTTCATCTCCTTTTCAGAGGTTATCGTCATGTTTTGAAATGTATCTTTTGCCTGAGAAATCTCCATTTCCTTCTGAGTCAGTAGGTATTCTTTGGCCTGAACCTGCTCTATTGTAGTCTTGAGGGATTCACTCAAACTTTGGACTTGGTCCCTAAGAGTGTGGATCTCTTTCTGAAGACCTTCTGACTCCTTGCAGTTCTCAACCTTTAAGAGGTCGACCTCACCCTCTTTAGTTTGGATATCCTCCCTCAGCCGATTAACCTCCTCCTCAAGAATGGCACTGTGCTTTCCAAGTGCCTCGATCCGCAAAGTGCTCTGCTGCTCCTGCTTGGCCATCAAATCTTCTTTGGCCTGAACCTGGTCCTTGGCGATCTCAAGTGAGCTGCTCAAAGTATTTATTTGTTTATTCAGACTTTCAATCTCTTGCTGTATCAATTCAGAGTGTGTAGAGGTCTCAGTCTTTAGCTGAATTAATTGCTCCTCCTTCGCCTGAATCTCTGCATTAAGCCGTTTCACCTCATCATGAGATGCTACCATCTGCACTTGGAGTGCCTCCATATCCTGAGTGCTGTGTAGTTGCTGCTCAGCAAACATATTTTCCTTGGACTGAATCTCCTCCTCAGCCTTCCTCAGTGAGGAGCCAAGAGTCTCCACCTGTTTCTTTAAACTTTGGATCTCTTGATGTCGCAGATCTGACTGCTCTGAGCTCTCAGTCTTCAGCAGCATCATCTGTTCCTCTTTAGCTTGGATCTCGTCTTTCATCTTCCTCACCTCTTCTTCGGATGCTGACAGCTGCTGCTGTAGTATCTCCTTCTGATGAGCACTCTCCTGCTCCTGTTTGGTGAGCATGGCTACCTGAGTTTGAACCTTGTCCTCCGTCTTTGTGAGAGAGTCACCCATATTAGCCAGTTGATCTTTAAGACATTTGATCTCTTGCTGTAGCATTTCAGAATGTGTTGAGCCTTCTTTTTCTATTGTGACCAGCTGTTCCTCTTTAGACTGGATCTGCTCCTTAAGAGCTTTTATCTCCTCTTCAGAGGTTGTCGTCATGTTTTGAAATGTATCTTTTGCCTGAGAAATCTCCATTTCCTTCTGAGTCAGTAGGTATTCTTTGGCCTGAACCTGCTCTATTGTAGTCTTGAGGGATTCACTCAAACTTTGGACTTGGTCCCTAAGAGTGTGGATCTCTTTCTGAAGACCTTCTGACTCCTTGCAGCTCTCAACCTTTAAGAGGTCGACCTCGCCCTCTTTAGTTCGGATATCCTCCCTCAGCCGATTAACCTCCTCCTCAAGAACGGCACTGTGCTTTCCAAGTGCCTCGATCTGCAAAGTGCTCTGCTGCTCCTGCTTGGATTTTTCGGCAAACAGATTTTCCTTGGATTTCAAATCCTCCTCAGCAATCTTCAGTGAGGAACGAAGACACTCAACTTGTTTCTTTAAATCGTGGATCTCTTGATGTAGTAGTTCTGACTGTTCCAAACTTTGATTTTTCAACATGTTCATCTGTTCCTCTTTAGTCTGAATCTCCTCGTTCATGCTCCTTACCCTCTCTTCAGAAGCAGACAGCTGTTGCTGCAGGACCACGGTCTGATGAGCACTTTGCTCCTTCTGCTTTGTAAGCATTCCCTCCTGAGCCTGAACTTGTTCCTCAGCCTTTCTGAGAGAGTCATTAAGATTTTCTAGTTGAGCTTTCAGGCCTGTGATCTGTTGCTCCAGCGATTCAGACTGTTGAGAAGACTCATTCTTTAGAATGACAAGCTGCTCGTTCTTTACCTGTATCTCTTTGTTTAACTTCTGAACCTCCTCTTCACAGGTTACAATCTGTTGTTGGAGGACCTCCCTTTGTTGGACATGCTCTTGTTGGGTTTTAGCCAGTAAGTCTTGCTTAAGTTGAATTTCCTGCTCAGCCTGTTTGAGAGACGAGCTAAGCTCTTTCACTTGGACTGATAAGGTCTGGATTTTATTACGAAAAACGTCTTGCTCATTAGACTTTTCCAGAAGTAATTTGGCAAGCATTTCCTCTTTGGCTTGAATTTCATTTTTGTTGTTTTTAGTTTCATCTGTCAGAATGCCAACTTCGTCTCTGAGACTGTTAATTTGCAGATCTTGATCAGCCAAGAGAGAAGTGGCAGCAGATAACTTTGTCTCAAGATCTTTCACATTTTCATCAGTCTGGCGGAGAAGGCTTTCCTTCTCTTTCTTTAATTCCTTTAGTTTTTCAATTTCTTGTTCACAAGCATCAATGTGCTGTTGTAGTCTGGTGATCTGCTCAGTTTTCTGCTGCGTAACTTGCTCAAGTTGAATCTTGAGCTCCAGGATTTCTTGCTGGAGGACTGCTCTCTGCTCAGTGATCTCCTTTTGTAATTTGTCTAAAATTCCATCCTTCGCTTGAATGATTTCTTCAGTTTGGGACACCTGTTGCTGCATGAGCTCTTTCTGTTGATTTAATTCTTTTTGATACTCTGCCAGCTGCTGTGTTTTGGCTTTAATCTCCACCTCAGCCTTTTTCAGGGAGCAAGATGTGCTCTCCAGCTCATCCTTCAAACTTTTGATTTCAGTGTCCAACATGTCTCTCTGGAAATTTAAGAAGTGAAGACAATAGTAACTATCTCATCCAAAATAGATTCTAAAAGATTGCGAAAAAACAGACTTTACATTTGATTAACAAACATTTCTGAATTCAGTTATTTACCTCCATTACAGGCCCCATATTCTCTCCTACTTCTTCCTTAGTAGCCCTGCTTATTACATCCTCCAGACAGGAAAGCTTTCCCTGTAGGATCTGAATTTGTTCAGTCAGTAACTCCTGAGAAAACAAAGAGGTGCATATTACATTGAACCCATTTGCATAGAACCCGATATGTAATCAATCAGAGTAATGGAAAAGTGTAATGATCGACTCCAAACAACACAAAACTCATAGGATTGCTTTTTTCCTTCTGAGGGTGTAACTACCTTTTGAGCAGTGGCTTGATTAAGTTCAGACTGTAGGTGGCCTGTTTTACTCCGCCAATCCTCCTCAGAAAATGCTTGGGTTTCTGTAAGCCTGGCAACTTCTGCTTCAAAAATGGCCAGCTGTGAACACAGTGCTCTCATCTGCAAAACATTAAAAGAATACCTTAACGATATGTATGAAGTGAAAGCTTTAGTTTCAAAACTGACACATGTGACTAGTGCCAACCCCACTGAGACTCGCTTATCCACCAGCACGGTCACATCACTTCATTTCAGGTGAAGTCTGCTCATGTTGAATCATTTAAGGATCTACAAATTGCACATGCCTGTTATTGCCAATCCCCTCATAAGTGAGAAAACAAAGCGATGCAATTTAACATAACTTTGCATGTGTGCCATTACCTGGGATGAAAGTACACCGTTTTCATCCGACAGCTCATCCACTTTGCGCTCCATAAGTGAGGAGTTATTCTTGAGGTCTTTATTGTGCTTTAACATCTCATTAAGGCGCATTTGTAACCTAAGACAACAAAAAAACAGTTAGCAAAGCAGTTTCTTTAACCCATTTACATTAAATTCTTCACGTTTTGGATGGGTTTAGGTAATAAATGGCTATAGCTATGGACAAGGGTCTGCTCAGGACAAAATTAGCAGGGGTGCCACAGCATGTAGAAGTATATTATTCACAAACTCAAGTTGAACACATATCTTTGATGTAAAAGGTGTTAATAGTGCCGTCATGCATTAATTAATGCAAAGAAATATGCCCTGGTACTTACGTGCTGTTCTTGGTCTCAAGCTCATTGATTTGATCCTTGATAAGATTCTCCTGTTCATGTTGCTCTTTTTTCAACTTATCCAAGCAGTACTGCAACTGGTCACAATGGGACTCTAAAGAAAGAAAGTAAATATTGACCAGGGTTTGAAGAAAAGAAAAAAAGAGAGACAAAAAAACATAAAATGAAAAGTATTTAAAAAGTTGTACTTATTAATCTTATCAACTTAACTAACAATGTTTTTATACAAACACTGAAATGTGGTACCTCTCTGTGCAAGGAGTGCAATCTTGCTGGCCAGCTCGCTCTCCAACCCATCTCTGTGGTCTCTCTCCCTGATCATCTGTCGTTCCATCTTCCTCAACTGAAATTTTGGTGTGTTCATGATATTCTGAAGAGGAGAGTAGCTGTGGAAATAAAAGCAGACCAGGCATGTTAAATAATTATAATCAAATCATGAAAACATACATGGATTTACAAATAATTTATTATTTATAAATGGATACATATAGCATGTCTATTAGGCAAAGTTGTACTGTTTTGACAATAATCAACTAGAGCCCGACCAATAAAGGATTTTTAAGGCCGATATCTATACATACTTTAAAAAGCTGATATTCCGATATATATTTAAAAAATATATCCATAAATGCGTAACAAAAACAGATTTCCCTAACATTAGTTATTTGTAGTTATTTATGAGTCCTCATTAAAAATAATATGATAATGCAGTTTAAAAATAAACTTGTTTTATTGTCACAACAGAACAGAGGAACATCAAAATATATTAAAGTTCTGATAAATAAAGTGTATAAAAAGGGTTAAACATGAGTGTTGCAAACAGGGACGTTGTAGAGCGCCCTCCGGTGGACAAACTATGCAACGCCAACACTCATGACATGGTTTGAAGGGTGTTTCGTCCTTTTTTATTTTTTATTTTACATAGTCATTTATCAGCCATTATGAATGCAGATACCGATAGTTTGGAAAATGCCTAATATCTCTATATGCAACCCTACAAAGTTAAGCCATTTTGTTATGGCGTGAAAACAAAGATCTTAGTTACTGGAAGTTTAGCAAAGCATGGTAGATTAAACTGCTACAAGTTATCATTACAAAGAATTCAAACAAAGCTGACTTCACTTGTTATTCTCTCAGGCTGAAAAAAGGTTTATTTATTTTCATTTCTCAGCACTTGATGAAATGTGTCCTCTACATTTAACCCATCCTACACATTGAAGCAGTGGGCAGCCTCAGCGCCCAGGGACCATCTCCAGTTATTTTGCCAGTGCCGTTTGGACAGGAGCACTAACCCAACATGCATGTTTTTGGTGGTGGGAAACCAGAGCACCTGGAAGAAACCAATGCAAACACGGGAAGAACATGCAAACTCCACACAGAAGGGCCCTGTCTGGACCGGGGATCAAACCCAGCTGTTGTGAGGAGACAGTGCTAACCACTGACCCACCGTGCTGCACCTTTCAATGGAGCTAGTAATTTAAATAAAAAAATGACTAGTAAAGAGGTTCGATAGATCATTACCCAAACCAAATTTTGGATTAATGTTGCCTGCAAAATTGCCTTATTCACATTTAATGAATGATAGGCACTTGGTTGGATACATTTAAATCCACATTGATACCTGACTGAAGAGGACGCCACAGTTTGCATGTCCACAAATGTGACTCTCTGTCTGCGGTCGAAGACGGGGGACTCGTCATCTGTTAACGTGGAGATAGTCGACACATCGGTAGAGGTAGAGGTGGTTGCTGATCGGTCAAATATTTCACGGCTGACAGATATACCTGAAATTAAATGAGAAATACATTTTGACAAATTGTACAGCTTGCATGTAAGTCCAAACTAAAAAGCTAGTGTTATACAGCAGCATTACATATGTGACACTTGTCTCAATTAGTATGGCATATGATGAGGAAATGGAAGATTTAACAAATTTGTGACTTACGTCTCCTTGCCAAATAGGCATCGAGTCTTTTGCTCAAAAACACGCAGCCATCGCTCTCCATAACAAAGGACTCAGTAAGGTGTGCTATCTCTTGCTAACAGATAAAAGTGGGGATATATAAATATAAAAAAACAGCACATAATTAAATGGTAGCTCAACACATGATGAATGAAATGTGATGTATCCAAGTGGTGAAGACATAACATTTAGTAGCAATTCAGAAAAACAGTTTTCTGCTTACCTCCACATTACATTCCAATGAGTTCACAGTGCAGCGCTCATTCATCATGTCGTGGTATATGAGCAACAAAAGCACCTGGTGGTATCAAAAACTGAGTCAGAATGTGCCTTTGCCCATGTTTGTGTATTTTTATTTTTTGTCTTTGTTTTATACCTTGGCAATTTCAACTGTTAGGTTGACTTCATGTCTTATGTTGTCCCAAGATATTGAAGTGCCTTTGGTTGCAGTAAATCTGCAATCCCCTAATAAAACAAAATATATATTGATAGGTTAATTCCCAAAGGACAGCAATATTCAACATGCATGCATGCATGCATGTCTGCCTGTAAAAGAAAAAAAGTGGAACTTAACATGAATTAAAAAGTGATCCTCAGGGTGTGTTCTTTACACCATGACATCACTGTCTGGTTGGCATGTTTACAGGTGCAACAGGGCACACTTTAGCCCACACCCAACATTGATGCAGGGTGTGGTCAACTCAAAAGGTGTAACAGATTTGATGTTCAAAAATATAAAAAATAATAAAAAGTTGGGGGAAAAAAGTGCATTTTTGCCGTCTTAAGCACTGTTCGATGACATTTCCTCTACATGCATTCAGTAACGTTACAGTGATATAAGACATGGTAAGCCTTTCGTAGCATAAAAACTAAGCAGTCGCACTTCAGCAATATGTGAGGATGTTTTTAGAAGGTAGAGAAACTTACTTTCCACAAAGTCTGCAATGAGCTTAAATCGCTCCTCAATGGAATTACTGAAATGACAGCTGTGTTCCCTTTTCCTGAGATGAAACAAAAGGTGAAACGAGATTAAACATGGAGGCGTACTCCAAGGAATGAGCATATATATATATATATATATATATATATATATATATATATATATATATATATATATATATATATATATATATATATATATATATATACACACACACACACACTTTCAAGAAGCCGAAGCATTTAAAATGTAGTTCAACACACCGCTCCTACTTACAGCATATAAACAACTTTCAGTAAGACTGTCCCATCTTGTAAATCGTCTATATTTATTTCTCGGTCTGATAGTTTTAAGGTGTTGACCTGCAAAAAGATAGTTTGACAAGATGGTCAAATAATGACAGAATCCATCTAATAAGCTTTGAATCAACGTATTACTACATTAAATTATGTTATATTATTATAAACTTACCCAGCAGAGAAGGGCCTTAACACCCATGTTAAGCGACATCTTGGCTGACCATTAACGTGGTAACGCTAAGGTTTTTAACCTGTAAGCGGAAAAAAACAAAGCTTAAACAGGCGTATCAGCTAACATTAGCTAGCACATAACTTAGTCTTAGCAGAGTTAGCTAACATTACCGTTACGATAGTGTTAACCCAAAAAATGTGACTCACCTGGCCACTTCTTTCTGTATCGTTCTCTGAAAATAGATGAAGCCGCTTCGTCTTACCAAAGAATTTCTAATATAGGGATAGCTAGCAGACGGGCTTTGGTCTTACTGCTACGAAATAAACAGTCCCATGGCAAACCAGACACAATTCAAAAAGGGCTGTTGAAGATTGAACCAGCCAATCCGTTTTCATATATCAACGCATCTGCAAATAGGCCAAGTGGATTGGTTTACAAGCCGGAAGTCATCTAAGCGTTGCGCTCGTAAAGATCACGTCAGGCACGCTCGATTTTAATGTGGGCGGGGCGGGGACAGATAAAGTTAAAAAATAATTGTTAAACATTACAGTTATTTTCTTTGCTTTGTGATTGTTCGCCTCGGTTGCAGCAGGTCAAATACGTTTTAAAATGAATAATCACTGCCGAATCCGCCAACCCGGATGAACGCCGGGATACAATACAATTAAAAGATGTTTCTACCAAGTGAGAGAAAGAACAACACACACACACATTTGTTTTAATTAAGAAATAGTTGTTTATATGAAAACCAAATGTTCATATTGTACTGGAAATATGTAGGCAAGTGCAATCTAGCTGATTGTTACTGCAAATCCCACAATGTACCTGGTTGTTTCCTTGGAAACGCGTTGTTGTCTTTCTATAACGCTAGGTAAATGTTTAATGTTGTAACAGACGTGAGCTCTTATAATCTAGCTAGCTAACGTTAGTTCTCTAACGTTACGTCGAAACACGGGTTTCTAAATAACCTGGGCTAAATAGTGTTGCTCTCATAACTTCCTTTAGTTTGTTGGTAAGTACGGTGTTCAGATATTTGTGATGGATCAACAATTTGAGGTAACGTTAGCTAGCTAGGTCATTAACAAAAACTCGGGCCGAAATGGTCAGTTTGTGCTTGTGTTTATGTGGATTGAAATGTATGCCGCTGCTGTGTAGCTAATAATAAGATAGCCATTTCTAAAGTGTGTTTGCAAATGTATTCTATTTCAATTCAAGGGGCTTTATTGGAAGTTTCAATAACAATGTTGCAAAGGCATAACGTTAGCTACATATAAGTAAATTCCTTGTTTTTTGTGTTTGATTAAATTTAATGGCAATTGATGATCACTGGGTCAGTTGACTCGCCAGTAATTCACCATGAAGTCACTGTCCTCCCACAGGTGAGTGAAGGTGCAAATATGTGTGGAGCTCCAGTTGATTTATCTTTTAAACACATCAGCAGTTTGGCAGGTATTTCATATTCCTCTCCGGTTTTTCAGCCGCTCCTTATGGTACTTTACACTATTGTTGTTTTTTTTTACTATTAATAGTAAAATGACTATGACTATTTCATGTCAGGATAATTACAGCTCTCTTTGTAAATATCTGTATTTTGCTTAAATGGCTGCACATTACAGTGTACTGCAGAAATGTCATAGGATTAGTACACCTCAGAAATAAATGTTCAGTATATCTATAGTTATGGTAAACTTGCATGTGCAGGCTGTGTTATTCTTCTTTAAAATAACATTGTAGGAATTTGATCTACCAAATGAATGTATAACCAACCAGCTCAAGATAATTCCATGTTAAGTTGAATGGACATGTGATGCATGATCTTTTTTAAACTGATCAGTACATTTAGATGCCTTTGAAACAATGTGCACCATAAATAAAATGTTATACAACATCAAACAAATCAACAAGTACTTAATATTCACCATTTCTCTTATTTGCGGCCTCAGACGCATGGACAGAGGAACACAGCAGCGGCCTGCGGCCTTTAAAGAGAAATCCGGAGAAGAAGTACCTAAGCTGCTCTCTGCGTCTCAATAACAACAACATCAGTGACCTTCATGACCTCCAAAAGACTGTAAACCACTTCCTGGCTGAGCCATCAAAGCTTGCCTGGCTGGACCTTTCCTTCAACAAAATCTCACACATAGATCAAGTAAGCTTCCTCCCTCCATGGCTTGTTCGCATGTTTGCTTGCACAGTGGCTTCGCTGTCTTCTTTCTCTCACAGTACATCTGCATTATGTGTGTCCATGTTCCAGGTGTTGTGCGAGCTGCGTGACCTGCGTGTGTTGTATCTACACGGCAACAGCATTTTTATTCTGTCAGAGGTGGACAGGCTGGGAGTGCTACCACATCTACACACCATTACTCTGCATGGGAATGTCATAGAAACCAACAAGGCTTACAGGTGGAAACTATCTTTCAAATCTACCCCAAACACAATCACACACACACATCCTGCTAAGCTGTGCAATGTTTGGATGTGAGATACTTTTACTTTGCAGCCATTGTTGTGTGGTTTTTAATAAAAACTGAACGTGAATGTGCAAAGCGACCATAAGCACCCAGCATTAATCCACAACTGCTGGTAGTTTGCTGAGTACAGAACAGAACCAAATTTTGACTAATTCAGCACTTCATACTGTCAGACACTTCAGAGGTGCAGAGTGACTTAACTTACAAGAGTGCAATTACATTGTGAGTGTGTGTGTATCTATGTGAGATACAAATTCTTAGCAAGCATGTAGGTGCATACCATTGTAACAGGTGCTTAAATGCAGATCAAGCTCATGTTACTGTAAATATCCTAGTCTGCGTAGCAACACCTGTTACAAACACACACACACACACACACACACACACACACACACACACACACACACAGTTAAAGGTCTGTTCCAATGAACTGGATTCTTTTTAATCAATGCAGCTTTCTGATTAAATTATATCTCAATGTGTAGTATATGTGTACCACCAGTAAAGTGAAAGATAAGGTCTTTTTTCAACATTCAGTTTACACATAAAAAATGTAGCTTAACTATTTCGTGCACATGCATGAATGTTTTTGTGCATTTAGGAATCGTGTGATTTCTGCTTTGCCTCGGTTAAAGACGATGGACTTCAGTGCTGTGACACGCCAGGAGCGAGTCATGGCAAAGATTTGGCATCACAGCAACAACCGCAGCAGAAGCAGCAAAGAGAACCTCCAGTGACTGCTTTCTCGTTTCCATCTTGGTGTGCTGAAATCATAGTTTCACCCAAATGTTCTGATCTCCACATCCACGACTGAAAAACCTCTAAAACATTGTATGTTTCTCTGTATATCTGTGGTGAAATCAGCACCGTTTTAATGTTTGTTTTGTCTATTTCTATCTGCTGAAATGAAGTTTATCATTGGATAGTCCAAAGACAAGTCAGTGTTTTATTACTTAATATAAAGTGATAGGTATTGATATTATTAACTGAGATATTGGCTCCGACATTGTGTAGATGCATGTAAATTGTCTGATATTGTTGCAAACATGGGTGTGGTTTGTGTAATATTTGATTATGGATTATTATTCTATTACAGTGGCATACCAGTTATTAGTGACTCTGTAGCATTACTGAACTAACCACTTCCCAGATATGAGCATGTAGATGTTAAGATGTATTTAATAAGACACAAGTGAGTACCGGTATGTTGAAAATCTTTAATGAATTAAACCAAAAAAAAAAAAAACCAAAAAAACAAAAATCTTAAAACTTTTTGGTACTAGCCTAAGATATTTCAAACATATTTCAGGTAGTATAACACATTTGAGTAACAAACATAACAGAAAGAACCCATTGCAAAAAGCTCAAATCAATTGCGTGGTTTAAATAATCACAGCCTTGCAGATCATCCCTTTAGAGACTCCAGAGCAGCTCACCGTGCTCACTGCACACGCATACAGTCGTGCTCTCTTCCGAAGAGCAAATAAACATTTAAAGAGACAAATAAATAATCACAAAAGGGTCTCCGATAGTTTTATCTGCTGTGGTACATAGATTGTTAGCGCGCTCCCACACTGCTGCAATGGTTAGTTTCTGATTAATATGAATAACTCAATCATAACACAATCTGCAGCGAAAAGCTTTGTTTAAAAGCTAACTAATGCAGGCCTTAAAAGTTTTCTGTTGTTTCATAAAAACATTTGTTATCACCACAAGATCTTAGCCAATCCTGAACAATGAACTCTCTACAAAAAGAGGAACTTCATACAATCCATCATCTGTTTTTATATTCAATCAGAAAATTATGTACAAAGGCGGCATGAATACATGATATCTGGCCCTGCACCCTCCACAAACCTACCCCTTTCATCTCTGTGTGCCTCTGCTATTAAATAGGTGATAAGTTCTGGCATTTTTTTTAGTGCTTGAAAACTGCAAAGGAAACATTACTGTTTGTAAACTTGATAACTTGTGTCCCCGAAAGGTCACTCTTTTTGCCAACAGGTTTTCCCGTGGACAACAGAACAGAGTTACAGACATATGAAGTGCAAACGTTATGCCATGTTGGAAGTTTTTTTTATCCTGGTAAATGGCTAAAATACTCAACCACTGCACTTGCATTTATGGCACTGAGTACACAGGCTAGGGAAACTAACCGAATAAAGATACTAAGACGGCCCTGAAACCATTTAAAAAAAATAAAAAGCGACCACCAAGAAGGATGAATGATTATTCCACAGCTGGTTCTGACAAAGTCTGTGATCCACGCATTAAGTACAGAGGAGACCTTCTTGTTGTAAATATGAGAGCATACCCCAATAGCTATGTACAGTAGACCATCTTTCATTGCCCATGTGGACAATATGTCATTGACCTATAATTAAGTACAGTAATTAAGGACAGCCATGGGGGCAATCCTACATCGTCTCTGTCTTTATAGCAGTTAGAGGCATAGCTAAGAAGCACAAGGACCATGAGGCTTTAATAAAGGGTGGGCTGGAGGGTGAGGATGCAGAAGTGACACAGAGAGAGCGGGATGGGAGGAACAATATGGGGGCTAGGGTCGCAGAATCAGGGAATGGCAAACTGGACCACCAGTTCTTCTTTAGCATCCACTTTGATTTGAGAGATTGCACTGTAAGCGTAAGCTGCTATCTTGGACACCTGCAAAGAATGGAGGAAGACAGAGTTTATGTGGAGATTTTGTGTGCAAAATAAATAAAATTCACAATTAACAGTGAGTAAAACAGGAAGACTAGTCTGCTGTGCATGACTAGTGAATTTATTTTTATTAGGTGGACAAAAACAGTAACAACAGATAAGTATTAGATATCTTTAAGATCTATTTTAAGCCACACATTAATTCACACCCCCACACACTGAAATACCACACTGCTACACATGTTGCATACTGTTTCCAAGTATCTCTCTGATGTTAAATGTAGCCAACAAGGAAACAACACATGACAAGAAGCAATGCGGGTGCTGGAAACACATGGCAACATATCTTTTTTAATGTGTCATGTGTGTTAGTGTAGGATTACCTGCAGAACATCTGAGTATGGCACCAGGTCACTCGCAAGCACTTGGTGGGGCTGGCTGGTGAGGGAGGGGAGAGCGAGGGCTTTCTTCTGGGGCAGACTGTTGCTCAACACAGCCAACTTTGTACTGAAATAAGACACAAGCTTACTGGGGCTGTTGCCCTTTCATTACCTAAGCTGCAGTTCAGAGTTTAAGTTTAAAACACAGTTTGTCACCTTGACTGTTAAACCTGATCGCTGTGTCCTGAGAACCTGCAGTTTAATCTGCACCTGTATTTCAGACTAAACATAGCTGCTGTGTTTGGTAGAAATCTAGCCACTAGATGTCATTGTATCTGAGATTTAAGATAAAGTTTGAGGTAATAGGACTATGCTGTTGCAATTCTTTTTTGTTCAAATCACTTCCCCCATCACCTTGTCGAGTCGGGTTGGTGTAGGAATTTCTAAACATCGTTCACAGTTTTATTCTTACCGCATTCATCTAAGCCAACACGAACCACAGGTGTCCCAACCAAACAGTACATGGCTTTAGGTAAAGCCGGCTCATGATAGTAAGTAATTAATCTGAACATCTCTTTCCCATAAGCTATAAATTAGTGAGATTCAGTACAGCCAGACAACACAACACTGCAATGCTCCATATAGTGTACATTACAGTGTATAGGCTACAGCACAAAAGGTAAACTCAACTAATAAAGATAGCATGGGTATTTCAGTTCTTAGAGCCATATAATGATCACATCATTATATGGTTCTAAGAACTGAAATACCCATGCTATCTTTATAGTTTATAGGCTACCTAGATGTATGATTCAGCAGGTTAATGTCAACCATCTTCAGACACAGACCCACACCCATACACAGAAAACTGCTGAAGAGCAACAGCCTTCCACGTCAAATATTACACAACTGCTCACCCACATACCTGTATTGCCGAGCTTTGTCCATGTATTCATGCTGCTCCATCATGACAGAGTCAGCTGCTGAGACATCAATAATGTTCCTGGCAGAGAGGAAATAATGGCAGGTTTATTAACGGAGCACGTGAATTACTGCTTTTTCATCATAAAGCACATGCTGAATCTGGCTCGCCTATTGTTATAAAGGAGTGTCTTACTGTGCCGTCTTAGTGAGGATGGATGTAAGGAGGGCCTGTTCATCTGTCCTCGCTGAGGGGACACTGGTAGTGATCCAGTCTGTCCCATTTGGGGGCTTGCTGACAGGGTTTGGGTGGGGGATCAGCGGCTTACGTTCATCAGGGTCCTAGAACAGGTGATAGATAAGGTGTTCAGCTCATTACATTTTAACAAATGATGTCACAGTCAATGCATAAGAAACACGTGCCAAAGAATGTGCCTTACCTGGTTTTTGTTTTTTTCATTCAGCATGACATTAAACAGAGATTAAATAATTAAGTAATAATTAAGGTTTTTTTTAACAGAAGACACAATTTACATTTTCAGACTAAAACACAGTATTTGGGTATATCAGACAGAAAGGTTCGATAAGTATTTCTACTGTACTCTACTCTTGTTTCCTTAAACTAAAAATAGCTAGGGTCATATGACATAAAACACATAAAGACAAACATAAAACACATAAAGACAATAGTGTCCAGAACATCAATCTCCTCTGTTGTCGGTGGGCCCTTTTGAAATATTTGGTCATTTACTACTTAGGCTAATTCGGTAATTAACACATTACTTTAAAACATTATGGTTTCAGGAAATAATATTAACGTAACTAGCTTAGCCAAGATGTCCTGCTAATCGTAAAAGTGACTGTAAATAAGTTGCCATATGTACGGTTTCCTTAGAAACATATTACTTTGCCTGAGATCTGTCCAGCTCTTCTTATCTATGGTCGTTTTTCATATATGTGCCACTTCATAGACTGCCTTGGGTCAGGCCTTTCCCGAAGGCTTTAACTAGCAAGCTAACGCTATACTTTCCAGGTGTCACATAGCTAACTTAAACTATTTAAAAAAAAAAAAACGACCACTTTATAAGCTCGTCACATGTTTAACTCAAATGCATTTTATGTATGAAAAACCATCGATAAATACAATAACATCAGGTTATTTGTTTCTTAAGTTTAGCCAGCTAGCAGCTAGCTAACGTTAACTACCTGCTCTGTGGTCTCGTTCTCGCTGCTGTAACAGCAACCCATGTCAGCGTCCGAGGGGCGAAACTACACAACCCCGGCTTCTCTGTTCTCCGTCAGAAACAAGCCGTGTTTTTCTTCTTACAACAAACATATAACTTTTCTCCTGCTTGGTTTTACTTTAGCTTCTCCTAAAGGTAGGAAGCTACTGTCAACAGCAGCTCCTCGGACGAGCTATCACATGACAACAGCACTGTTGCAACAACACAACGACCACTTCCGGTATATGAGAAGCAGCTGTGGCCTCCGCAACGTGACGAGGGAATTTTCAAACGTGAGTTATGTAAAATAAAATAATAATAATAACAAATTATTAGCAGTGGGACAAACATATAAAAATATACAATTAAACTAAATCATACATGACATTTTAAAAAAACAATTATAAGTCCAAGGTTGCATGTCAATGGTGTTGGTAATTTGAGATGTTTATTTAAAAACAACAGGACACATTTAGTGAAATACAAACAATGCAAATATTTAATCAAGTTAGAGCTGTCTAAATTCATAATAGGCTACCGCTGAGCAAAATCAAATAGACAGCTGCTGGAGAAGGGAACAGGACGAGGCATGTTGGTGCATGTGGCAGTCTCTCTGGAAAAAGATGAAAGGGTTTCTCACGGCCTCTGGCTGAGTATGACAGAGTACCACACACAGTGCTTCTACACAACATTACATTTTATTTCTAGTAACTAATTTCACAAAAGGGCTACTGCCAGTAAATCTCTTCATCAAAACAACTTTCAATACTTAGAGCTTTTACAAAAAAGAGGGGGGTTAAACAATGCCCGTACTTTTGCTGCAGAACTTCTGTTTTATAACATGGCTTTATATAGCCTAGGCTATACTAAAATTAAATGAATTAGACCGGATTATAAAAGCAAAAGAAATGTATCACTGTGACAAATTCAAAAAGATGTCATGGACTGAGAGTGGCATCCTCTGATCTGAATCTTCATGTTGTTTCCTCGATATTGTACAAACAGCATTGAGTACACATGTGCAATGTGTGTATTTGAAATGCTGTAAAATGCTGTTAGAAAGACTAAAAAAAATATAAATTTTAAAGTCTAGAATCTGGCTTTACCCATAGCCTAAATCATACAATGCAAAAGTAGCCTACTAAATTATATGGGCAGTGTATCGGTTCCTTTCTGTTTTGTGTCAAACACAGTTTGCAGTTCAGCCTTTACAACATTGATGCCAATTGCCAAACTAAAGAAACAAACATGCAGTGACTGTTGTGTGGAGGCAGCACCAGCCTGATGGGGTGGGATGATGACTGGGAGGCGCCTGCCCTCTCATTAACCCCCCGTTTCCTCCACACCTCTTTGTTTACACCTAGGCCTACATGCCGGTCAAGTCCAGGCAGAGGAGCAGCAGCTTTGCAGACTTCACTTTGTTCTTGTTGAAACAAAAACAATGTTTGTTTCTGTGCTCAGCTGTATTTTGCTGTTTGGAGTTTCTCATGCTTTTGACACCGAGGCTCCTGCCCAGCTCGGGCCGCTGTCGCTCGGGTTCAGTTCCTCGGTCCGCTCGGTGTGTAAACCCATCCCGAGCACGCTGTCTCTGTGCCACGGGATCGGCTACAGGCACATGCGGATCCCCAACTTGCTCGGCCATGATACACTAAGAGAGGCCCAACAGCAGTCGGCGGCCTGGCTGCCCCTCATCTCCAAGCTGTGCCACCGGGACACCAAGAAGTTCTTGTGCTCGCTGTTTGCTCCGGTGTGTTTGCCGGAGCTCAGCGGGCCGATCAGCCCCTGCAGGAGCCTGTGCGAGCTCGTGCGGGACGGCTGCGTGCCCGTCATGAGCGCGTTCGGCTTCCCCTGGCCGGAGATGTTCAACTGCACGCGGTTCCCGCGCGGGACCGAGCTCTGTATCCCGGCAACCTTAGAGCAGGAGGGGCGAACGGCAGAGGAGGTCAGACACGAGGAAGTGTTGAAAGGTCAGTGGACGGATCTGTTTGTTTGGCAGGTTTTACACTTAAAAAAAATCATCACACTACTAAAATAACGTAGGCTATAATACTAGGCCTACAGTTACTGTCGGCTACTTTAAATAAACAACATTGTCCCCTCCAAATCATTTTGATATGCGTGACACTCACATATCCTACTATTATAGGCCTATATCTTACATATGTATCCCTGCTGCAGTATACTGCGGTCAAGCCATCCGACACATCGCGAATGACAGTCAAGCCAGCCGACACAGTTTTTTTGCTGTACATGATTATAGTAGATTTACGGTAATAGCGTCTCAGAGCTGATTTCAAAATAAAAGCTTCCGTCGGGTACATAGCGAAAGAGTCAATGGAAGCAAATACCGTCAAAGGAAATGTACGGTCTTTGTGATATCAACTTTCAAAATAAAAGCTCAAATAATTGACAAATGTATGCTTAAGACAATAGTTTTTTTTTTATTGGAATGTCTAATAAGGCCATGTTTCCACACACTAATTTCACTTCAGGGTAATAGTAGACTAACACCGCCTCATATTGCCACCCATGAAGTATCAAGACATTCTGATGTGTAGTTTCAAAATAAAAACCTGTCAAATTGTCAAATATGAGACCAATTATATTATGATTTTGGATCCAGTTTAAAAGGAAACGCCCTGTTATCAAACAATAATTCCACTTCAGGGTTGTAGTACGCGACCCCGTGGTGTGACCCATTCAGTTTCAAGACATTCTGATGTGTAGTTTCAAAGTAAAAGCCTGTCAAAGTCTCAAATATGAGAATAATTATATTATGATTTTGGATTCAATTTAAAAGGAAACGCCCTGTTATCAAACAATAATTCCACTTCAGGATTATAGTGCACGACCCCATGGTGTGACCCAGTAAGTATCAAGACGTTCTGATGTATAGTTTCAAAGTAAAAGCCTGTCAAAGTGTCAAATATGAGACCAATTATATTATGAATTTGGATTCTACTTAAAAGGAAACGCCCTGTTATCAAACAATAATTCCACTTCAGGGTTGTAGTACGCGACCCCATGGTGTGACCCATTAAGTTTCAAGACATTCTGATGTGTAGTTTCAAAGTAAAAGCCTATCAAAATCTCAAATAAGAGAATAATTGCATATGATTTTGGATTCAGTTTAAAAGGAAACGCCCTGTTATCAAACAATAATTCCAATTCAGGGTTGTAGTACGCGACCCCATGGTGTGACCCATTAAGTTTCAAGACATTCTGATGTGTAGTTTCAAAGTAAAAGCCTATCAAAATCTCAAATAAGAGAATAATTGCATATGATTTTGGATTCAGTTTAAAAGGAAACGCCCTGTTATCAAACAATAATTCCAATTCAGGGTTGTAGTACGCGACCCCATGGTGTGACCCATTAAGTTTCAAGACATTCTGATGTATAGTTTCAAAGTAAAAGCCTGTCAAAGTGTCAAATATGAGACCAATTATATTATGAATTTGGATTCTACTTAAAAGGAAACGCCCTGTTATCAAACAATAATTCCACTTCAGGGTTGTAGTACACGACCCCATGGTGTGACCCAGTAAGTATCAAGACATTCTGATGTGTAGTTTCAAAGTAAAAGCCTATCAAAATCTCAAATAAGAGAATAATTGCATATGATTTTGGATTCAGTTTAAAAGGAAACGCCCTGTTATCAAACAATAATTCCAATTCAGGGTTGTAGTACGCGACCCCATGGTGTGACCCATTAAGTTTCAAGACATTCTGATGTGTAGTTTCAAAGTAAAAGCCTATCAAAATCTCAAATAAGAGAATAATTGCATATGATTTTGGATTCAGTTTAAAAGGAAACGCCCTGTTATCAAACAATAATTCCAATTCAGGGTTGTAGTACGCGACCCCATGGTGTGACCCATTAAGTTTCAAGACATTCTGATGTGTAGTTTCAAAGTAAAAGCCTGTCAAAGTCTCAAATATGAGAATAATTATATTATGATTTTGGATTCAATTTAAAAGGAAACGCCCTGTTATCAAACAATAATTCCACTTCAGGGTTGTAGTACACGACCCCATGGTGTGACCCAGTAAGTTTCAAGACATTCTGATGTATAGTTTCAAAGTAAAAGCCTGTCAAAGTGTCAAATATGAGACTAATTATATTATGATTTTGGATTCAATTTAAAAGGAAACGCCCTGTTATCAAACAATAATTCCACTTCAGGATTATAGTGCACGACCCCATGGTGTGACCCAGTAAGTATCAAGACATTCTGATGTATAGTTTCAAAGTAAAAGCCTGTCAAAGTCTTCTAATACTCGACCCCATGGTGTGACCCATTAAGTTTCAAGACATTGATAGATATTTTTTAAACCCTATCCATATAAAGATTTCTGATGTACAACATTTTATATGTATTATTAAGAGTTCTAGTTGTGACATGAAATCATAAATTATTATCTTTTGCATACCTTTAAAAGACATTTCAAAATCACTTGGTTAAAATTGAGTTACTGTTTGATTTCACATTTTTCTTTTTGGCCCCATTACTACTTAAGTGGGCATAATTGCTGTTCACATGTCTCTTGGTTTAAATATTCTATCAAAATTTTGCCTTACATTGAAAGTTATTCGTTTCTCTTTGTATGTTCACAGTGGAGGAGAATAATATGGTCTTGCAAGTATAGGAATCCTAATTTCTAGTCTCATATTTGACACTTATTTGAGACTTTGACAGGCTTTTACTTTGAAATTACACATCAGAATGTCTTGAAACTTACTGGGTCACACCATGGGGTCGTGCACTACAACCCGGAAGTGGAATTATTGTTTGATAACAGGGCGTTTCCTTTTAAATTGAATCCAAAATCATAATATAATTATTCTCATATTTGAGACTTTGACAGGCTTTTACTTTGAAACTATACATCAGAACGTCTTGATACTTACTGGGTCACACCATGGGGTCGTGCACTATAATCCTGAAGTGGAATTATTGTTTGATAACAGGGCGTTTCCTTTTAAATTGAATCCAAAATCATAATATAATTATTCTCATATTTGAGACTTTGACAGGCTTTTACTTTGAAACTACACATCAGAATGTCTTGAAACTGAATGGGTCACACCACGGGGTCGCGTACTACAACCCTGAAGTGGAATTATTGTTTGATAACAGGGCGTTTCCTTTTAAACTGGATCCAAAATCATAATATAATTGGTCTCATATTTGACAATTTGACAGGCTTTTATTTTGAAACTACACATCAGAATGTCTTGATACTTCATGGGTGGCAATATGAGGCGGTGTTAGTCTACTATTACCCTGAAGTGAAATTAGTGTGTGGAAACATGGCCTTATTAGACATTCCAATAAAAAAAAAACTATTGTCTTAAGCATACATTTGTCAATTATTTGAGCTTTTATTTTGAAAGTTGATATCACAAAGACCGTACATTTCCTTTGACGGTATTTGCTTCCATTGACTCTTTCGCTATGTACCCGACGGAAGCTTTTATTTTGAAATCAGCTCTGAGACGCTATTACCGTAAATCTACTATAATCATGTACAGCAAAAAAACTGTGTCGGCTGGCTTGACTGTCATTCGCGATGTGTCGGATGGCTTGACCGCAGTTCACACCATGGGGTCGTGTACTACAACCCTGAAGTGGAATTATTGTTTGATAACAGGGCGTTTCCTTTTAAGTAGAATCCAAATTCATAATATAATTAGTCTCATATTTGACACTTTGACAGGCTTTTACTTTGAAACTATACATCAGAATGTCTTGAAACTTACTGGGTCACACCATGGGGTCGTGTACTACAACCCTGAAGTGGAATTATTGTTTGATAACAGGGCGTTTCCTTTTAAGTAGAATCCAAAATCATAATATAATTATTCTCATATTTGAGACTTTGACAGGCTTTTACTTTGAAACTACACATCAGAATGTCTTGAAACGTAATGGGTCACACCATGGGGTCGCGTACTACAACCCTGAATTGGAACTATTGTTTGATAACAGGGCGTTTCCTTTTAAACTGAATCCAAAATCATATGCAATTATTCTCTTATTTGAGATTTTGATAGGCTTTTACTTTGAAACTACACATCAGAATGTCTTGAAACTTACTGGGTCACACCATGGGGTCGTGTACTACAACCCTGAAGTGGAATTATTGTTTGATAACAGGGCGTTTCCTTTTAAGTAGAATCCAAATTCATAATATAATTAGTCTCATATTTGACACTTTGACAGGCTTTTACTTTGAAACTATACATCAGAATGTCTTGAAACTTACTGGGTCACACCATGGGGTCGTGTACTACAACCCTGAAGTGGAATTATTGTTTGATAACAGGGCGTTTCCTTTTAAGTAGAATCCAAAATCATAATATAATTATTCTCATATTTGAGACTTTGACAGGCTTTTACTTTGAAACTACACATCAGAATGTCTTGAAACGTAATGGGTCACACCATGGGGTCGCGTACTACAACCCTGAATTGGAATTATTGTTTGATAACAGGGCGTTTCCTTTTAAACTGAATCCAAAATCATATGCAATTATTCTCTTATTTGAGATTTTGATAGGCTTTTACTTTGAAACTACACATCAGAATGTCTTGAAACTTACTGGGTCACACCATGGGGTCGTGTACTACAACCCTGAAGTGGAATTATTGTTTGATAACAGGGCGTTTCCTTTTAAGTAGAATCCAAATTCATAATATAATTAGTCTCATATTTGACACTTTGACAGGCTTTTACTTTGAAACTATACATCAGAATGTCTTGAAACTTACTGGGTCACACCATGGGGTCGTGTACTACAACCCTGAAGTGGAATTATTGTTTGATAACAGGGCGTTTCCTTTTAAATTGAATCCAAAATCATTATATAATTAGTCCAATATTTGACATTTTGACAGGCTTTTATTTTGAAACTACACATCAGAATGTCTTGATACTTACTGGGTCACACCATGGCGTCGTGTACTATAATCCTGAAGTGGAATTATTGTTTGATAACAGGGCGTTTCCTTTTAAACTGAATCCAAAATCATATGCAATTATTCTCTTATTTGAGATTTTGATAGGCTTTTACTTTGAAACTACACATCAGAATGTCTTGAAACTTACTGGGTCACACCATGGGGTCGCGTACTACAACCCTGAATTGGAACTATTGTTTGATAACAGGGCGTTTCCTTTTAAACTGAATCCAAAATCATATGCAATTATTCTCTTATTTGAGATTTTGATAGGCTTTTACTTTGAAACTACACATCAGAATGTCTTGAAACGTAATGGGTCACACCATGGGGTCGCGTACTACAACCCTGAATTGGAACTATTGTTTGATAACAGGGCGTTTCCTTTTAAACTGAATCCAAAATCATATGCAATTATTCTCTTATTTGAGATTTTGATAGGCTTTTACTTTGAAACTACACATCAGAATGTCTTGAAACTTACTGGGTCACACCATGGGGTCGTGTACTACAACCCTGAAGTGGAATTATTGTTTGATAACAGGGCGTTTCCTTTTAAGTAGAATCCAAATTCATAATATAATTAGTCTCATATTTGACACTTTGACAGGCTTTTACTTTGAAACTATACATCAGAATGTCTTGAAACTTACTGGGTCACACCATGGGGTCGTGTACTACAACCCTGAAGTGGAATTATTGTTTGATAACAGGGCGTTTCCTTTTAAGTAGAATCCAAAATCATAATATAATTATTCTCATATTTGAGACTTTGACAGGCTTTTACTTTGAAACTACACATCAGAATGTCTTGAAACGTAATGGGTCACACCATGGGGTCGCGTACTACAACCCTGAATTGGAATTATTGTTTGATAACAGGGCGTTTCCTTTTAAACTGAATCCAAAATCATATGCAATTATTCTCTTATTTGAGATTTTGATAGGCTTTTACTTTGAAACTACACATCAGAATGTCTTGAAACTTACTGGGTCACACCATGGGGTCGTGTACTACAACCCTGAAGTGGAATTATTGTTTGATAACAGGGCGTTTCCTTTTAAGTAGAATCCAAATTCATAATATAATTAGTCTCATATTTGACACTTTGACAGGCTTTTACTTTGAAACTATACATCAGAATGTCTTGAAACTTACTGGGTCACACCATGGGGTCGTGTACTACAACCCTGAAGTGGAATTATTGTTTGATAACAGGGCGTTTCCTTTTAAATTGAATCCAAAATCATTATATAATTAGTCCAATATTTGACATTTTGACAGGCTTTTATTTTGAAACTACACATCAGAATGTCTTGATACTTACTGGGTCACACCATGGCGTCGTGTACTATAATCCTGAAGTGGAATTATTGTTTGATAACAGGGCGTTTCCTTTTAAATTGAATCCAAAATCATAATATAATTAGTCTCATATTTGACACTTTGACAGGCTTTTACTTTGAAACTATACATCAGAATGTCTTGAAACTTACTGGGTCACACCATGGGGTCGTGTACTACAACCCTGAAGTGGAATTATTGTTTGATAACAGGGCGTTTCCTTTTAAATTGAATCCAAAATCATTATACAATGAAGTCTCATATTTGACACTTTGACAGGCTTTTATTTTGAAACTACACATCAGAATTTTGATACTTCATGGGTGGCAATATGAGGGGGTGTTAGTCTACTATTACCCTGAAGTGAAATTAGTGTGTGGAACAGGGCCTTGTCTTAAGAATACATTTGTAAATTATTTTAGCTTTTATTTTGAAAGTACCACAATTCCGTACATTTCCTTTGACGGTATTTGCTTCCATTGACTGTCTTTCGCTATGTACCCGACGAATGCTTTTATTTTGAAATCAGCTCTGAGACGCTATTACCGTAAATCTACTATAATCACGTCCAGCAAAAAACTGTGTCGGCTGGCTTGACTGTCATTCGCGATGTGTCGGATGGCTTGACCGCAGTTGCAGTATCCTATGCTAGGCTCTGCAAGTGCACTACACCACTAGTATAATTATCTCTGCATGCATATTTTTGCAAGAAATGTCCATTAATGTTTGAATTTATTTGGAAAGTGCCATTATATAATTTGTCCAGTCTTTTAATGTAAAATGCCCTGCTCAGTAGAGGGGCATAGCACAGAATTCTGGACAGTGTACATTGGCATTCTTTTTGGGCCCCTCCCTCCCCGCAACCATGGCTATTAATTATAGTAAGCCTATCTTTGTGGGCCCTCCTCATTAGGGCCCTGTAGCCTATCAGTCCCCCCCTTTGCCCCCAGTCTGACGCCCCTGACTACATATCTTGGTTACAATTCTTTAATAACCACATTTTATGGATAATCATACTACATATCAAAAATGTCTGTTATATTACACATTTCTGTTAAAAGACAAATCTGTTTGTTCATTGAATCTTTTTAACTCTACTATTATTATCAGTGTCTGCCTCAGCAATTCACAATCAATCGGTCTGTAGTACAAATCTGTATTTGAAAGTCATTTCTTTATTTTATTGAAAACGGTTCACCTGTTCACCTACCTCTTTGGTCTGTTTCTTGTGCTGTTGTATCAACTGAAATGTCCCCTCTTCATCAATAAAGTTTAAAGTCGTCTCATCCTCATTTCTCTTTTCCACCTCCCAGGGAGTGTTATCTGTGATGCCTGTAGCCTGGCTGCTGAAGGCGAAACTGACATCCAGGAAAACTTCTGTCACAGTCCATATGGTGAGAACAAACTGATGTAGATAATGTAAGCTACAAAATACATCCTTTTTTTCTTTTGAGAATGGAGCAGAACACAGCATAACCCTCTGTATTGTGACTCCAATTAAAAACAGGCCACAGAAAAGATGATCTAATCCAAGAGATAGAGAGGTTGTTTTACAATGTGTCTGGAATAGCACCTGTTACCTTGCCATTAGTTCATTGACGTTGGGTTGTCAGGGCCTTTGAATAGCATTCTCTCTGTCTCTGTCTCTGTTTCAGCGTTTAAGATGCGTCTGGGCAGTGTGTCGATGGTGGGAGGGGACCGTCAGTTGGTGCCTACGGCCCGCAGCCGCATCCTGCGGTGGGCAGGGGGAGGTGCAGAGAGGGCAGAAGGGGTTGGAGGCGCAATGGCCCACAGTGCTTTGTGGCTGCAAGAAGGAGGCACATGTACTTGTCCTGGCTTAGACTCTGCAGAGACAAATGAAGACAGGGGGTTAGAGGAGGAGCACAAGGATAAGAGACAAGCAAAAGAAGGAGGAAAGGAGGGGAAATGGGCCCAGAGTGGATGGTACCTGGCCCTGGCTCAGGCCGAAGAGGGACGACTGGTGCTGACTCGACTGGTGAGGTGGACCAGAGGGGACAAAGAGCTGAAGAAGTTCATCAGAATGCTCCTTAAACCGTCCTGTCCAGAGCTGTAGACAGAGAGTTATTAACCATTGCAGTCCTGCCCATTGGACACTGCTCTGTAGTCGTATGCAGTCTGTAACTGCGTGCTGCTAATTGCAACATCATTAAATACTGAACAGCTAACAAATAGTTCCCAAATAACACTGAATAAATCACTTGAGTACCGATTGTTAGATATCTGTGAATCTTCATACTGGCCACTGTTTCCTGATTAACTCTGAAAAAAGGTGCTAAATCAAATCAAGTAAAAAAACAATGTACTTATTTTATTTTGTATCCCATCAAGTAAAGCAGTGCGTCATATTGACTTTTTACCAAATTCATCGTTATATCACTATTACTTTACCATTATTTACCATGCAGGTAAAATAGAGCGTCATTTTACTAAACTGACAAAGTGAATGATTATTAGACTTGTAATTAACAATTACCCCATTATTCTGGAAATCTCATGCAGTCAGTGATGGTACGGCATTGCTACAAAAGTTACTACTACACATGGCATGCAAAGGTTGATATAATTCCAATTGGGGCAATATATGTGTATTTTCTTTGTATTTTTCTGTACATTTGTGTATATAGGAGAGCAACATATAACCCTTTAATCAAAGTCAAAGTGTTAGTGGTAATGATTGCAGGGTTTCGGCTGATCTCATCACACATTTTCTATTGATACATATTTGGGTTGAAGCAATTGTTATACCTGTAATGATAAATAAATGTTTTGTTATACTACCTATCCTATCACAATGTCGTTTTATACACATTAAGCATACACCATAAAAATAATAGACCTGCAAGTTTTTTTATTGCCTCATATTTTACTATTTTGTTTCACAGCAGCTTGAGTCTCAGTAGTTTTATGAGTGAAATGTTAAGAGAAGCATTGTAAAGAAAGAAAGGAAATTATGTGATGTGAACAATAAATCATTTAGATTACATTTTGATTTGGTCTCTATGTTTGCATTTTATTACATTTATTTGTTCCTAATGTGACTCTACTGTAGGTTTTTACTTTTTACTTAATTTTAACAACAAACTTTAATAATAAAAAATGGAATTCATATCATGTTGAGTTACATTTAATGGTTACCCATTAATTAGCTTTTTTGGCTGTTGTTTTTTTTTACCTTTCTATCATGACTCAGTAAAGAAAGAAATTTGATTCTCACAGACACACACCTGTTGCTGTTAACTTGATATATCAAATGTCTCATACTGCCTCTCTCCGTCTCACTGTCTCTGCTCTTATCCACTGTATCGCTCCTATTCTAAACATCTAAATATAGAAGCTGTGTGTCTGATCAAAAATGACAGAAACTGGAGTTTAACAGCTATAGAGTTATGTTACTGTCAACTGTGTGTTCATTGGAAATAATTACAGCACATATACTGTCATGCACGTGATACATAAATTATTCACACCTCCAGGTCTCTTACCTTCTCTTACACACACACACACACACACACACACACACACACACACACACACACACACACACACACACACCTCCGTCTTTCTGTGGCTGAAGTGCCACTTTCATCTTTAGCATCCACACTGCTGCTCTGCTTTCGCCAACCTTTGTAGAAAAGAGGTGAGTATGTCTGTTTTTCATGGCACAGTAAGAGAGACTTTATTTAGATTCAAACATAGTTTGTTATAACATCTGTTTTGAGTGGCTCAGAAAGCCTGCAGAGTCTACGGTTACCTGATGCAGTAGAAAGATCCCGAGAGGCACAACACTTTCTCTGGCATCTACCACAGGACTAAACCATGAAAGATTGTTGTGTATATCTCATCTTGCATAAACTAATGTGTTTAATCTATTTGGAATTGTGTTAGGAAAAGATTGATTAATAAAATTGTCACTATAGTTTCATTCTCATAATGGTCTTATAATAGCCATCTCTTTAGTATTCCCAAATGTATCTTACAATGCTGTATACCTTTTCTTTTTTCTTTGTAATAATTAGAGATCCTTTGTTAGTTGTGATTGATCTTTCAGTAGATTTGTTGTAATCAATTCATGGATTTAAACATTTAAATGCATGCATCATTACAAAAGCACCAGGGTTTGGGACTATATACTCAGGATCGTCGAGGCTGTGGTGTGGTAACACATTTCAGCTGTTTCCGATTGACTAGAGTTTAAATATACTTCTCCTGTTCAAATACACGAAACCCTTTTTGTGAATATATCCTGATATTCTTCTGATATTGGACTGATCTGTTGTTTTGGGAATCAAGGACACTGGGAGTCACTGGGTTGGTTTGGGGGGTAATTTTGGGTAATTGAAGGGATGTGACACATTGTTCTCATTATGTTTTGTTCATAATGTCTTGTTTTGTATGTCACAGGGGTGAAAAATTAAAAATAAATAAATAAAGTTGGGGGGGGGGGGGGGGGGGGATACTCAGGATCTTACTGCACTTGAATGTCAATATCAGAAGGCAAAATGTCAGTTTGATAATGAGTATAAATGTTGTACTTATACATGCCATTTCAGTCCATGAATGTAAAAACAGAGTAGGGAGACAGAAGCACAAAAGTCCTTCAGGGAATTGCTGGTACAACGCTCATAAAGGTTCATTTAAAGGGGCACATGAAGACATGGAATCTACAACCCCAAATCAGAAAAAGTTGGGACAGTATGAAAAACACAAATAAAAAAAGAAAGTAGTGATTTCTAAATGTACTTTGACTTGTATTTCATTGCAGACAATACAAGAGCACATCATTTAATGTGTTCCCCATTATTTTTATTGTTTTTGTTTCAAAAAAACAAAATTCCTATTTTGGTTCTTGCAACACATTTCAAAAAAAGTTGGAACAGTAAAGCATTTACCACTTTGTAATGTTGCCATTCCTTTTCACAACACTTAAAAGACGTTTAGGGACTGAAGACACCAAGTGATGAAGTGTTTCAGGTGTAATTTTGTCCCATTCTTGCTGCAAACAAGTCTTAAGGTGGGCAACAGTACAGGGTCTTCGTTGTCACATTTTGCGCTTTAAAATGCGCCACAGGTCGGGACTGCAGGCCGGCCAGTCAAGTACCCGTATCCTCTTCCTCCGCAGCCAGGACTTTGTAATGTGTGCAGAATGTGGTTTTGCATTATCTTGTTGAAATATGCATGGACATCCCTGAAAAAGATGTCTTCTTGAAGGCAGCATATTGTGCTCCAAAATCTCTATGTACTTTTCAGCATTAATGGTGCCATCACAGAAGTGCAAGTTACCTTTGCCAAGGGCACTGACACAACCCCATACCATGACAGACCCTGGCTTTTGGACTTGTTGCTGGTAACAGTCTGGATGATCCTTTTCTTCTTTGGTCCGGAGCACACGGCGTCCATTTCTCCCAAAAAATACTGATTCATCTGACCACAGTACACATTACCACTGTGTGATGGTCCATCCCAGATGCCTCTGAGCCCAGAGAAGTCGACGGCGCTTCTGGACACTGTTAACATAGGGCTTCTTTTTGGCACAGTACAGTTTTAGCTGGCATTTGTGGATGTAACTACGTATTGTGGTACTTGACAAAGGTTTGCCAAAGTAGTCCTGAGCCCATGTGGTGATATTGCTTATAGATGAATGACGATTCTTGATGCAGTGCCGCCTGAGGGATCGGAGATCACGGTTGTTCAGCTTAGGCTTGCGCCCTTGTCCTTTACGCACTAAAATTCCTCCTCATTCCTTGAATCTTTTAATTATGTTATGCACTGTTGAAGGTGAAATAAGCAAATGTCTTCCTATCTTTCTTTGAGGAACATTGT
Source organism: Gymnocephalus cernua (assembly GCA_023631565.1). Lineage (NCBI taxonomy): Eukaryota > Metazoa > Chordata > Actinopteri > Perciformes > Percidae > Gymnocephalus > Gymnocephalus cernua. The sequence goes on from CM042430.1 coordinate 22,658,213, forward strand.
TATTAAACATTTTAATAATTTTCTCACGTATTTGTTGGCAAACTGGCAATCCTCGGCCCATCTTTGCTCCTAAAGGACTAGACCTTTCTTGGATACTGCTTTTGTACCAAATCATAATTACAATCACCTGTTGACATCACCTGTTTCAAATCACATCATTATTTAACCAATTTACCTGATTACTAGCCCTAAATTGCTCCTGTCCCAACCTTTTTTGGAATGTGTTGCAGGTCTGAATGACAGGAAAGGATGTATATTTACAAATAAATTAAGTTGACCAGACAAAACATGAAATATGTTGTGTTCACATTGTCTGCAATGAAATACAAGTCAAAGTACATTTAGAAATCACTACTTTCTTTTTTTATTTGTGTTTTCCATACTGTCCCAACTTTTTCTGATTTGGGGTTGTACATCATTCAAACAAAGTATAAATACAGCTTAGTTGACCATCAAGTTGACATGAACAACATAACATGTTTCAACATAACTGAGTATAAGTATCTATTGAATCAACCTTTGTGTGTTTTTCTTTATACAAGCTAGGATGGTGTCGCCTGCTATCGCTCTGGCCTTCATTCCCCTCCTGCTGACAATTATTATCCGGTGCCGCTACTACTTTGTGCTGTTCTATCGGGCGATCCTGGTCAGGATATGGAAGGACTGTGTTACTGGCCTGAGTCGCGAGGAGCGGGCCTACCAGTATGTTCTCACTCACGCCACCCCTGGAGACCCCGACAGCATCCTGGACGCCTTCGATGTCTGGTGCACCAAGGTGGAGTTCATCAGCAACATTGGGCCTAAAAAAGGTGAGAAGATAAAGGTTAGACAAGAGAGCTTGTGACCGGGAGGTCGTCGGTTCAATCCCCAGATCGACAGGATCAAATCTGGGTGGGGAAAGTGAAAGAGCAGTGCTTGTCCCTCCCTCATTACCACCACTGAGGTGCCCTTGAGCAAGGCCCTTTAACCTCCAACCGCTCTAGTGGAGCTGCTCAGGGGCCAGCAGATCAGGCCGTGGTTGTACTGGGCAGCTTCCAGGTATGAATGTGTAACTGTGTGAATGTGATCAGGGCGCTCCTGCAAAAGAGAGGCTGCCTCTCAGTGAACCTCTCCTGAATAAATAAAGGTTAAATAAAATAAAAAAATAAAATAAAATACTACACAACAGTTTATCATCTGTTTACAAGTATGAATTTACATGATGCGTTTGGTGTGTAGGGAAGATCCTGGACCGACTGCTGATGGAGCAGAGCCCTCTGACAGTGCTGGAGCTGGGTGCCCACTGCGGGTACAGCGCCGTGCGGATCGCCCGGTCTCTGCCCCTGGGTGCCAGGCTCTACAGCGTGGAGATGGACGCGAGGAATGCTGCTATCGCTGAGAAAATCATCCGCCTGGCAGGGTTTGACGATGACACGGTGAGAGAACAGAAACATGGAAACACTGTATATCCACAATGTACTTGAGGCCTTTTGATAACATCCCAACTGACCTGCTTACAGGCCATCATTATTAGTTTTTACATAAATATGGGACATTTTTTGTGTTGAATATGAAAAGTATTATACCTTCGAGACATTCACACGGTATGTTCTCCAGGTGGAGCTCATCGTAAATCCATCTGATGAGGTGATCCCGCTGCTTCGGTCTGACTATGGTTTGGGAAGGCTGGATTTTGTCTTCATGGACCACTGGAAGAAATGCTACCTCCCTGATCTGCAGGTGACTAGAATAAGTCATTAGAAATAGACATATGAGCTAAGAAGCTAGTATGATGAAGATTTACTTTGAGTTTTAAGAAGCCTGTTTCTTTAAAACATTACTATGAAGGTACTTTGGTAACCTGAAATTGTACTTAAATAAATATCATAGTTATGATCCTTCTCACTGTTACCTGGTCGACTCCCTCAGTTAAGTGATACCGCCTCTGTGTGAGTTACAGATGCTGGAAGGCTCTGGTCTGCTGGGAAAAGGGTCTATGATCATGGCCGACAACGTGCTGTTCCCCGGGGCTCCAAAGTTCCTCAGATACGTTCGCAAGAGCGGCCTGTATGAGTGGAAGGTCCATCGGGCCACACTAGAGTACAGCAAAGGCATCCGGGACGGGATGGCTGAGCTGGTGTACCAGGGAATCAAGTAGATCATGCAGACTGGGATATCACACACTACTAGTCAGATAGTAATTTTTGTAGCAGCAAGGGATGAATTGATGATGTTATACCCTGTTAAATAAGTTGTTAAAGATAACTGTAAATTCTTACCTTAAAAAAAGAAAGAATACTAAACTAACAAAAATTGTTTATTTGAATAGAACTGCCAATTTTGAAAAAAAAACAAGAGGAAATTCATTAAGTATGCAAATTAAGCCGTATGATGTCATTTTTGGTGGGTTTATAATAAATATCCTTTACGTACAAGTTGCATACTGAAGAAATTGTTGGCCTTCAGGTGGGAAATGTAACCATTACCTGAAAATATTATATATATATATATATATATATATATATATATATATTTTTTTTTTTTTTTTTTTTTTCCAGATATTAAATGTTGAATGACATTAAAGTGAATTATAGACATCGGCACCATCCAAATCATACATTTAAACACCAAATTAACAAACACCTTTCTCAGTACTGGACTTATCCATTCTACTACTACTTCCCTTACTACCATGTTACATTTTATGTTCAATGTTAATAAGAAATGAAAATGTAGACAACAGGAAAACATGGCTTCATAAAAAGTATTTAATTTAATACAAAAAAGCAAGACTTTTGTTCATTTTAGTACAAATAATCAAAGCCTTGGTAAGCAATCCTTTGAGGAAAACATGAGAGTATTCGAGTGGACACTGTGTATTCATATTTAAACTGACGTTCTTTAAATGGCTGCTCTTACCTTTAACATAGTTTAAAAAAAACATTAAAATGTATTTCAATAACAACTGATGCATTGTCCGAAAAATACTATTTCACAAGCTTTTATGAAGTTTTAACTGGTAGTATGATATCTGTAACAAAAGATTAGCAGCATACACAATACTATGAAACAGAATCTTACTATGTGATGAAGTATCGGTCAGTCTCCTTTATAGGTAACAAATTATTTAGCTGATTTAACTGTTGTTTGTGCTCAGTCAACTGAGAAGTGGCACATGACTGAAGATATGACAAGGTCAAAGTGTAAATGAGGATCACTGGGCCGATGCCTACTGCTGCAAGTGTGTGTGTGTGTGTGTGTGTGTGTGTGTGTGTGTGTGTGTGTGTGTGTGTGTGTGTGTGTGTGTGCGCGCACGCCAGGTAGCAACACTCACAGCGATGTCCAGCAACGTCAAGGGCCTTCAAAGGCCAACTGCAGCCTGAAATGAGACACTGTGCTGGATATATCCAAACTCCCTCTGAAGGACATCATGATACAAGCTTTGATTCACCTATATTCTTTTCCTGTTTACACAAATATAAAAACATATCTGTGTCACAGACTGACGGGGCAGCAGTCGTGTTTTAAGTGGGGAGTAAAACTCCAGTGCAAGACAGCTTGATGGAGACTAAAATTGTCTTTTGTCTTAAATCATCCATTGGTCTTGGTCTTGGTCTGGTCCCTCCATGTCCACCTGACAGAAGGAAACGGAGTCAGATTAAAGACTACAATTTCTCAGTTTGGGGAGAGGAAGGCAGCTAAAAAGGAAACAACACTTATTGTAATTAAGATTAACATCAGTGTATTTTAACTAGTACCTATGCCTTCAGTCGAGGTTTTTAAAAGAATTCCTTCCACTTTTTTTTAAAGCATCAAGCCATATGCAAATGTCAAACTCTGGTCGGCCTCAGTCATTTACTGTACTGCTGTATTGACTGCAGGGCAGAACAAATACTTTCTACAAATCATAAATTAAAGCACCTCATTGATCTCGCCGTCATCAGGTGACTCGTTGTAGTCATTCATCTCATCCATGTCCTGCATGTCTTCTTCATCTTCCGAGTCTTCCTCGCTGTCCTCCTCATCCTCGTCATCCTCTTCTTCTTCTTCATCATATCCCGCCTGCGCCACAGTAAAGCCAGATGACTTAAATGGAGGGAACCATGTTACCAGTGTATGTTTCATACTGCAGCATGGTGAAACTCAAGAGCAGCATTTTCAGTTAAAATGCATCTGTAGAATATATCTCAATGGCAACACATTACCTCATAAATAGGTTTCCCAATCGGCATCAGGTTGTTGTCTTTCTCAGCAATGCTCTGCAGCTGAGATAGAGACAGAGTGCACATGTTAGAATGTGAGCATGAAGAGAGTGAAAAAGAGAATGTGCTTCAGCAGAGGTGTTTACCCAGGTTTGGTGCTGCTGCTCCTGCTGGTGCAGCTCGGTCTCGTCCACACAAGGCCGGTCAAGGTTGAACCACAGGGACTCCGTTATCCGGGGGAAGAGAGAGGGGAACAGCGTGGACATGTCTGTCGCACGGGGACAACAACAAACACGGTGGCAATCAGCAAGCCTGTGTGTAGCCTGGGTTGGGGCATATGTGCCGCTTTTACACACAGAAATGAAGCGTTAAAGCCAGTCTATGGTTAAAACCCTTGTCTACCAGAGAGAAATTGAGCCATAAAGTATGTATCGGACAAAAACACAATTTAAAACGACACAGGAGCGGTGGAGTGATAACGTTACGGTAAGTTAACGTAACACGTCTTCCAGTTTTATGTCATACAAACTCTAAAATGTAATTGCAACCCCGCGAATCGTCTAGGTAAAAACTAATGTCGTATAAGCTATGCAATTTTACCCGTAATTAATAGCGAAATTACAAAAATAGTGAAAGTACCTGCCAATCTCTCGCTCCAGCTTTCAAATTTTTCAAAAACAAATTCAACCGGAAACCCCTGGTGTTCACCTGTCAATATTTCCGGAATCGTCTAGTCCAGTGTCATTTCACAATGGTTCCGCCTGTCTATGGGCAGCAGTCGAGCCAGGAAAGTGAAGCAAAGAAAGGTACTGTATGTTACCGTTTTTTTACAACTGCTTACACACAAAATATTTACATGTCACACGATTTTTTAAACCTCTCATTCAAAGAGCAAAACTACACACCAAATTTCCAAAACCAGTTAAGCTATTTCTCGGCCTTTCACTCAATTTCCATGCATAAAACACTTTTTTTTCAAAACACTACGCACAATTCTCTACCTAAAACACAAAAATCAATCAAAGGTAAGATTACCTGTTTTGAACAATGGATGCCAACAATGGACAGAGAACAAGGGGAGTAGGAAGGAGAGGCAGGGGACGAGAGAGGAAGAGAAGGAAGGAGAGCCATTTCTGATGAAATTAGGGCCACATTTCATGTGATCATGTGATAAACCCCGGGTTGAGAGAAACTGGACTGAAAGTAGCGTCCATAATTCAAACCTGGTTTTATGTTTTTTTTCCTCGTATGTTACTGTATACAACACTGTGCTACTGTTACAACAGTAATGTTTTTTTGCGAAATAAATATTTTCTGTTTCAACATTGCATTGATGTTTACAGTGTATTTTTTAACCACTGTCAGCAGATTATTTTCACTGTAGAACATTGTATGGAAATGTAGATATTAGCCTATGAAAGACCAAAGAGCTTTAGATTTAGAGAAACAGTGTGTATATGGCATATCCAAAAATGTACTATTATGAAAAAAGTGTTTGCCATTTTATGGAAATTCATTTTGAAGGAGATATGAGGCATTTTGTGTGTGCAGTTTTGGGAATTGTGTGTAGAGTTTTGAAAAACGGAGACATAGTTTTGAAAATGTGTGTAAAAAACTAATATATGATGATACTAATCTGCATATAGCGATACAAATATTTCCTGATGTATTTAGTTGCATAAATACTGATAAATATTTCAATCGATAGTGAGGGACATCTGAGAAGCAGAGTAAATGTTATAAGGCCATTTTCTTTCATGCTGTCTTTTTTTTTAAAGCTTCATCTGATTTACACTTGTACAAATTACCCATCCACGTCAGCATGCTTGTAATGTTTAACAAATTAGTCGAATCAGGAGACCACCAGCACAGATGCAGAAGAAACTTATCTTAAATGCTATTTTGTTTATTACATTCCCGGGTCACACTAACCCGTGCGTGTGTGTGTGTGTGTGTGTGTGTGTGTGTGTGTGTGTGTGTGTGTGTGTGTGTGTGTGTGTGTGTGTGTGTGTGTGTGTGTGTGTGTGTGTGTGTGTGTGTGTGTGTGTGTGTGTGTGTGTGTGAGTGAGTGAAAGAGCAGGGTAGACCTTGAGATAAGACAAATCTTCCTCACAGTGCTAAGATGTAATAAAAGCCTCAGATTATTACATACGCTCTACACGTTCCTTCTCTCTATCTCAAACACTCACACACACACACACACCAGGCACACATGAGGCACTGACACACTGGAACAGACTTTGGACTTTGGAAACATATCATGCACAGGTGTGTGTTTTCTAAGTTTTGTTTGGTCTTGAGAAGTCAGTAAGAGGTGACTGGAGACACTAATTTGTCGGATCATCCCTTCAGGAAGGAATCATCACCGAATCTAACAAGGTAACATTATTCTGGTCATAATTGCTTGTAAAAAATCTTCTCATTGGTCTCTGAATGAGTTGCCACATTCAGTCGTTACAAATACATGTATTTAGGTTGTAGGGTTTCAATTTCTTTTCAATGAAGGAAGAATACTTAAACGATTCTTCCTTCTCTTACATTTACATTTACACTTACATTTGTTCCATTCCAAACTGAATGAAGAATTGCTGGAGAGGGGAAACAATAAAATCAGCAGATGGTGTTAACTTTACAGTAACAAGTCTGATGCTGATTCTTCAAAAAAATATAGGCATAGTTGTTATTTTCTATGTTACATAGCGGTTACTGAGCTTGGAACCCTATTGTATCAGTGTGTATCATGTCATAACATGAATAAAAGATGTTACAGTGGGCTCAGTGGGTAAATGTCCATCAGATATAATGTTGCAGTGAGTTAACCTCATTACCTCCAACACCAATCAAAGTTTGAGTTGACAATTGCTGTAAATACTATAGGTTTAGTTTGAGCCTGGTCCTACCAGACTCTTGTACATTTCATTTGGGCGGAACCAGGAAGTAGGCCTACTTGAAAATTAAAATACATATTACAAAATAGCAAAATGTCTATATTAGAAACAACTTTCCTTTAAATAGGAATGGCAAAGATCAGTTGTGTGAAGACTGTCATCAGTTTGAGTTGTTGTTGTTAACTTGAACTTTCTGCCAGATTGTTTGTTCAGTTTTGAGGTGTTGTACTTTAGACTGTATTTGTGTGTACATTTCTACTCATTGTTCCTATACAGAACTTTCCATCCCTCAGCAATACACTTTCTACAATTCTCTGCTTATATATTTGATAAGAAATGTCTCTCTAGGTCAAGGTTGTTTTGTCCAAAGAGGCCTTGTAAGTACGGTAGGGATTGTGGTAAAAACAAAAAAAAAACAGAAAGATAACATAGATAATCTTCTTGTTTTTAAGCAATTGTCTAAGGATGTTTTGAAAGGTGGGACCAAAAAGGGGGGGTCTTTAAGCTGTTCATCAAGTTACATGTTTTTTTTATTTGTTTTTTAGCAGTGGAATAGATGCCGGATGTTTACAGTGGAGAACAGCTGTCTAAAACCAAAACAAACTAAACTGAAGACTATAAAAAAATAAATTTGCTTCAGGGTATGCCCCTTTAAGTCAGGGCCCACTGTAGACTGTGACTTACTTCAGAAAATAACAATTAGCAAATGAATTGATTAAAAGTAGTGATTTATCTTTTACTCAATAGATAAATATTGTATGTAAATGGTAATGACACCTTTCGTAATATGTAAAAATGTTGAAAAAACTGCACAAAATTTGCATTTCCTCCCAAAACACATCACAATTCCCCCCTCCAACAATACCACACTTGGCGCATTACCACAGAAACTTGACCATAGAAGGAGTCCAAATTGATTGGGATTGGTTTGGGAATTCCTGTACTAAACCAGGGGCTGACTTAGTTGTTCAGAAGAGAGGTGAGAACCACAAATAGAGTGATTAAATAAAGATATAAAAAAGTATGCTGTGTGTGACCACCCCTGCTGTGTCTGTGTGATTCACCTGTCTCCCTGACTCTGCAGGTGAATCGTTAGGGTATCCTCGAACACCTGAATGTCCCCAGGTTATTTAAGCCAGCTCTGTCCTCTCTATATGCCTGCCGGTTGCTGCTGTTCCAGCGCTCCCTTGTGTCTCCTTTGTTTTGGTTATGTTGTTTTAGTTTATCTTTATGTGTCGTTTTCACTTTACACACACACACACACACACACACACACACACACACACACACACACATCCATCGCTCATGCACACTTACATCACTGACTATACTGGCAACCACACCCCACACCTTGATAATCCTTCAATTTGGTCTAATTTCGTTTAATAGTATAATGTAATAAAACCATATCATAGTGTGTCTCCTACTTGTTGTGGCCTAATACCTACATGTACAAACAATACATGTTGGTGATCTCAAATGTTTTCAATCAGTAGGCCAACGTATTACCAAAAAACCCAGAGACCTCAGGTCAGGTGTGTGTGTGTGTGTGTGTGTGTGTGTGTGTGTGTGTGTGTGTGTGTGTGCGCTGTCATTCCATTATTTTTCCTACCCATTGATGTACGGTATATTAATCCCTCCCTGCTGCAGAGCCATGTGGGTTGTCCTGGCCTTGCTGCTAGCCCTCTCCAGTGGCGCTCTGTCATTAGACAAACTCAACATGTGTATGGACGCCAAACACCACAAAGTAGACCCTGGCCCTGAGGGAGAGCTTTACCTTCAGGTGATGAACACAAATGTCCCCAGCCATCAAACATAAAATACAAATAAATAAATAGTGGGATGCTGGGAGTTTCAAGTGGGTGTAATGTTTTCTTCTCATCAAAACAATGTTTTCAGTTCAACAGCATCAAGTGACCCCTCTTTCCTTTTTCTCTTTCCAGTGTTCTCCATGGCGTGACAATGCATGTTGTACTGCCAACACCAGCACAGAAGCCCACAACGATAACTCCTACTTGTACAACTTCAACTGGAATCACTGTGGTGTCATGAGCCCTCAGTGCAAGAAACATTTCACCCAGGACACTTGCTTCTATGAGTGCTCACCACACTTGGGACCCTGGATACAAGAAGTGTGTATTGTGCTCTCAGTCTCTCTTGTATGTGTGTACTGGGAACACTAGATGGCAGCAAAAGAAGTTGAAAGGACTGAAAGGGCTTGTCAGGAAAACTTAAATCTACATATGTTGCCAATATTCTATGTAATCATAGTATTACATTCTGTAAAGAGAGACTTTGTAATGTGCCCTAGTTTAGGGCATCTTTTTATAACTCACCTGACCATTTGTTTTTTATCCCCCCCAAGTACTTCTTAAGATCATAGCATTGCAACTGTGAGGGCAAGGATGAACTAAGAATTTCATTCTAGAAATATATCACCTGTGTTCTGAAATTATGGATCATATACACTAATCAATTATATTTATGTAGGTGGATCAGACCTGGCGTAGGGAGCGCATCTTGAATGTGCCTCTGTGTAAGGAGGACTGCCACCAGTGGTGGGACGACTGCAAGAATGATTACACCTGCAAGACTGACTGGCACAAGGGATGGGACTGGACCTCAGGCGAGTACACACACACACACACACACAGACACACACACACAGACACACACACACACACACACACACACACACACACACAGACACACACAGATCAGTGAAGCACAGACTTGCTTACATTTTTATGTGTAACCACAGAAAACAAATTCACACCTTTGCATGCACATTTACATGTTCTCTCTCTCTCTCTCTCTCTCTCTCTCTCTCTCTCTCTCTCTCTCTCTCTCTCTCTCTCTCTCTCTCTCTCTCTCCCTCCCCTACAGGGGTTAACAAATGCCCTGAAGGTAGCAAGTGCAGAAAGTGGACCGAAATTTACCCCACACCCAAGTCAATGTGTGAACAAATCTGGTCCAATTCCTACCTTTATACCACCTACTCAAAGACCTCAGGCCGCTGCATGCAGCTCTGGTTCAATGGGACAAACCCCAACAGGAAGGTAGCTGAGTACTACCTTAACAAAGCACAGCAACACCAAAGCTTTGCCTTGACAACGCTACTTCTCCTGGCTTTTGCATCTTTCTCTGTAATGATGTCCTAAAATGATATCCTTGACCTACATCATCTCAGAAGTACCAATTAAACTGCTTTCAAATGCTCTCCTGTATCTGTCGCTTTCTTGTGTCCTTTTAGGTCAATGAGCCTCCTAACTGATTGTAAGAAGACGTCTTTGGTTTGCATCTGAGTGAATGATGCAAACCAAACTAGATGAAATAAGATTCACTAGTCCCTAGTAACAATGATTATACAAACAATTTATAGCATTATATCTTAAGGATTTTAATGTCTGTGTATTCCAGTACAGCTGTTCATTTGATTTTTTCTCAAGTCTGTGTAACTTTCAATTTAATGTAGTGTCTGAAAGAACAAGGTCATTGAACAAGATTATTGTTTCACGACCAAAATGGTTAAGTAGTCAAAATCAAGGCAGCACAGCAGTTTTGTGTATAAAAGTAATGGAAAAAGTACAGTAGATCTGAAATTCTGTGTGGATAAAGAAACTAGAACAAAACAAATGTGTGTGTCTGGACAAGGTATGAAGGGACATGCCACATCATGTGTTACTGCACAAGTCTAGGAGGATATTTCTGTGAGTGCAAACTACGGATGAGTTTAACAACCTCTTCATAACCTCAACGACTTGTGAGGAAATAGTAAAACTGACCAAGAATCTGCATTGAGGGGAAAATATTTCTCTACACTGGGCCCCAGTGATCACACCGTCACATGACCACTCTGGGCCAGCTGGTGGTTAGTGGGCTCCACTGCTTGGTAATTATGGAGTTCCAGTCCCTTGAGAGAGAGAGAGAGAGAGAGAGAGAGAGAGAGAGAGAGAGAGAGTGTGTGTGTGTGTGTGTGTGTGTGTGTGTGTGTGTGTGTGTGTGTGTGTGTGTGTGTGTGTGTGTGTGTGTGTGAGTGTGAGAGAGAGAAAGAGAGAGAGAGAGTGTGTGTGTGTGTGTGTGAGGGGCATGAGTTTACATACAGTATGTGTGCGTCAGTGCCACGTCTGAATGTGCTCTACCAGGTCTTTGAATAAGTCTTGTGATTGGTTAGCTGGTATGTGTACAATATGTGACCAGAGAGGACCTTGGCTGATCAAAGATAAGTCTGAGAAATATATTTAGCAACTTTTATGCACTCTGTATTTGTATATGCAAGGTCTGAGATAATTAATCTTATAAATTTAAAAGACTTAACAGATGCATTCAACTTTATATTTTGAAAATGTGGTCTTACCTTTTGACAGTGATCAGACTAGAAAAGTACTTCTCCATTTCTAAGGCTGATAAAAACATCCTTCCTGGTGATAACACTGTATAATTTAACATTACAAAGTCAGGCTTTCCTGTCTTTTTTCTCTGCACCAACTGTATGCGCAAAGCTCCTATAAGAGATGTGTAGCCTTGCCTGGGGCTCATTTCTCATCTCATTGCAGAAGTTTGTTAAATGCTGGAGCCATAATTGATCCAATGGTTTTATTCAAACATGAGCATAACAATGCTCCAATATTTCCATGACCAGAACATGCTGAAATAATAATAAAAAAATAATAACAATCACCATCAATTTGTCATAATCCCTTCAAATTACACAGTTTACATCACCTTACACATATTTTCCCGCTCTGAAGAACTGTAGACACGTAAAGGTGCTGACTGCAAGTGTCACTCATATAGCAAGAGTAATAGACACTACACACTACATGAACAGCAAAATGATGTTGAGCTAGGGTTGTGTGATTTGGTCATGGAAGGGCAAAAATATTGTGCATGTACTATATTTTATTATATGGTTTTATAGCTTTCTATATCTTATAATATTGTGTAAGTATCTAAAAGCAAAAAAAAGCAAACTAGCATGGATCCATGCTAGTAGCTTTTTTTTGCTTTTAGATACACAATATTTAGCGCATATATAATATTTTAATATGTCAGATATCAGGTTATGAACAATACTTAACTTCTATGTGACATAACGTGCCGACTCGCAGTCCTTTGCTGCATGTTATCCCACTCTCTCTGCAACTTTCTTGTCTTCAGCTGTCCTATCCAATAAATGCCAAAAATATAACCTTTAAAAGTCATGCTAACATCTTGACTTTAGAATACTTTGCTTATAGCTGAGTCTAAGAATGTCAAGCTGAGCCTGAAAAGCTGACTCTGAGATGTCTACACAAAATTGTGAGGCTGCAATAAAGTGGCCACTGTTGGGGAATAGCACATAGATAGGTAACAACACGGCCTGTTTTCTGGCCTGACCCTGAGACACAACTTTGCTAAAGTTGTCTAACCAACTATTTGTTTTTTTGAGTTTGTAATGAGCACTACAGCCTCACCGGGCACGATTATTACGATGAGACATCTTGCAAAACACTTTTACAATCTCTGTATGCAGACATATTGTTTAGCCACATATTTTTTCAGTCTTTTACAGTCAACTCCCACACAAGCAGACACACACACACACACACACACACGCACACACACACACACACGCACGCACGCACGCACGCACGCACGCACGCACACACGCACACACACACACACACACACACACACACACACACACACACACACACACACACACACACACACACACACAGGCATACACAGTGTGATGTCATGGTCAGAAATAGAATTGGGATTGCTGCTGTCCCTGTGGCTATTAATACGCAACTTTTCTGAGGTCACACACACACACACACACACACACACACACACACACACACACACACACACACACACACACACACACACACACACACACACACACACACACACACACACACACACACACACACCACCCTGGTCAACTCTCACCCTTTCTCCTCACTTTAACTCTAACTCTCTCTTGCTGTGTGTGTGTGTGTGTGTGTGTGTGTGTGTGTGTGTGTGTGTGTGTCTTTTCAGAGTTGGAAGAAGTAGGCCCTACTTACATCCTTTACTTAAGTAAAACCAGTGCTCGAAGTGGGCCGGTACGCACCGGTACGCAGTACCGGCACTTCTACATTTTACTCTTAAGCGTACCTGCACCTTTTCTTGCGTACCGCTACTTCTCGCATGCAGCCGGTACGCTACCACTGACAGAGAAAGCGTCAGTGTCAGAGAGACGACCCTAACGTTACATAAACTACACTACCCAGAGGACACTACGTGTTTACATTTTAGATCTTGACGAATCACGTAAAGGCAAGCAGTCCGCCCACCCTATCAGAAGTTAGCTTTTCCACGGACGCTAGTTTGAAAAAGCTGTCAGCGTCAGCCTGACCGTAACAGATGTTTCACTGCTGAAAACCTAGAAACTAAAAATAAGTGTCGAGTTTATAAGTCGTTATGTTAGCCGCCTGGCTTCAGAAAGGTACTAAAAGAATGCGTGAGCCAGACACGTCAACAGAGGTCCAAGTCCAACCAGAAACATCAGGAGGTAGCTAGTACGGTTCATGAGCTTCAAGCTAGCGCTGATGTGAGCGGAACAGCTGGCGTTAATGAGGAGTCTGCCGCTACCAACCTTAACGTTACACCGACGTCAACAGTAACGTGAGTAACGAAACACACGGACGGCCTGACTGTTGGTCAAAGGACCAAATGATGTATTTTTGCTCCACGAACAGCTGGCTTGTTTTTAATGATAACAAACTGGGCTGCAAAACATGATGTAGCAGCATCCCGTCACTAGCTGCCCAGACAGAGAGGGGACTGAAGCTGTTCCCCCTGTCTCTGTCACACACGCACACACACACACACACACACACACACACACACACACTGAGAGTGACTGTTTTGCATCTGTTTGAGCACCAAATTATTGTTAAAATGAATAGTTTTGATGAATGAATGAATTTTTTTTCTTAACATGACTCCAACATATTAGCAAATATAAATCAGCTTATTTGTGGAAAAAATAAACAATATTGATACTAGCCTATATGTAAATTAGTCACTTAGGCCATCCATAGATAGTTAATAAGGATTCACTGTGCCACATGTAGGTTTAAAACATGATTTTTTGAATAGCGTACGCACTAAAGTTATGTAAACTTGTTTAAATGAATCCATACATTTATATTGTTAATAAATGACAATAAATTGTTGTTGTACCAGCAATATCTCCAAGTTTTGGTTTTCACTATAGAAATCTCAAATGTCATGATGATCTGCCAATGCAAGAGAGTACCGGCACCTTTTTTTTCCCACTTCAAGCACTGAGTAAAACTAGTAATACCACTTTGCACTCAGTTACAAGTATGAGAACTTATGAGAAAAATGTACTTAAAGTATCAAAAGTACTAAGTAAGTATTAAGTACTCCAAATTAAGCCATGTCCCCTTTCAGAGTGTTATACAATATAATATATAATCATATATAATATAATAATATGATCACATTATTGGATTATTATAGATGCATTAATGTGTATGAAGCATTTTAATTTTGTAGGTGGTGAAGGTGCCTCTATTTTTTGGGCATTTTCAGCCTTTTTTTTGATAGGACAGCAGAAGACCCAAAAGGGGAGAGAGAGGGGGAACAACACGCAGCAAAGGGCCGCAGGTCGGAGCTGAACCCTTATCACTAGGGACATTTGTGTCCTCTCAGGACCAGGGGATGCACAATGGTTAACTTGTTTACTGCTGGGTAATTAAATCTATAAAACTGCATTATATTGTATTTGTTGATCATATCTTTGTAAAATCTAAATCTTCAAAGCAACTGGTAAGCTAGGCCAAATTAAAACTGGCAGATAAATGTAGTGGAGTAAAACGTCGTTGAATGTAGTGGAGTAGAAGTATAAAGCTGCATAAAAGTACCTTAGAACTGCACAGTAGACACTTTTCACCACTGACCCTCTTCTTTATCTTTCAATTCCTTTACTTCTATTTCTCTCCATCCCTCCTTTCAATTCAGTCCAATCTATTTATGGTGTCAAATCACAACAGAAATTATCTCATGATACTTTACAGACAGAGTAAGATAAGATAAGACAGACTTTATTAATCCCACACTGGGGAAATTCCTGTGCTACAGCAGCTCAAAAGAAAATATACACATTAAATAGACATAGGAGAAAAAGTATTATTATTATAAGAAATGGAAAAAATATAATTAGTTATAATAATAATAGTAATAATAATACAAACATATAGAGTAGGTCTAGACCACACTCTATAATTTACAGAGACCCGACAATTCCCCCAAGATCACCCATGTGGTGCATTTCCTCCTCTCTTTCTCTATTTATCCATCCCAGTCTCTTTATCCCTCCATCCCTCCTTTTCAGGGAGCTATGTCAAGCTGGCTGAAGATACACAACAGGAAACAAACTGGGGGTGACTTTGCCTATGAAATAAAGTGTCTCAATGTAATTTCCTCAGCAATATGTTTTATTTTGAAGATTCAAACAGGAAGTGTTTGTATTGACAATATTTCGTTGTGACGCGTGTCGTCCCCGCTGTTGCTCCCCAGTCTCCAGTGTGGATTTACATTACTGATTTCCGTGGGACTGGGAAGCGAAAGAGGACGGTGGCGATTCTTTCAGGAACTGAGGAATCAACCATAAACAGCGTAATTTAACAAAGTTACAGCTTGTAGCCCCTTCGTCGGTTGTCTTACGCCTTCTAACCTCCGTCGGAACAAAGTTTATGCTACTTTCTCTGCGCTTCTCTCACTGCATTATTTTTCTAGTCTGGAGGAAGGCTGGGAGGTTCTCGGAGAAGTCTGGAAGCAGCTTGAGTTGAACCCGGTTTGAAGGGCTGTGGCCATGGCCGGGGGTGGTGGTGGTGGTGGTGGTGGTGTTTGTCCGTTGGGGCCCGCACCGCCGATGTGGTATCACCGGGACCTGAGTCGAGCGGCGGCCGAGGAGCTGCTAGCCCGGGCCGGGAGAGACGGCAGCTTCCTGGTGCGGGACAGTGAGAGTGTCAACGGGGCTTACGCTTTGTGTGTACTGTAAGTAACTTAATCACAGAAAAGAGAAGCTTGTATGAACTGTTAACTTGTGTGTGCGGCCTCGTTTGGCTTTGTTTACCAGGAAAAGTTAGTAACTTTGCCAACGTTTGAGTTAAAATGGTATTTTAAGGTAGTATTTCAGCTAGCACATGTCTTGTATATTGAGTTTTGTGTTAAAGTCACTGCCTAGTGTGTTACACTGCCAAGCTACACAAGCTTTTCTAAGCAAACTTCCCTGCATCGTTTGATCAAATTCTAACGTTAGTTGACGCCTGCTTCAGCCAAACACATTTGTTTACTTTCTCCTGGAAGTCAGTGAGTGGCAGAGAAAGACTGTCTGTCTGCCCAGCAGTGAAACTCCAACATGGCACACAACTTTAGGGCTGTCCCTGTCTGTCTTGTGTGTGATGTGGTTGCCTGCAGCGTCGTTTTTACAGGGCGCTGGAACTGGAACTGAATGGTGGTGGAGGCATCTACAGGGCTTCATCAGTGGTAAAGCCTTGCTGGTGTTTTAATTTAAGGCTCATAAGATCAGTGCAGTGGTGAAGCTCTGGCTTAGCTGAGTAGTTACACATGCCATCTTCTCACACAGTATAATATCATAAAATGGCAATAACCTGTATGTCAGGGCACAGTCTTTACTAAACGAAGTGATGAAACGCACACCCTCATTTACACAAGGGAGATTTTGCCACCAGTCACCCCCATGTTAAGCAATAAGCAACATAAACAACCTCACCACCTGCTGACTTGAGTAAAATAACGTGTATCCATACCCTGTGCACCCCAGAGCAGATGATCAAGCTTCAATACACAGACCGCCAATGCCGCCAGCATTGTGTACACTCGACAATGACTCAGGCAAGACCCTGGAAAAGGGATGTTAAACTTACAAATGACCACAATGACTAACAAGCCCCCCAGTTCCCACACAAAGGTAAACATATGCAGGAAATGAGGCCTATGCCATGTGACATGGTACTCTGACATTGATTTGACCTACATCCCCTATCTGATAGTTTACCCCATGCTGAGTTAACTGTTTAAAGGCTTTGTGTTAACACCAGGGTGGGACATACATTTTTTTTTATAATGTGAACATCTACCAGCCACTGACAAATAATGTTTACATTCACCAGACTCAACAGTAATTCATTATTTTGTTAGACAGGCTTGTTCTCATGTAAACAAATTCTACTCCTTTTGTCATATAAGAACCCAGGGAAAAATAAGCCTGCAACCTATTTTGGCTCCTGGCTTAATAAAATAAATACTGGTGACACAAATTACATTTTTTAATCCTTTGCTGGATGCACTAATTCAGTAGGTCACTCTGTGACCAACAACATTCCTCACATCCATGCATCATCCATTTCTGGATATATTCCTTCCTTCACCTCTCCCTTCCTCTCCACTTTCACCTTTCACATCATGGACTTGGTTTGATCTCAGAAAGTTTCCTTTACGATAACTTGTTCTAGAGACCGGCTTTAGTCAAACTTTGCTGACAAACAATGTTGCTTCTTTTTACCAAGGCGTTTTGCCTCCACATAAAATTATTTAAAAAGTAACAGTAGCATGACATAGCAATAGTATTGCCCCATCTAAATACCCAGTCACAGATCACGTAGACCAGTGTTGTTCGATCAATATGACAGAAACAAGCTGTCTGTGTTTATAAATGATATCTTTGAGAGCAGGAATGACTCAGTATTTTGCAGCAACCTCTGCAGATGTAGAGGAAAAGATGCAAGCATTTGACTATTATTAAGTGAACTTGTGGTAATATTACTGAGAAAAAAAAGGAAGTTAAATCTGAATCAGATGTGTTAAAAAAAATCCTCACTGCTGAATGGCACATATATTTTAGTCATAGTTTGTCTTAGTTTGTAGGACTGGGACAATATGCTTTTGTCCCGATTCGATTCTTTCACAATCCATGGGTACCCATTCTATTGCGATTTTCATTTATTACGATTCTAGTATTGTGATTCAATAGTATTTAGTATTGCGATTTGCTTTTCCTTCTTTAACAAAAACAAAAGTTTATTAATATACTTCTAGAGACAATATATCTACATCAACATTTCTGAAAATGTTTTTTTTTTTCTAAAAAGAATGCACATCACATGTCAGTCAATCAGTCTGACACTTATTTCATTTGTAAAGAAGTACATAACATATTCTGCATTTTCTGCTTTCGGTCTGTTTTGCTGGAAACAGATGTGATGTAGTTGCCGCCAGTGGTACCGTATAAACAGAAAATATTTAGGTGAATCATTGGTTAAAAAATATATATATAAAAAAAATATATATATAGATAGAGAGAGAGAGAGAGAGAGAGAGAGAGAGAGAGAGAGAGATTCTAGGGAAAAGAATTGATAAAAACAAAAAAAACTATTGGTTTGGCGTACTGGATGCTCAGGGCTGATGTCTATACCAGGTCCTCCTGATGTTGAATATCATCTCCTTTGTCTCGTATGCTTTAATTTTCTAAACTCTCTACTAAAACACAGTCATAGTTTAATTCACCATAGGTGGTCCTGTAGATGTGTATTAATAAATACATATGTCATATTTGTTAAGAGATACAATATCTTCCTCAAGCTGCAATACTCATTGTATTGTAACCTCTTGTAAGGTTTTAGGCAATTTTCTACAATTCTGTGAAACTTGCTCATTTGAACTGCTTTTAAACAGGTGACCTCTTTTAGGTCCCTGCACGAAAGAAACATGTACATGACTAAATGTTTTCTTTTACCTGAACATTGCTACTAGACATGGCTTTTGTTAAGCTTTCCCCACGTGACTTACCTACACAGACATGTGTACTTCCTTTTTGAGAGATTTGGAGAGATCAGTGTGTTTAGGAAATGTTTCCACTCTGCTGCTGTCTGATAATAGACTGGTGGAAAGACTGTTTGTGCTTGTGACTTTACAGAAGCTACTCCTGGGCCAGTTTGTCTTTCTGCCTTTGCCTTTCACTTCCTTAGTTTACATTTCATTTAGCAGAATTTGAGTTTTTGTGTGTCTGCATGCAGACTTTTTTTTTAGGAAGTGACCACTTTGACCTGCTTACTGAGTGTGTTTAGAATTTGTGTGCAAAGGAGGGTTTGGTATTTATGTGCTACAGGTGGTGCAGACAAAGTAAGCCTATCTTATATGTGTGTAGTAGGCTGTGTTAGATTGTTGTCATTCACTGCCACAGTGTGATTAAATATTGAAATATAAAAAATAAAAAAAATAAAAAAAAACAGCTTTCTAGCTAAGGAATTTCTCTAATGTTTCCAGCTGCAGTGCCACATTTTTAGATTCCGACAAGAGAGATGCCGGCCATCAGGTGAGGCCATATGTTTGATTTAATCGTGTGTGTGCATCAGTGTGACAACTTACTACAGCGATATTGAACTGTTTCCTATTTTTTGTGTCTGGAGGATGTTTTTTTTATTCTTAGTGCAGCGCGTCTAAACATGTCAGGGTTCAGGCATGGCCCTCTGTGTTTCTGTGTGTGTTAGGTAGATGTTTCTGAGAAAACATTCCTCACCTGAAGGGCCTGTGAGCGTGTACATATTATTGCCTTGTGGAGTTAGTGGGTTTGGGAATTTTTTTAAATGTATACCTTTTCTTTAAATAGCCAGGTTCCAGGTTTGTGTATATATTTATAGCATTTTGTATATAGTCCTTCATTGCATTGTTTTGTGATCGCATATTAAATGTG
Source organism: Gymnocephalus cernua (assembly GCA_023631565.1). Taxonomy (NCBI): domain Eukaryota; kingdom Metazoa; phylum Chordata; class Actinopteri; order Perciformes; family Percidae; genus Gymnocephalus; species Gymnocephalus cernua. Next base: position 22,678,060 of record CM042430.1, read on the forward strand.
ATGAAGATTTGCGATAGTGTAGAAATGAGTTGTGATACAGATGCGAAGCCTCTCTCCTTTGTGATTGATTTAATATGACAAAGGGTAATCTTATTTCCAGCCAGTCAGTGGAGTGTGTCGATACACATACCGTTTACAGTGCGGAGACTAAACTGACCTGCTGCACTTGAGGTTGAGGTTGGATGAGACAGAAGAAGAGGAGGTGGCACTCCAAGCCAAGCCAACAGGACAGAAGGAGTCAGTGGGGCAGTCATTACAAGACCGACTGTTGTTGAAAACACACACACACACACACACACACACACACACACACACACACACACACACACACACACACACACACACACACACACACACACACACACACACACACACACACACACTGTATGCTTTGGGTCTTTCTCAGTCTCCCTCCCCCTGTTATAACTTTGCTTCTACTGAAACAATAGTATTTACTCCACAGACCTGCAGAGAATCTCATCAGCTGCCAACAGGAAGACAAACACACACACACACACACACACACACACACACACACACACACACACACACACACACACACACACACACACACACACACACACTGCTGTACACTGCAGTGACTCCTGCGTATGGAATCTGTGCTACGAGACCTAAAATGCATTGTGTTTGTGATATGACAGGATTAAATGTGGATATGGTTTCAGAGGCCACACAGACAAAAGGAACAGTTCATCCCACTGACTGTGTTTAATGCTTGGCCTTGAAAGGCAGGAGCAAATATTTATCAACTTTATACTTTAGTTTAGTGTGACCAACTGCTGAAGTCCTGATATATGGAGCTATTATTGGCAACAATCTGAGAAGTGAGCTGTATATAAATCAATTTCACATGGGAATTTATGTTCTCAGTGTCCTGGTGGTGGTTTATCTGGCTAAGTCCCATATTATTTAACTCTGACAATGTTGGTTCAAATCTGAGCCGGGACCTTTGTTGCACGTCTTCCCCCTCTCTCCTCTGTGTGCTGTCAGATAAAAGCAAGAATACCTAAAAAGCAAAACGCACAAAAATGAATGTGTTTATTGGTATCCGAGCCACTACAGCAGGAATTGGTGATAAGCAGCCTGTAAAAACATAATTGCCCTCAGTAAGGAAATAGTCCAAAGGTTACAACACAGTGCGAGCAAATTGAAAACGTGTCATAATTTAGTTTTAAATTGCCAGCCTGACACTCCCCAAAAATGTAGATTTGATTTTCTAATGCTGCCAACCCATTGTGCTACTGGTGATATTGAGAACTTATCTAATCTATAGACCCATGTTGAGCCCTGGTTGGTATGTGAAACCAGGTTTGATGATCTGTGTTGACCCATTAAGACAGAAACAAATGCAGGTTTATTCCATGTTGCCATGTCCTCCTAAGAAGGGTATGAATAACGTCGCTAATTAAAACGCTAACTTAAATGTGACACTTATGCTCAAGTCTGACAAAAACTGGCTTCACTTCTTATAAAGTTACGTCAGTAGTATATTTTAATCCAGTCCACGTTTTAGTTGTGTGTTTACTGTATAGCTGTGGGACACTGACCTGGAAAGACCAGAAAAACAGCTGAGGGGGTCAGGGCAGGATGAATTCCCAACATGGATTTATCCCTCCCTCAGTTTATACAGTGTATACACACATATACTGTAAATAATAAGCACAGTGTGAGCAGCACTAAAAGCATTACTTAGGTGTTTTTGTGTAAGCTGCTGGGCTTACACCCACACATCTAAACAGACGCACAACCATAACACACGCATACAGTATACACACCAACAGACATAAGCCACAACATTTGCTTGGCAAATTGAACATTTTGTGTCCGGTCCACCGAGCAGACATAAAGTGCGGACATGAAAATCATTCAACTCCAGCTTGTGGCTGCAGGCGTGTAGTAACGGCTGTGCAATCACAATGTCAGAGCATTGATCTGCAATTTGTTGAGAAAAAAAAAAGCTTGTGGTTCAATCAAAAATGCAATTCAGACTCATTGGTGCATAGTTGTTGACTGAAAGAAACAGCACAAATTATGTGAGCGATTGAAGAAAAGACTAGATCATTTTCTTTTAATCTGTATACTATCTCGCAATTCTTAGTTTTTTTGTTCTTTAGTTTGTACTATCACTGTTACTTTACAATGTATAAACACTAGCTTCAACTCTGTTCCACTCTACTGTATCATGCTACTGTATAATAAAGCCCGCTCACAACTCTGACAGACAGCAACAGGTTGAAGCTCTCTACAGCGTCTAAACCCCCCCTCACTCGTATGCACACGCCCCTATCCACTGAGGTTAGCTACAAGAGAATAGTAGTAGTAGTGTGCATGTCTGCCTTGAAATGGTGTTTTTTGTTGAATCAAACAATAGTAGTATAGTTTTCTCCCCTTCTTCATGCTCTTCTCCCATTGCCTGTTTTTCACAGCATTTGCTCCAACCTTCTGACCGTCCTCTCTTCCTCTTTGGTGTTTCTTTGTCCGTAGGTTTCAGAAGCATGTCCACACATACAGAATCCTCCCAGATGAGGACGGATTTCTGGCTGTACAGGTAGAGAGAAGACACACACACACACACACACACACACACACACACACACACACACACACACACACACACACACACACACACACACACACACACACACACACACACACACACACACACACACAAACATACACACACACACACACACACACACACACACACACACACACACACACACACACACACACACACACACACACACACACACACACACACACACACTCCGCTGAGGTCAAGTGTGTGTGCACCAAAAATGTATTTGCTTCAGTAGCAGCTGGCAGGCAGAGATGCTTTTGTTGGCTCTAAGCTCTCTCTCTCTCTCACAAACACACACACACACACACACACACTAACAGCAACCTCTTTGTGCGTTGTGCCCAACAGCTGTGAAGTCCCCACCATCCACACACACGCTCTGTCTCTCTCTCTTTCACACACACACACACACACACACACACACACACACACACACGACATGGTTAGACTATATGTGTGGCCACAGACATCTGCAATGTTTACCAAAACAGTTCTTCCTGGTTTAAATTATATTTAGACCACTGGGTCATATTTGCTTACACAACATTACATGTGGAACAATAGGGGCCACCAGGGATTTTAATAACATGACTACATCTAGCCGAAGTTTTTGTTATTGTTATGTGCATAACTTCTCTTCCCTCTCTCCCTGTGTCTTGGTGTATCTCTCCTTGAATATCCTCCTCCCTCTTCCTTTCAGACATCTCAGGGCGTGCAGCCTAAGCGGTTTAAGACATTACCAGAGTTGGTGCTGTTGTACCTGCAGCCCAGCCAGGGTCTGGTCACCACCCTGCTTTATGCTGTGGACAGAGAGGAAATGGCTGTCAGCGATGACAGGGACTATTCAGGTATCCCCAGAGCCCATACAAGCACACTTGCACACTCTGTGATTGTCTTCCTTTTGTCACATGTTAACGCTCCTAATCTGTGATTGGTAGATGGGGAGGATGAGAAGCCACCCCTCCCCCCTCGCTCTGCCTCCACCTCCACTCCCCCTGGAGCAGACACACCAACAGACAGGTACAAAGTCTCTGAGGACTTCCTTTATTGTGTCCAGTTGACAATAATAATAATACTATGTAAGCGCTGAGAAGCAAATCACAAACTACTCGCAGGGATTTTTTAAGATAAGTCTTTGGGCATTTTTGCCTTTAATCACCAGGACAGCATGAGAGGGGAGAGAGAGGGAACAGACATGCAGGAAACCTGCCGCAGGTCGGATTCGAACACTGGGCCTCTGCGTCGAGGAATAAACCTCTTTATATGGGCTCGCGCTCTACCAGCTGAGCTACCCGTGCGCCCTACTCGCAGGGATTCTTAACCAACATGTTAACCATGCAGTACTCACACAAAACCATCTTTTGAAAGCACACACACATATGCACACGACCACAACACACACAGAGGAAGGATGTTGCTTCGCTGTGAAAACGATTGTCAACTCTGCTCACAAAAATAGTACCAGAAGTATCAGTGATTATATGAACAAACACATTTACAGAACACACTGTTCCCCATTCACTTTCACTGTTTCTGTTCACATGGCAGTAAATATGGTTACATATTAATATCAAACATAAATACTCTCACACACGTGTTCATTAGCAGACAAACACACACACGCGCACACACACACGCGCACACACACACACACACACACACACACACACACACACACACACACACACACACACACACACACACACACACACACACACACACACACACACACACACACACATATTAATAATCTCCGCTCTGCCTGTGTGCCCACATAGGTCAGAGATTATGCACGGTTTTGATGAAGTGTTTGTGTGTTGCTCAGACCTGTGTATATTAATGAACAAAAATTAGCGCCTTCCCTCAGACTATTGTGAAGTTAGTTAGGTGGCTGAATTCATCATTCTAATATTTCTGGATGCAACTAACTAACTAACTACAGGTAGAATTTTCCCAAAGAGATGAAAGAAGTACCAAAAATGAATGTGTTGCAGTACATCAGTACAACATTATTGCAGTTTGAACTGTAGATTAAATCAATGAAGCCACATCCTGCTTTCCGTCACAGCGGTCCTCATTTGTACTCAGTTGTCATGGAAACGAAGTGTAAAATCGGCCATGGAAATCAGCTGTTCATTCATTAAATTAATAATTAATAAAATAATAAATGAGTGCAAAATACATCGTGGTCGGAAACAGTAAAGGAATAAGACATCATCTTTTCATTTACAGTCAACACTTAACGGTCTGCTGGTTTACAGACTTTGCATGTTAAAGGTCCCATGGCATGAAAATTTCACTTTATGAGTTTTTTTTTAACATTAATATGAGTTCCCCCAGCCTGCCAATGGTCCCTAATTGGCTTGCAATGGTGATAGGTGTAAACCGAGCCCTGGGTATCCTGCTCTGCCTTTGAGAAAAAGTAAGCTCAGATGGGCCGTTCTGGAATCTTGCTTGTTATGAGGTCATAAGGAGCGAGGTTACCTCCCCTTTCTCTGCTTTGCCCGCCAAGAGAATTTGGCCAACCCATGAGAGAGAGACATCATGGCTTTCAAACGAGCAAAGTGGCAGTTGGTCAAGGCCACAACCCCACCATCCACCTGTCCTCCCCCCCCCTCTCCTCCTCAATAGCTACAGACACAGAAATGGCACGTCCTGAGGAAAGCTCATTGTGGGACTGGCTCTAGTGGCTGTAATTCTGCACCAAGGCTGAATTTTGGGAAAGAGACTTCAGATATAGTATTAGGGGACCAGTAAGGTCTGTATAAAAGCATCCAAAGAGCACCATGTCATGGGACCTTTAAAGATAAGGCTTGGTAAAGAAAATGTACGTAGCTTACTCGGAAGCCACGTTCTGGCCCATATCAAAGGATCATAATCACAAAAAAAATTGTTTTACTTGCAGAAGTTACACCAAAAGGCGGGTTTTATTTAGCCATACTTAAAGTTTTGCAAGCAATTAAATAAATCTCACAGGAGGTATTGTACAGTATTTCTGTAAAACCAAAAGGGAACCTACTTTGTGTGTGTGTGTGTGTCTGTGTGTCTGTGTCTGGCAGATTAGACATAAGTCAGCTCTCTATCTTAGAGGAAGTAGAGGTTGCAATTTATCTGCAATTTTGATTCTCACTGTTTTAAGTATCAGTGAGTTTTTAGTTTTTAGTAGTAGTTTAGCTGAACATTTAAAGATATATGACAGTAATAGAATAAAAGTAGCATAAAAGTAATAGAATCACAGCAGGCAAATTATGTGCATGTGGTGAAGATGGTTATACATACTCATTGGACTTTATTTTAATTTGTTTTAGTGCTCCAGCAGCTAACGGCCTGAGCACAATCTCCCATGAGTACCTGAAGGGCAGCTATGCGTTGGACCTAGAGGCAGTCAAACAGGGAGCCTGCGCCCTGCCTCACCTCAACAAGACACTAGTGGCCTCTTGCAAACGCCTTAATGGGTAAGAAGGACACACCAGCACATCTGTAGACACACATATTCCACAGACACATACTCTCTTGCCCATGCAAGAGAGTATGTTCACCACCCTTCACCATACCTAGAGATTGCCATGGTTTTATTTCAGTTAGCCTAATAGCTGGTTTGATTTGCATTGAGAGATGATTTTATGGAAAGTACCCCATGCCAATCTCTAGGTATGGTGAAGGGTATGTGATGGTATGTGACGACGTGGGGCATTTTTAATTCCAAAGGCCAAGGGAACTTCATCAGGATGCCTAGTATCCTGGATCCATGAAATAACTGGCCTTTAAAAATTAAAATCTGCCTGCCTCTATGGGAATTTAACATAGGGGTGTGTATACTTATGCCCCTTGTATTTTAAGGAAGAACATTTATTTATTGACGATACATTATTCATTCACGAAGAAAATTGATGTCCTTAAAGGTTGGATTTTTCCTATTTTTTAGCATTAAGATCAATGTCCAAAAGATTATTTTTTTTATTCCTCTTTTTAGTCAACTTTAGCATGGGTTCATAAATGTAAGAGCACCACTGTAGATCTATATATAGTAAGTTGTGGATCTCTCTTTCTGTTTCCCCAAATAGGGAAGTAGATAAGGTTCTGTCTGGTCTGGAGATCCTGTCTAAAGTCTTTGATCAGCAGAGTGCTTTCATGGTCTCCAAGATGATCCAACAGGTACGCATCTTTGTCTCTTTGTATGTTTATGTGTCTAAGTTAGAATGGAAGCAAGTGGAGGGATTCTGAGAATATACATTTTTTCACAGATGATGGAATATGTGACATAATGTCCTTAAGTAACAAGAAAATACTTCTGTTTAAACCTCGCTAACTAGTAAAGCTTGTACCCAGAGCAGCCAATCAGAATAGGTGACGGAGAGACAAGTTCATGAAAAATGGCTCTTTATTAGCTTTAACACATAGTGGGACCTATATACATACTTACGTCCCATTCTTCTTTTCAAACCGCACAGCTTATATGGGTTATAATTGTTATTGTTTTTTCCTACATCAGTCGGTGAATCATGGTGGAGACCAAGAGTTGGAGAACCTTGTGACCAAGCTGGCAATTCTCAAAGACCTGCTGTCCTCCATAGAGAAGAAGGTACACACACACACACACACACACACACACACACACACACACACACACACACACACACACACATACACATACACATACACATACACACACACACACACACACACACACATTTTTGGACAGAACAGCCATTTGTTTAAAACGTATTTGCATAATGTGTAATACTAAGAAAGTCAAATCAGAAGGTGTGCCATGTAGGTCATAACAGGAAAGTAATTAAAGCTAAGTTGCCCAACAAGATTCTAACACAGTGTACCTAACCAATTACCCTTTTTGCTTTCATCCATGATTTGGAAGTCCAGTTTGACCTGCTCTGCCATGTTAATAAGTGGCACCATTTTTACTCTGACTTCATTTGTAAGAAGGGGCTTTAGCTGCTGGGAAGGAAATGGCCTCAATGCAATCAGGCTGCATGTCTTAACTCATGTGATGTCACTGGCTCCACCTCCTCTGCTCCTGTTAGATCACATTTAGGAAATGGGAAACTGTTCGAAACCAACACTGAAGCTGAAAACAATACTGTGTGTGTGTGTGTGTGTGTGTGTGTGTGTGTGTGTGTGTGTGTGTGTGTGTGTGTGTGTGTGTGTGTGTGTGTGTGTGTGTGTGTGTGTGTGTGTGTGTGTGTGTGTGTGTGTGTGTCTGGCAGGTTAGACATAAATCAGCTCTCTACCTTAGAGGAAGTAGAGGTTGCAATTTATCGGCAGTATTGATACTCACTGTTTTTAGTATCAGTGAGTTTTTAGTAGTAGTTTAGCTGAACATTTAAATATATATATGACAGTAATAGAATAAAAGTAGCATAACAGTAATAGAAACACAGCAGGCAAATTATGTGCATGTGGTGTGTGTGTCTGTGTATCTGCGTGTCCTCTCATTTATCTTTCCCTCTTTCATTTTTTTTCTTGTTCTCTCTCTTCCCTCTTTCTTTGTCACTTCAGGCTCTGAAAGCTCTCCAGGACATGAGTTTGTCCTCGCCATGCTCCCTTCCTCCTCTCTCCATGCGTCACAGCAAAGCCATCCCTGTGCAGGCCTTCGAGGTACAGCTACACACACACACACACACACACACACACACACACACACACACACACACACACACACACACACACACACACACACACACACACACACACACACACACACACACTCACTCACTCATAAAGACACACATTGTATTCGTGGTTGTCTCTCTGCAGGGTGATATGAGTTCTGTATTAAGGCAGTAGTGTTGATGATATCATCTGTTCCTAGCTGTGGACATTTATTGGAAGTGCATCAACCAAAAACTGAAACTATCTTTTACACCCTTTAGTTAATCAGGGAAGGGTAATGTGAGAAATACCTGTAATTGTAGCAGTTATTTAAGCGAACCCATACTTATTTAAGACACTCAATGATCTCAAAGCCAAATGGGACATTTAAGCTTGACTCCACTCTTTCATATTGCCTGTTTTATGACAGGAAAAAAGGAATCCTGGCAAAAGATTATTTTATTATTATGTGTTGATTTTAGACTGGAGGCAAACCTGAGATCTGTTATACTGTAGAACGCTGAAATGCGGATTTTATTTATTAAATGCTCCTATCAAGGGATGTTGGTTTCGTTTCACAGAGGACAGACTGAGCCTGAATTACAGTAAAAAAGTGTGTGAGGTCATATATTCCTCAACACACTGCCAGAACTTCGTCAGCAGAACTGACGTGAGCCACCAGAAACGTTTGTAATGCACTTCCTGTGGCATCCGCAGTGGCTTTGTCATAGTACATGGTATTTGTCACTTTTGGTATCATACTCCCACTCACAATGATTATGCATGGAAATGTGTATAACTTAAATGTTGTCTATGGCTCATAAGACTATAGTTGTTTTATTTTTAAAGTGTGCCAACAACATAACGTATAGACTTAAAGAGAAAAACAAAGGAAACGTTAGAATAATATGAAAGATTCATACCAGGCGTGAAGAGGTAAAATGAAATAACTGGATAATTATCAGTAGGAATTGGTGGGGAAAAGGGGGAGACAGAGAAGAAAAAAGAGGTGAATGATTTAAATTACTAGCTGTCAGCCAAGTGTGCATCCTCTGTGGTGACCTCTTTCCAGCAGCTTCCTGTTGCACAGGAACAGAAGTGTTGTTACGATGTGGAGATAGGTTTAAGATGTGGCACCTGATTCGCCACTAACATGCAAACAGACCCCATCAAGGTTTTACACGGTATGACTCAAAATCAGAAAACATTTCTGTCTATATACGGTGGTGCTCATAAGTTTACATACCTGTGCTAAAGTTGACTAAAAAGAGGAATAAAAAAAAACATCTTTTGGAAATTGATCGTAATGCCTAAATTAAAAAAATTAGGAAAAATCCAACCTCTAAGGACACCAATTTTCTTTGTGAATGAATAATGTATCGTAAATGAATAAATGTTCCTCCTTAAATACAGGGGCCGTAAGTGTACATACCCCTATGTTAAATTCCCATAGAGGCAGGCAGATTTTTATTTTTAAAGGCCAGTTATTTCATGGATTCAGGATACTGTGCATCCTGGTAAAGTTCCCTTGGCCTTTGGAATTAAAATAGCCCCACATCGTCACATATTGAGAGACTCAGGACATTGTGTGTGATCATCAAAATTCCTGCTTTTAGTTTTCCAATCATGCTATATAGATTTAACACTCTGTTAATGCCATAGAAGCAGCAAGCTTGTTTTGTACGTGACAACAGTAGAGGGACAGAGTGCAGACGAGTCCACTACTTTCATTTTGGAGACCCCTGGTGGTGTGAGGATTTGAAAGTTCTGTGGACACATACACTTTTATAAATGCACTACAAGCACCTCCAGTTTCTGTGAGTTTGTGTGTTTTTAATCCTCCTCCCCTGATGCACTTCAGGTAAAGCTGGATGTTTACCTGGCAGAGCTGACAAAGATAGGAAAGAGCCAGAAGTACACTCTGTCGGTGGACGTGGAGGGAGGACGACTGGTAGTGATGAAGAAGGTGAAGGACAGCCAAGAGGACTGGACCACCTTCACACATGACAAAAGTGAGAATTACACAAACACTCCATTTGCAATGACCCCAGTATTTTATTTTCTGAACTGTGAGATGAGTAATCAGTGTTTCCCCCAGGAAATGATTCAGCAGAAATAAGTTACCCAGATCAATTTAGTTTGTAGACAGCCTAAACAATAGCCACATTCATTAAATGCGTGGCATTCTCTGTGTGAAATCCTCTGCTCGCACCTTGTGATGGCAAATTTACTTTTAACATACATTCTTCTGTTAGGTTAACGTGTTTAGTGTATGTGTTTAAAGGAACACGGCGACTTATTGGGACATTAGCTTATTCACCGTAACCCCGACAGTTAGACAAGTCGATACATACCCTTCTCATCTCCGTGCGTGTCGTAACTCTGACGGCTCCACCGTTAGCTTAGCCTAGCACAGATCCTGGAGGTAACCGGCTCCATCTAGCCTACTGCTCCGAATAAGTGACAAAATAACGGCAACATGTTCCTATTTACATGTTGTGATTTGTATAGTCACAGCGTGTACAAATAACAACGTCACTTGAGACACAGCCATCTTCTAACTGTATACAAACTGGGAACTATATTCTCAGAAAGGGAAGCAGTGCTACTTGGGTGGAGTGATATGCTGCAGAGCTGTGTGTGTGTGTGTGTGTGTGTGTGTGTGTGTGTGTGTGTGTGTGTGTGTGTGTTTGCCCAAGTAGCGCTCAGCAGAGCTGCAAGTGTATTACTCCGCCCAAGCAGCACTGCTTCCCTTTCTGAGAATATAGTTCCCAGTTTATATACAGTTAGAAGATGGCTGTGTCTCATGTGACATTGTTATTTGTGCACGCTGTGACTATAGAAATCACAACATGTAAATTGGAACATGTTGCCGTTATTTTGTCACTTACTCGGAGCAGTAGGCTAGTTGGAGCCGGTTACCTCCAGGATCTGTGCTAGGCTAAGCTAACGGTGGAGCCGTCAGGCAGAGTTACGACACGCATGGAGATGAGAAGGGTATGTATCGACTTGTCTAACTGTCGGGGTTACGGTGAATAAGCCAATGTCCCAATAAGTCGGCATGTTCCTTTATACTTAGAAAAGGATTTTAACAGATGGAACAGCTGAAGCCATAAACTTTGAAGAGAAAGTACTCAGAGTCCTTTCTCGAGGTCTCCCCTGAAATCTGTTTATCCAAACAACCTTTGATAAGGGGACAGGGGCGCCATAAACAGACCCTCTAGACACAGTTTTACGCAGCTGAGACTGCGAAGGTGTTATGTCTTGGGATAAACTGGGCCAACAGGTATGACATGACCTTTTCCAGACTTTGGTTCCTGCTCAATAGTCTTCATTTGTTTCACTTAAACATTATTTACTTACCCCGTGTTATTAAGAATAATTTCCACGACAACCTCTACTCTTTTACCTGCTGTTTTATGTCATAAAAGTATATTCATTAGTTTGTGATGGTATTGGAGGTGGTCTGTATTTTGATCAAGGTGGCCATCCTCTGCTACTAAAAACACTGTGGTTAACCCTGAGTAATGTGTCTGTTTTAGCTGCATCCCACCATGGAAACTGTTTAAATGTCTCTAGACTCCAGGGCAAGGGATGAAGTGTATTTTTATATCCAAGCCATTAATAACATAATATTCCTGATGGTATCTGTCTGAGATGCAGTTGAGGTAGAGACATGAAAAAATATATGAGGATTTCATGGCCTTTCATTGTTCTCCTTTTTTTAATTTAACCGTCTTTAACCCGCTCAATCTATTGCTTGACCTTCCTTTTTTTCGGCATTTCTCTCTTTCTCTCTCTCTCTCTCCCTTTCTATCTGTGACCTTCTGTGTCCCGTCTGTCTGTCTGTCTCAGTCCGTCAGCTGATCAAGTCTCAGCGGGTGCAGAATAAACTGGGCATTGTTTTTGAGAAGGAAAAGGACAAGAGCCAGAGGAAAGACTTCATCTTTGCTAGTGCCAAGGTCTACACACACACACACACACACACACACACACACACACACACACACACACACACACACACACACACACACACATTGCCTCAGTCATACATTTGTAGATGTAAGAAAGCAAAATCATTTACTGTTACTCAACCATTCACACTTACAGACACATTCATATCCAAACTTACAAGGAAATACTCTTGCATATCTCTTTTATTTGTATATTCATAATCAGATGAAGGACACATCCAAGATTTGTGGCAGGGACCCTCACACAAATCTCATCTATGAATTCAGTTTCCACTGACACCCTTCCTGTAATGTGATTCTCAACTCTACATTGCTGTTAGATATTTCTCTTTTAATGAAGAAAACATGATGGAAAATACCAAAGAGTTGTCTGCCCACAGTGCTGCAAAAGAGAGAGCTGTTAAGTAATAAACTCATATACATTTCAAAGGTTTAATGGAAGCCCACGGATTGTTAGTCAGCTTGTAATGGTGCGTTCTTTTTGCCTCGGAAGTCGGAGGTCGCAACTGGGAATGACGTCACACACGAGTTGAATGCGTTGTTTTTGCAAGTCGGATTTTCATTGTTTTCATTAGCTCTAGCCCAGTTAGCCATTGTTAGCAACGCCAGTGCATACAAACCGCATGACAACACATATATAAGACAGCGCTGCGTGTACGACTGATTTAGTGTGACACAAATAACACAGAAGTGCTTATAACTATGTTACTACAGCTTTCACAACTGTCGATACAGGGAGCAGCCATGTTGGATTTTCAGCTCGGTACCTCGGTGGATGTACGAGTTCCGAACTCGTAAATACGAGGTCAGGGGGCGTGTTTACGACTTTGACCTCGTAAAATATGAGTTGGCGAGGCAAAAAGAACGCACCATTAGGGTTGCTACTTAAAAACAAGGTGCCTTTTTTGAGGCAACTTCCACTCACAGGTGTGTGTGTGTGTGTGTGTGTGTGTGTGTGTGTGTGTGTGTGTGTGTGTGTGTGTGTGTGTGTGTGTGTGTGTGTGTGTGTGTGTGTGTGTGTGTGTGTGTGTTGTGTGTGTGTGTGTGTGTGTGTGTGTGTGTGTGTGTTTTTCAGAAGCGGGAGGCATTTTGCCAGCTGCTGCAGCTGATGAAGAACAAACATTCCAACCAAGACGAGCCAGACATGATTTCCATCTTCATAGGCAGCTGGAATATGGGTTAGACACACACGTGTTCAGATTCCTTTTTCTTTTCAACATAACATACATAAATAGCACACACTGACATAGGTATATATGTTCATATGTTGCATTGAACCACCCCCCCCCCCCCACCCCCCCCTCAAAAAAACGGGGACATGACATTAGTATTTTTGAAGAGAATGTAACATTTTGGTCTGTGTCGGTAGGCTCAGTGCCTGCGCCAAAGTCACAGGCCTCATGGGTGTTGTGTCGTGGCCTCGGCAAAACTCTAGACGAGATGACGGTCACCATCCCTCATGACCTTTATGTGTTCGGAAGCCAAGAAAACTCTGTGTGTGATCGCGAGTGGGTGGAGTCACTACGTGCCATGTTGAAAGAACAGACAGAACTGGATTATAAACCGGTGAGAAAACAAAGATCACATTCTTTGATTACAGTGGTGTTATTTGTGCCTGCTCACACCTAACTGATTTAAGTCACGAGGGGGGTTTGAAGAAAAAGTGGAGATGCTACGTTTAAGAAGGTTGAGGCAAAACTGAAGCTGAAAGAAACCGTGACTGTAGGTTCCTCGCTGTCTGTTGTTGTCGTTGGTTGCAGATCGCAGTGCAAACTCTGTGGAACATAAAAATTGCCGTGTTAGTGAAACCTGAACACGAGAACCGGATCAGCCACGTGGGAATGTCCAGTGTCAAGACCGGCATCGCCAACACACTGGGTAACAACAGAACTCAGTGTTCCGATTTTATTTATTTTTCCTTCACATGCTTTACTTCATGGTCAAAATCTAGAGGAAAATATCAACAATGGAATAACCGCACAATTAAGCACTGACTTTTCTGTTTACAAAGGGGGCAATTAAAGGGGTTATTATGGATTTTATTACTGCAACTCTTGTGGTCACATGAAAGAAATCTGGCTTGAATTAGGAAGACAACTTCTGGTGTCTGTGTGATTTTAAAATACCATAACATTCATGTAAACTTTAAAAGTAAGAGAATGAAACTAGATTTTGCTTTATCCCAAACTAAATGTTTTGTGGTTCATTTCACAACGGGATCAAAATGATTCTATGTTCTTGGTTGTTATTTTCAATAAAGTAATACTTCATATATTTAGTTTGTAAGTTTGTTTTGACGTTTGTTTTAGGCAACAAGGGAGCTGTGGGTGTGTCCTTTATGTTCAACGGGACATCTTTCGGCTTTGTGAACTGTCACTTGACATCAGGGAATGAGAAGATTGCCAGGTACCTACCACAGTTCAACACACACATTATTTATGGCTTTATGGCTTGTATTTCAGGGTCTTGTACCTTCTAACCCTTACATTGCAATTTGACTTTGTGGTGGATATACTGTTACAGTACCTGTGACACATATGAGCTTTGACACCTACAGGAGGAACCAAAACTACCTAGATATCCTCCGCCTGCTGTCGCTAGGAGACAAACAACTGAGCTCTTTCGACATCTCACTGCGCTTCACACACCTCTTCTGGCTGGGAGACCTCAACTACAGGCTGGACATGGACATACAGGTGAAGCACAACACAAACACAGGCGCACATGCACAGATATGATGAACTGCAGCAGATCTGGATGACTTCCTCATTTTGTGGTGCTGTCTCTTTTGTGTCTATGTGCAGGAGATTTTGAACTACATTAACAGGAAGGAGTTTGACCCCCTGCTGAAGGTGGACCAGCTCAACCTGGAGAGGGAGAAGAACAAAGTATTTCTACGCTTTGGTTAGTATGCCAAAGGCAAAATACTTTATTAAGTAGAAGAAGTGAGTGTTGGAAGACTTAAAATCAGCCTTTCAGTGAGGAACTGTGAGAGCTTTCTCTTGCACTCACGTCATATGAGATTCACTTTAAATGCAACCTGCTGACTGGGAAACATTGCTCTCACCAGCCACTGTATCACACGTACTGCAAATGTGTCAACACAAGCAGCAATCAGCAGTCTGTGATGAATATGTACAGTATGTTCATGTTTTAATACGACCGATCAGTCAGCTCTTGCAAAAAGCAGAGTAAGAGGGAGAGGCTTTCTTTTGTCTCTGCAATCGTCCATTCGTTTTAGAATTTATAATAACATCTCAAATGTGTTCATGGGATGTATTGATATTCTAAAATCCTACACTTTGCGCCTTTGCGCTCGCCTGCTATGAGTTCTAAAAAGTGAATGTGTGTCTGCTTGCTTGCAGCGGAGGAAGAGATCTCATTCCCACCCACCTACCGTTATGAACGTGGCTCAAGGGACACATATGTCTGGCAGAAGCAGAAGGCCACAGGGGTATGTTTACGAAGGGCGTTTTCACACTTGTAGTTTGTTTGCTTTGGTGAGAGAAAACTGCAAGCTGCTGCAGTTTGCACGTTCTGCCAAAGATACTCTATAGTTCTAAACCGTCTCTGGTTCTGCCGCATGGGAGATTGCAAAAGCACACCTGACTACAGGAGCTGTTTAGCTCAGACTTGCGGAGCACACAGTTGGTGCGGTTCAAGGTCAGATCAAGTTCTCACCACAAACGAACCGCTCCAGAGTTCGATTCGAAAAAGCGCACCGAGACCACCGCATCAGGAAGTTCTCGGCTTGTTTGGTCCTCTTTTGGTACGCATTTGGGTGCGATTGCTGCGTTCTCACCTGCCCAAAACGAACTCTAGTGCAATTCAACCGAACTAAATGAGGCAGGTGTGAAAGCCCCCTAACTCAAACAACATCACAGACATACTTCCTTCCAGCCATTTCTGTCAACTGATAACTCTGCTGTGTCTTCTGCTTTTCCTGTCGGTCCCAGATGAGGACTAATGTTCCGTCCTGGTGTGACAGGATCCTGTGGAAGTCATACCCAGAAACGCACATTGTCTGCAACTCCTATGGTGAGACCATCAGCAGAAAACCATCCAACACACATTTGTTGCAATTCAGTGTAACAGAGGCTCTTTTTTAGCAATTATAGCAACTGGGTAAAGTGGGTCATTTCACCCGAACATCATAAACCTCTATATATGGACAATTAATATGATATATCAACACAGAGACTTAAGTATATGCTCTTTTGATTGCCAGGCTGTACAGATGATATCGTGACCAGTGATCATTCCCCTGTGTTTGGTACCTTCGAGGTGGGGGTTACGTCCCAGTTTGTCTCCAAGAAAGGTACGAGTGGATATAGTTAAATTCTTCTGAAAATACTTGAAAATTGAATTTTCTTTGATTTCCTCTTCCTATCGATTGCGCTCCCTTCTGGTCTGACTATGTCTCTCTTTTTTGCGGATAGACTACATGATTTGGCCATAATGGCTGATTTTCAAAATAGTGTGGACTTTGTTCACGTTTTTGAAACTTAATGATGGTTTGTTTGTTTTTTTCAGCTCAAATCTGGACAGTTTATGAAGTACTCCTGTAGTCTGTTAAATGATTCCAGAAATGGGACAGAGAGAAAATAATACAGCACCCTGTTACTTATTCTCTATGTTCAAGTAGCATCACAGCTAATCTTTTAAAGTTAATGTAACGTACTGTAACTAAATACCAGTTATTAAGTGCAAAATGTTTCATCTCTTCACATTCACAATCTGGGATATGTGTAAAAGCAAAATATCACATTTACAAGTAAATTTCTAATTTGATTCCTGTCCCTTGTATATGCTATTATGCTTCATCTACTCAGATCTTCCTTGTCTACCACCCCCCCCCCCCCCCCCCCCCCCTGTGCTGTGTAGGTCTGCCAAAGTCTTCAGAGCAGGCCTACATTGAGTTCGAGAGCATTGAAGCCATAGTGAAGACAGCGAGCAGAACCAAGTTCTTCATTGAATTCTACTCCACTTGTCTGGAAGGTGAGAAGAACTCATTCACATGTACAGAAGTCCAGCAGGAGATACAGCACAGACACAGTTTCTGTAAGACTGAGCGGATGTAGTAAAAAAAAATGTATATGTTTCTTCTCTTGGTGTCTTTCTCCGTCCCTCCCTATCTCAGGCAGTCAGTAAACCTTTAAACTCAAATCCATTTTTGACCTGTGCTGCATCCCCGCCTCCTGCCCACCATGCACTTTTGAATGAAATGCAATAGAAGCATCTACCTTCTCTACTTCCCACCTCTCCTGCCCACCGTGTTCCCTTTGTCCTCTCTCCCATCCACTCTGCCCTGCATTTCTCTCTCTCTCTCTCTGTCTCTCATCTGCAGAGTTTAAGAAGAGTTATGAGAACGACAGTCAGAGCAGTGACAACGTCAACTTCCTGCGCGTGGGCTGGTCCAACAAGCAGCTAACGACGCTAAAACCTCTTCTCTCAGAGATCGAGTACCTGCAGGACCAACATCTGCTGCTGACTGTGAAGTCACTGGATGGATACGAGTCCTACGGTATAAAGAGAGCGTTTGCGATGTGGCCGTGGAATTCTTCGATGTTGTTTTAGTCTGTCAAGCAAGCAATGTGTGTGTGTGTTGTTCCCTGCTAGGAGAGTGTGTGTTGGCTCTGAAGTCTATGATTGGCAGCACAGCACAGCAGTTCCACACCTACCTGTCCCACCGTGGCGAGGAAACAGGAAATATCAGGGGGTCCATGAGGGTCAGAGTCCCCTCCGAAAGGATGGGAACCAGGGAGAGACTCTACGGTAATGCTCTGTATATGTACCTGTGTGGTGATAGTCTGGTGTGCTGTGCAGGCACACATGGAGCTTGAGGAAGATAGTTAAACAGACATCAATTAAATGGAATCAGTATTTCTAGCCAGAGAGGAGGGAAGATGTAAATGAAGCAGTTGAGACAAAAGAAAGGACTTTTAAGCTTCAACAATTTGTAGTCGTGGATTGTCCAAATGATGCAGTTTGATGTTTTGTTGTATTTCAGAGTGGATCAGTGTGGACAAGGATGAAACGGGTGGACCTAAAGGGAAATCCACTTTGGTATCCAGAGTGGGACATGAATACGTCAAGTCAGTACACTCTACTCTTTTATTTTGCACTTAAAGCTACATTGTGTAAGAATTTCTCCCATCTAGCGGTGAAATTGTATATGACAACCAACTGAATATTGTATATTGTATGTATGTATATTGTACGAGATTAATAGTGTAAGGCAATGTTTACAGCGTAGGAGAGAAGCAACGGAGGTTTGTGTTTTTAATATATTTCTCTGAGCAGCATGAACAATGTCAATGAAACTGAAATGATCTCTTAGTGTCTCCATCGTTTCCACGCAGCTGTTCTAGCTGTAGCTAGTCTGTGTTACAGATCCATGACGTGAGTTGTCTGCCAGGGAAATCACGGCACATATGATTAGGTTTATGTTACAAGGTAGACAATCCTTTTTCATCATTGACGCGAGGAAAGGTATCCTAGACGTCGTTCTAGCGTTATGCACAACCGTGCTATAGTTAGCCAAGCAAATAGCAACTATAAAATTTCTAATTTAGCTACACAAATAGGCAGAATTACCTGTTGAGAAGAAAGCGGGCAACTTCGGCGTCCCTTTTAAATTCCTTGCTCCTCATCAGCTCTTTCCATCTTGGAAAAGCCACAACAATATTAACTTTGGTCGCGTTGCTTTGCCTGTCACGGTGTCGTTTTAATTTCCTCGGCGACTCAGTTACATGTCCTCGATAATAGATGCAACAGGCTTTCAAATCTGCCGGCAGTGAGTCACAAGTAATCTTCTCCCCCCCTCCCTCCCTGGCATACGTCACAGTCAGTGCCACTGAGTGAAAAGCGCGAAATGCGGAGCAGTATAGCCTGTATGTCCCTTACGGGCTACCGTATTTCAAGATGGCGCATGGCTATGGAGCGTCTACCCCAGTTCATGTAAATTTCAAACCAATAGGAATACTTGGAGTTGATGGTGGTGGTCAATATTCATAAAAAAGGACAAGTTTGTGAAGGGCAATACAGATTTTGATAATAAACAACTACAAATGTTACACACTGGGGCTTTAATGTAGTTTTATAGTAAAAAAGCAAAAAAGCTGAATGTTTTATTAAAATGTGCACACATCCTTCAGAGGAGATTATTCTACACACCACATTTTTTGCTCTGTAATGTAGATATTTACATTATATTGGATGTCCTCATAATCAAAGATAAAATGGAAAAGAATGCTATTGTTGACCAATTTTAGAGATTGCTATTTTGCTTGAGTACCATTAACAGTAGTATTTTTTTTAAAACAGTTATTCTTTTTCTTTCTCCTTTATGCAGTTGAATATCATCATCATCAGCATGTTGTATTTTAAAAATAATCATAATATTGTAATGAAAACACTATTGATGATGTTGTGCGTTTGCCTGATGAAGAATGCATGAAATGTTACCTTTTGGGAGCTTTAATCTAGCTACTCTCCACTTTTACCTTTTGTTGAATCTGATATCTAGCACCTGTCACCAGGGATGTGCACACAAACACCTTTCTGAATCGTCTGTTTTGTCCCACCTGCTGATGTTGTTGTTGTTGTTGTTGTTGTGATGCAGGCCGTCTGTGGTTCGTAAACAGCTTGGAGAGCTGGGAAAAGTCAGCGAGGAGGGAGAAAGGAGCAGCAAAGAGGAAACTGCTGCAAGGTACTGACACATTTATGTAGTTTATACCCACTGGCCAGCAAATACACATTATTCAAGTTAACCACACACAAGATACAACCTTAGACAATTCTTTGTTTTGGAAAGATCAACAAAGCATGCTCCATGCTTTTTTTTATCTTTTTTCTTGAAAACCATGAAACATAAAAAGTTAAGCCATCAAGCCCCTGTTCTGTTTCTGTGTGTGTGTGTGTGTGTGTGTGTGTGCACGTGTGTGTGTGTGTCTGTGAAGGCCTAAACAAGATGCACCAGACGGCGATCCATCCATCTGCAAGAACAGCTACAATAATCCCGCCTACTACATCCTGGAGGGCGTTCCCAACCAGTCGGCAGCTGCTCTTTCGCCTGAGCTACTCCCATCTCCTACCTCCGCAAACCCCCAGGTAGCTAAAGCCCCTCCTCCCTCAGCCGGAGCTCGAACCAAACCCCCCTTTGTGGCCTCAGGGCCCTCTCACCCGCGCAGACCCATGACGGGGCACCCGGTCCGTGCTATTAGCGAGGAGGGCTCCTCAGAGGATGATGGAGGCGTCTGTGGAACAGGAGCGCAGGGGGTTGGTGCCGGAACAACAGTCGGAAGCACACTGAATCGACCCCCTCCTGACTTCCCCCCTCCTCCTCTCCCTAAGGGAGCCCTGGAGACGGTCGCAGAGGCCCCGTTCTCCAAACCTCGCCCTCTTTACCCAGACCTAGCCGAGGTCAGGATCCCAGCAGCCAGTCCTGCTGCCCCGCTGGCCCTCGGAGAGGGTTTTAGACGAGGAGGAGGAGTCGGACCAGGGGCGTTGGACGACCAGTCGTGTTCTGTGCTCCAGATGGCAAAGACACTGAGTGAGAGCGAGTTTCCTGGGCAGCCTCCACGCGCTCCGTCTGCGCCGCCACCTCTTAGAGGGCAGCCGATGGGTTTAGGTCTGGACGCCTGCCGCACCTTCCCACCCAGAAATGCCATCACAGAGAGTATCGCAGAGGACATGCCTGAGGAGGTGAGCAGTTCATTTAAATTCTCCTTCAGTGGCTCTTTCAAGATTTTTTCTTTTCTATATATATATATATATATATATATATAAAATGCAATTATTAATGGTTTGGCAGGTGCAACGAGTGTAGCTGTGACTTGTTTGGGTTGTTATGGGTAGTTTCTTTCAGGCCATCCCAGTTTGTGTAGTATAGTTTTCTCACAAACCCAGAAGCTCCCTTCAACTTGGCTGTTACCCAGCTAGATAGCGATTTCATAGCATTTTACGTATGTTCATACAGTCATCTGTTCGATTTGACCAAACCATCTTGTTCCCTTTTCATCAAGGTTTTAGCACTTCCTTTTTGGTGTGAAGAAAAATAGAGCCCATCCCAAGATAGCATTTTGTATCTTTGTCCGGTGACATTGTTGGCGTGCGTTCTGTGGGAGATGTGACAAGCTGCGATGTTCCTTCATCCATTTTTAGCCGATTCTGTGTTTCGTTTCCCCTGCACAGGCACTTTGGGGAAGCAGTAGCTCGTCTTTGTCTGTTGGGGAATCCTCAGTGGGGGAGTGGTTGCAGAGACTGGGACTGGAGAGGTATGAGCAGGGTCTTCTACACAACGGCTGGGACGACCTGGAGTTCCTCAGGTGCATACACTCTCACACTCACAAATGTTGACAGTCACGCTCTAGTGGGTGGAAATAAAAGCGGTTGCTTCAGACCTAAAATAGCTCACAGCAAAATCTCCAATTTACGTGCAGAACGTTGACTTGGTGGGATTAAAAATACCACCTCTACTGTTATTGTTTTAAGTAAACCATTACTGTTAATTAATTAGTAAGAATTGTTTTTCCAGTGACATCACTGAGGAGGACCTGGAGGAGGCGGGAGTGCTCGACCCCGCCCACAAGCGAATCCTGCTGGAGAGCCTCAGGCAGCAGCAGCAGCAGAAATAAACTGTGTCAAAGTGGTCTATGACTGGTCCAAACTGGCCTGGTACCACAACCGGGTCCCAAGAGGCCAGATTTCAGATGAACTGAGCTGAGCTGGAATGTGCCAATTAATGCCAGACTGTGCCTTCTGAGAGAAATTGCACTCCATTTGTACTTTAAAAAAAAAAACACTTGTAGAACCACCATGGTTTTTCACATGTAATGTACGTGCGTTGTCGTAGAAGTGGCCTTATTTAATGAGAATCATTTCAGTCCTTTAAACGTCACTACACAACCCTCGGCTCGAAAGCTAGTGAGAAGATGCAGGATGAGATAATATTATTCTGGACAGATAGAATTGAAGATGTAGAGCAGCTGATGCCTTGATGTTGTACCATCACTTCTGACATGCAGCTTCAAGCTAGCGTTAATGCTCATTTGTCTTTATTTATCCTGAGAAACTTTAACTGAGGAGTGACAAAGTTTAAGACTCTTCGGCTATGGGGAATGCAGACTTTCAAGTTTAAAACAACATGAAAAGAGGGCTTTTAGGGGGTAGGGGGGGGGGGGGGACCAGAGCCTTGAAAACCCACCGTCTGTGTTTTGCAGTTCAGACTCTTTTAACGTGTTCCACTCCGAGTCTCTGTTTTGAGTCTCTATTTTCCCCCCCACCGATGGTCACAGTTGGGGAAACAATGTGGGAATTTATCAAAAGCACTCAAGGGCAATGTCAGCCCACAGCTCGGGCAGAGGAACATCCTCGCTTCTGTGACGGAGGCGGACAGGAAGTGGTGGGGAGAGGAGTTAGCCCTGACTCGTGTCAGACTGAAGCCAGCTCAACTTGCATTTTCTCAAATTTGTACTTTTGTGACGATGTTTGGGCCACTGTTGTTTAAATGGTGGCATTTATTGTCTCAGCGTCTCTGCATGTGTTTATGTTTTTTATGTTTTATTTTATATTATAAAGGGAATATGGAGCAAACCAACCAAACTGGTCCTGTCGGAGCTAAGAGTGCATATTTAATAACATAGCGTAGCATTTAAAGGACTGTGTTAGCCATCAGCACCCCCTGGTGTGTGATCTGTTCACACTCAACGCTGACATTTCAGTTTCTTTTAGTAGATTGTTATAAGAAGTTGAGACTTTTTTTTTTTTTTCTTAAAAAAATCTGTAAGTATCCTTAAACATTGACAGATGACCCACGCAGCATACAGATACTGTATTTGGTTAATTGGCCGAAATAAAAATCACCCTAAAGGTGATGAATGCCGTACCAAAGGAAAATTTTCTCATGTTCACAATTTTATTGTCTCTGAGGACATTTAATTTCAATTTACAGAAAACGGCAAATCTTATTTTAGAATAGAATACGTTTTATTTATTTTCTGCAACTCACCCTCAGTGGTACACAAATAAAATGACAGTACCCTTATAAAAGGCAAAAGAATAAAATAGAATAAAAACAATAAACATATAAACATATAAACAATCATATATGACCCAGGTTTGGGTTCTTTCACTCATTTCATTTTAAATTGTGTAAATGGAGTGTTCAGGGAATTGCTCAACATAGCTAAATAGATTTACTAATGATTATTATACACAAGATTTACTAAGCCATCATATTGTCATTTGTAAATTTAGTCAACAAACCATTTTCCGTGTAATACAGTCTAGAGATTTAGACTCTTTTTTTTGGACATTTTGTACAGGTGGGAGAAGATGTCGCCTCTAATGATACACTAAAAACACACAAGTCATGTATCTGCAGGACACAGATGGTTTGAGGGCTGTTGTTGATCCCTGGTGTAACCAGCAGGTGGTGCTGCTATTTCAAAAACCTCATCAGTAGATGCTGACTGGAAACTTTGGGAAAATAAGACCCAACCAAGTCATGTTCAGTGAAAGGATTTGGTTTGTTTATATGTTGTTCTTGAATAGTTAAATATGAGAGAGTTAACTTACCTGCTAGTGTTGAAAATGCCTTTATTTGTTCTTAATTTAATTCCTGCCTTCTCTTCTGCCTGTGAGACTAAGCCAAACCCATACACCAGTTTGTAATTGTTTTAGGAGAGGCTGACATGGCCTCAAAAGTAGAACTCTTCACCTTCAGTTAGTGTGTTTTTGCATAATTGGGACTAAATATGCAATGGTAGCAGTTTAATTCATGTCTGTTTCACCTGCTAATTTTGCTTGTGACTCAAAACAAATCGTTGAATTCTGTTTCTCGCGTACAACCTTTGACTTAGCAACTTACCTGTGTTATGTGTCGTACACTTTGTCTAATTTTCTAACAGCCAAACAACCGTAATGCGGAGAATGTGGATCTGGTGTTCAGACGTGTTAAATCTGAGGTCTTTGTAAGCCTTATTCGACCTCTTGGTATGTGTGCGTGTGTGTGTGTGTGTGTGTGTGTGTGTGTGTGTGTGTGTGTGTGTGTGTGTGTGTGTGTGTGTGTGTGTGTGTGTGTGTGTGTGTGTGTGTGTGTGTGTGTGTGTGTGTGTGTGTGTGCGTGTGTGTGTGAGAGAGAGAGACACATGCCATTGTTGTTTTCTCTGACACACTCAATTTTATCTTGTTCCTTTTATGTAGTCACCTCTTTTGGTTATGTTAAGTTAATGCTTTGTTGTTTGCCCATGTCATTTTTTTTTCAATTAAAATCTAATATCTTTCCTTATTTACTCATTCTCTTTGTTTTGTTGTTGTCTGCAGGGAAAGCTGAGAGGATGAAACAGTTATGCTCCGTGAGCTGTATGTAGACCTGCCTCACTAAAGAAAAGGGAAAAAGGTGTACGGTAAAATGAAAATAAGTGACAGTCATTTCAGTTTTTATTGAACCATGATTTCAGGAGCACGTACCTCTAGTGTTCATGAAAACAGCTTTTGTTAGTTTCTGAGGTCTGCACATAACACACAACACTCTCATCACTCTGTTACACACAAGAAACCAGATCATTAAACGCATCATGTAGTGCTTCCATAATGTAGATTTATTAGAATATTCAGAGTAGTGCTATAACTTCTCATTCACTAGAGCTTCTGTCGATTCATAGTTTTCATGGACGTGTTGGTCTGTGAGACAGGTGCTCCGCAATGAAATAAATCTGTAAAGCAACATGAAAATAATAAACAAAAGGCTACCTAATATTTATATTACTAATTACGGAATTTACAGTCACAAAATGTCATGGAGCAGTCCAAAGAAATGTGTTGGTATCCTCACTGACATAATAAAGAATATTAATAAATACACTTTTTTTTTTTTTTCCGAGTAGATTTCTGGAGTA
Source organism: Gymnocephalus cernua (assembly GCA_023631565.1). Lineage (NCBI taxonomy): Eukaryota > Metazoa > Chordata > Actinopteri > Perciformes > Percidae > Gymnocephalus > Gymnocephalus cernua. The sequence continues at coordinate 22,703,148 of CM042430.1, forward strand.
AACCAAGTCAGTTCTGAAATCAGTCTTGTTACAGTGATTTGCTACAAAACGAAATAGAGATGTTACACAAGCAACTTCGCAAAGGTGCAGCAACAAAAAAAAAAAAAAAAAGACGGAGATCAACAGAAACAAAATGATGGTATTAATGGACACAGTATAAAACTCCAGTAACTGTCTCCATCTCTCTATATTGCCAACATTTGACCGGCTTGCGTTGCAACTCTCAGAAAGATGGTCCCATATGTTTCGGCTGAGGGAGAGTTAATGACAACAACTGATGAAAGATTCGGAGTGGGTGATGAGCTGTCGGTCCGCTAGAGTTCATACAACAGACTGAAGCAACAGACTCGATTGTTCCCATCAATCCAGCAGGAGAATCATCATCAACAACAACAAAAACTCTTCAGTCAGTGACGAAAGTGAGTACTGTACGATGATACCCACAGTACAAGTCTGTTATAATTAGATTGACATAGTTGTAGGTCACACTCTGCTTTGTGTAGAACTACATCTTTTCACCTCTCTCTACCCAAAGAACAGAGCAGGAAACTGCAAGAGCCTCGAGATCTCTGTCCCTCTTTCCCTTGCTGAATTTTAACAAGGTACCCACTGTTTGAAAGAGAAAGGCATATTGGGACAGAGAGAGTGAAGGGATAGGACCATAAAGCCTGGGGGAGGGGGGGGGGGGGTCACATTGAGGATGAGAGTGGGGGGAGTCAGGACTTGATACAGTAAAGAAGGAAAAAGGGATGAACTGGGGAGGTGTCTGGTCTTGGCCCGGCTGCTCTAATTGGATTTTGGGGTGCTCTGCTCTGCTCGGCAAAGAGGTTTAAGGGGGGGGGGGGGGGGGGGGGGGGGACTCTGTTCCCTTCTGGTGAGAGGATGTGTGTCAGGGGAGCTTAGAAGAAGTTGTGCTTGAGGGTAAAAGTTTGTTTTGTTTCCCCAGCAGAGACCGGAGCGTGATGTTTAGATTTCTGCTTTAAACTTGTACCTGATCGCCATGCTCATCAGAGCTGCCGCTGTGGCTGTCCAAGAGTCTGTTGCAACGCCGCGAGTGTGGGAATGTGAGTTTATAAGTGGCAAGAAAGAGTGAAAAGTCAAAGTGGAAAGAAAAAAAAAAAGACTGTGTATGGATGTGTTTTATCAGTCAAAGCAGTTCTGACTGGGCTACACACAATCATCCTTTTGACGCTCTGAAGTTCAAGGGCCTGTACATGAAGAGTGTTGCATCAATAAATAGAGTGTGTCTTGTCTTAGTCTTATCTGAGGAAATAGGATTTCTTGTCAATCTGTATAAACACATCTGAGAGTGAAAGTGAAGAGTCATTGCAGGAAGGAGACTGACCATGTCCAGAGTTTTGCAGGTGCAGTTGCATAATTTTTTAGGGCGAGAGATGGTGTCCAAACCTTTGACTTTATTATCTTTGAATCAGTTTGACACTGGATACTTTTTTTTTTTTTTTTAGAGAAGAACCGAAGGCCTCACTGAACTACAGCAGACTACACCAGTGAATTCACTGTTATAATGGGGTATGTCCTGACTCTCAACTAAAGCTGGAAATCCCTCACTGTTCCAGTAGACAGCATAATGTTCGTCTCTCATTTCCTCTTCCTCTGTGCTTCAGAACAGGTTCGTCTTGATGGTGGGGTTGGGTTTTCTGTGGAAGGAGGACAGGACTCCAGCAAAGGGCCCGGTCATACTGTCCGCCGGCTGCCAGGCCTTCAGGATCTCCTGAGTCTGGGTAGCAGGCTGGGCAACGGCTGGGTTGGACGGCCCCAGACTGGACCAGCTGGGCGGCTTCAGCCCCTGGAGAACCGGAGAGCTGGAGGTGTTAACGTAGCCGCCGCTGTTTACGGGAGCCGGGCTGGGGCTCAGGCTGGCGGGGCTGCCCAAGTTTCCATTGGCCGAGCCCGGCAGGGAGGCCGTGCTGTCAGGTGTGGGGCTGCAGGTGGATTCTTTGGACTCATCGTCGTCGGATGAAGATCTCAGCTCTCCGCCCTTCTTCCCTCCAGAGCTGCTGCTGGAGCTGCTGCCCGTGGTGCCGCCAGAGCTGTTGGCTTTGGCGTTGGCCGCACGCTCCTGCTTGCGAAACTTTGCGCGTCTGTTCTGAAACCACACCTGTTAACGCAGACAGAGGTAACATTAATATAGATAGATATCCAGACAGACAGACAGACAGACAGACAGACAGATACATGACAGAAGTAAATTCTAAGTTGGCTAAAAGGTTTTCCTTTGCTGAAGTTGTGTATAATGTGTTCTACCTGAAACTTTCTTCAGGTATAAGAAAGCAGAAGAACAAACGCCTGTTCCTCTCACCTGTACCCTCGCCTCGGTCAGGTCTATCTTCAGCGCCAGCTCCTCTCGGGTGTAGATGTCCGGATAGTGTGTCTCGGCGAAGACCCGCTCCAGCTCCTTCAGCTGGGAGCTGGTGAACGTGGTCCTGATGCGCCGCTGCTTCCTCTTCTCGTTCAGGCCGGAGGGGTCCGAGAAAAACTTGTACGGGACTGTGTGGGGGAGGGGGGGATTTATATCCGTTTAGTGGTCGAAAAACAACATTTGAAATGCTCCGACTGGCACTTTGAGACCGCAGAGGCCGTGGATCAGAGTAACGCGGAGTGGCCCTGCGTATCCTAAATGAAACGGGACCCGTTTAAATGGCAACTTTTTAACGGCTTTATGAAAATATTTTTCATAATCGACTGTTTTCGTCAGTCAACAGCCTACTGTAGTGTAGGCTTACAGTAGCCTATAGGTTGAAGGCGGATTAGTGTATTGCTAATTTATTGCATATTGTGTTCATTAGATTGTGTAATATGCCACATTTATAACAAAACGCTAAAAAGGAAATATCGGCTTCACAAATACGTTTTACATTTGTATTCTATTTTTATCTAAAAAGGTGTTTTTGTTTTATAATGTCAACTGATAGTGTTGTGCCGTTTAATAGGCTACAATGAAGAAGAATTTAGCCCAATTTAGCCTCAAATTAGTTAGGCCTGTAGGCGTTTTATTTAGGCTATCGGATTTATAAAAAAAAAAAATGTTTAAATAAAATAAAAAACAACATTTTTGAGCCAGCTGCATGAATAGAATTTCACTTCGCAACTAGAATTTATTTTGGAGTTTCGGCTTAATGTCATACACATACAGCGAGCATTTCAGTTTATAAGCCTGTCAAAAAATGGATATTGGGTTTAAATCGTAAATGTAATTTAAATTTAAGAATTTGACACAATTATGGTTGCAGGGAAATAAATAATTGCACAGCACATTATGGGCCAACAGGTGTGCGTGTGTCATTCGTCAAGGTTGATTTCGATTTATTTTTAGACGATGTATTATTATTATTATTATTATTATTATTATTATTAGGCCTAGCAAAGTCTTCTGAGTTATTGTAGATTGACGCGTGCATATACTGTAGGCTATACTGTCAAAATTAGTATAGAGAATTAGTATAGCTTTAGCTTTAAAAATCTCTGCGCTTTTCAAAGTAATCATTAAAAAAATGTAATACCATTAACATGTGAATTATAACATTGATTTAGCATGCAGCTGTCTCTCCATACATTTTTTTTTTTTTTGCAGTGCAAGAGTGAACTCTATATTGAGATAAAATCCATTTAAACCATTTAGGCCTTAAACTGTAGTATGGTTAGTTCATCAATAAAGAAATAGCCTAATGACAGTTGAGAATTAGATAACCCCCCCCCCCCCCCCCCCCACCCCCCACCACCACCACCACCACCTTTTTATGTGATAGAAGCGGTAGTCGCCGTTCAAGCCAGAGAAAATGATAAGGACGACAAAATGTACCCTTTTCTTTTCTCGCTTAATAATTAGAAGCCTAATGAACACCATCCCATAAACCTTTCTTTATGTCCCTGCAGACCTTCAGACCTGTTAGGCCTACCTGAGGAGTAAGGTGTGGGCTGGTGCTCTCGCAGGGCTCCCAGGGTGCAGCTGGCCGTGCTGAGCGGAGTGCAGCCTGGGTTGGAGAAGGGTCCGCTCCGGATCGGGTTGTACTGGAAGGAGCTGGCCTGGCTGCAAGAGCTGAAGTCCGCGTAGGCCGACGCTTCCATGGCCGCCATGCAGGAGTCATAGGAGTTCAGGTAGGAGTAATCCATCTTATACATGGAGATGAGCCGGTGCAAACACCGGTCTGCAAACTAAAAACGACGAGGGGAGCTCTGAGCAGAGAGGTTTGAGGGTGTCTCTTTAGCCGCCTTTTATTTTAGGAGATTTAGGTGATATTGTTCAAACCAGTTGGAGTTGGTCCGTCTCTCCGGTGTCGTTCCAGTAGCCTATCTCTTGGTTCGTCTCTTTAAAACAGCTTTGCGGTGTATGTCTCACTGTCACAGGGCTGTTGTTCGTGTTTGTTGGTAAATAATCCAGATGTTTTCGCTTTTCTCTCTACAGCTCTTCACTCTCCTTTTTCACTTTCTCCTGCTCCTGCTTTTCTCTCTTCGGTTTTCCTCCCCGGACTGTAGTTCGCTCTGCTCTCGCGCTCCGTTTGACAGCGCGCTGCTGCTCGCGCAGTGTTTATAATAAACTTGGCAGAGCGCGAGACAATAGCGAGGCGGTGGTCTAGTTTCCATGACAATGCCACCAGTGAGTGAGCGTGGACACGGACGGCCCCCCTCCCACCGCTCACTGCACCGCCCACGCGCTCCAGAGCATCGCGAGCTCGCAGGTGTCAGCAGAGTCTAAAAACCAACGGCTTCTTCATTTAAAACAACATAAAAAACGTGATAATGTGCAATAATGTCATAATGCTTCCTTTATCGGACGTTTCTAATTCTGGTGAGTCAAGTTATCTCAGCGATATGTCCAAAAGCAAGCTCTCAATCTCTTTCAGTTACCATTTATTTTAGACCTAAAGCTAAACATTGCGTTTATATTGCGTTTAATCAGCTCACAAACTCTCCAAGTAAAAACAAGGACCATTTTCAGCCAAGACAGGCACTTCTATGCTTATCGTCTCCCCTGCGTTAGGCCTGTTTCCCCTCTTGTTCTACAATAGGAGATAGCCTTTCCTTTTGAAAAGCCATCCTGGAAGAAGGCTGCACTGAATGGGACTTTTGGGATTTGAACTCCATAATACGAATGTAGGCTATAGCCTACTGTTTGGTCAAATGGCCTATTACAAGATATGCTATGTCTATAAGCATGTAAAGATAAAAAAAAAAATGAACATAAAGGAGCAATATTCGCTCGGTTTGGCATTGAAATTTGTCCGATGGGCCTTTTGGACGCATCTACAAGAAAACACACTTAGAATATATAAAGCCTATCGCTGTTCTGGGATGGTCTGATTAGTTTTACTATATTATATAGGCCTACAATTAGTTTATGCCGAAACAGTAGGCTATAATTAATAGCCGATATTAACATGTGACTAAAATCCATCATATGAGCAGGTGCAGGTTGAGCCCCAAATAATGCTCCGTAGCCGGTCAATATAGTTCTACTGCCCCGTCAAACGGCTCGTGGAAACAACTGCAGCTCAGCCACAGAAGTCTTTATGTGGGGGAAAACGTCCAGATGTGACGGTGATTGGTGAGATTAAAAGCTTGATTTGATTCCGATCACTTTTACGGAAATGTCACCAGAGTGAGCGTCGCTTTGATGTATAGAACCAGAGAAGGAATTGGCTGCGGAGACAACTGAGCAGCCACGACAGGCTAACCATAAACGCATTGACGCTTCATAAATTGGTTTAAGTTTATTGTTCGGTGTCATACAATGTGATAAGTCATATCCCACACGGCCCCCATCTCTCTCTCTCACTCACTCACTCACACACACACACACACACACACACACACACACACACACACACACACACACACACACACACACACACACACACACACACACACAGACACACACACACACACACACACACACACACACACACACACACACACAGAAGCTTGAAACCTGTAGGCGCGCGCTCCATGCAGATTCCAAATCTGGTGCTATTTAAAAAAACACGACGGCTGCATTTCAGGCTCTGTTCAGGAAATGAACATGCTTTTTTATTAGTGGATAGGCCTACATTTCACAAATATGATCCATAAACCAAAATTCCGTTTCACGAGAAATTAATTAAGTTTGGCTTGTGCACGCGCGCTCGATTGCGCGCACTCACTCTGCTTGACCAGAGACTGCACGATGATGCTCCTTTAATGTCATTAACCGTCCAAACGCGCGCGCATGCGTGCATTTGCCACGCTGTGCACTTAAACCACAAATAAGTATAAATAATAAGATTTGTTAAAGCGTTTATTGTGTGGTTGGTGAGAGCTGGTGGATGTTTGGGGCGGGGCGGCACGCGGTGCTCCTGTTGATACAGCTGTTCGTCTTTTGCGGATGTTGGCTTGCAGTTCTGGTTGAACATCACTCATGTCTGTCGCTGTGCCCGAGTCCGAGGCTCACGAAGGCCAGACACAAGAGCTCTCTGAGCACCCTTACTGGAAAAGTATATGCCTAAGTAGGCTATATATCAAAGTATCGATGCTTTAGTTTAGACCTAGAACTATGGCATATGGGCTAATGGGCTTATAGGTTACTGTATGTAAGTAAGTAAGTAAGTAGGTTATAGGTCTCGGTAAATGGACTACCACAGACTCGACTCACCTACACGTTGGCTAGTGTCCAGTCACATGGACTAATATAAGACACCATGACGTTAGCGTAGTGAAAACATGTTTTCTCATAAGCTACTGCAATGCCAACATAGCCCATTGTTCTGTGTGATTCTTTATCCATATAGCCTATTTTTTTTTAAAGCCACGTCAAATAAATATAGGCTACATTGTATAAGCCTGGCGATTTTTTTGGCTCGCACGTTAACCAGTCAGCTCCCAGGGCACGCCGTCTGTTGTTGCGTGTCCTCGTCCCGTCTGGTGGGTTCAGAGGTGAGTTTACCGAGAAACTGTTTCAAAAGTTAAACTCTCCAGGCTGTTTCTGCCTCTCAAAAAAAAAAAAAAAAGAGCAGCCAGGAGCGACCCTAGCTCTCCCGCTTTTAAGAATATAAACTTTAATCCCTTCAAAGAGGAGACCGGTCTCTTCCAGGCCACTAATCCGCCCTATAGTGCTCCAGCGCAGGGGGAGACTTCTCTCTGCGGAGGCTTTAACTTTGGACTTTTACATTCATGGGCGATTTGGCGGAAACAGTAACGGGGATCTTTGGCATTCATGACGTCTGAGTCAACAGAGGGGGGACACAATGGTCCCCTAGAGGTTCCTGAGAGCCCCTGAGAGAGGAACCCCGACTATAGGGATTATAGGCCCATGGAGGACTGGGTTATTAGGGGGGAATCTTATGGACACACTTAACATAGGCTGTCCGTTTCTAATCAGAGTTATGATTGATTTAACATGATAGGATCAGTTCACCTTTTCAGTGAGCAGTGTGTGTCGTTGATTTAAAAGCTAGAGCAACATTATTACATGTTAAAAACATTAGGTTGTAATGGCTATAAGCGATTAGGACCATTACGCAATTAACCACACATTCCTATATGGGGAATAATGAAGGAAAACATATACCATAAACCCAGATTTAGTAATGAAACTTTTTAGTGGTCACTAGGCCTACTTATTTTGTCATGTTTTGTTAAACACCATATTCATTACTAAATCACATTAGTTGTTTTAATCATAATTGTATGGTTGATTTAGTGTTCATGTTTATATGCATTTATTGTTGCACCATGACCGAGACCCGGGTGGGGACTGATAAGGTCTGGGCAGTGAGATGGTGTATAGTCGAAAGTAATAACTCTGGCTCTTGAGTCCTGAGTGAAACTTTCCACACAGTATCTAACATTGGAAAAAAAGTTAAGTTTGTGTATAGTGTTCTTATCTGTTTTGTTGGAATAAATGTATTGAATACATTATTCTTAAAGTTATACTAACATAAAGGAACATAACAATTTTACATAAACAAATCATTTTGTAATAATAATAATGAGGTGTAGCCTAATGTTTTAAAGCTATAGTACGTAGTTTCTGCCTCCCCAATGAGAAAGTCTAATCCACGATACAAGCCTTCCGTTAGCAGTTGCTAGTAGCCAAGGAGGACACGGAGGATTAAAAAAAACATGATGGACTCTACACTCGATTTTTTGTGCGCAAGAGACACCAGTTTCTGAACATAGCCATGCTGAGAAACACAGAGAGAGTTTTGTGGAGCTGACAGTCTTAATTAGCTTCGTATCGACTCATTTGGCAATGGCTTGGACGTCCATTTATATAACAGTTACGCACTAAAGCTTTAACATGCATTAACATTTTAGACAACATGACTCACTAATGATTTTTAGTAATGCCTACTAATGTAAACTTGATTTGTCTACTGCATCAACTTTCTGCTATTAATAGGCTACAACTTTATCTGATAAGTTTCACCTTGCGTAAAAACGGCTTTCCAAACACATTTCTAGTACTAGGATAACAAGGCCTACCACAGCATGAAGAATAATTCAGAATATAAGTATAGGTTATTTTAATAAAACGTTATATCATCTGATGTATAGTGTTTTGTCGTTATATTTCCCTTGATTATTATTGTAAAGCCTGACCTAAACATTTTTGGTGAGGGACTTCGGGATTTATTATTCCGAAAAAAAATAAAAAATAAATAAAAACAGCAGTAGGCCTAGGCCTTATATTAATCGTCCTGTCGGTTCTATCTTATTTCAAACACGAAAGGGGCGTGATCTGTGGAGAAATCCCAATTACATTCCTAACATTTGTTCCCCCTCTGCTCCCATCTTTTCTGCCACTGTAATTGTTTATGATGGTCTTCCACCCCAAAGAGACCGACTGGAGACCTGCGCGGGGCTGCATGCAGATTGGCTTTAACGACTCGAGCAGTATAGATAACTTGGTGTTTGTCAGGGTGGTGTGGGTGTAGAGACTGGTCTCTATGATTGATGTCTGATGGCCCTGATGGAGAGATGAAGAGGTGTATGGATAGAGACAGGGCATAAGAGATGAGTGAAAGATGGGACAGCGGCGACACTGGTTTAAAGAAAAGCCACGCGGGAGGCCCCAGCCCGGTGTCTGTCCCGTGACACGCGGTGGTGGTCTGAAAACCAAGTGAAGCTGTCAGTCACAGAGAGAGCCCGCCAGCTCCATCCATCATGACAGCTCAAAGAAGAACATGTCCCGTATGCCGAAAGCCGTTTTCCTGCTTTAGACTGAGGCAGCTATTGATCCTCATCTGGATAGAAGGCCTACTCTTTGTCGAGCATTGTAAAACTTGCCTTTAAATGCGCACATTAGCTACTGTTAATAGGCTATATATATATATATATATATATATATATATATATATATATATATATATTATTAACAGTTAATTTATGCCAGTGCCACTGATCGCTCATGTACAAATAGAGTCAAACTGATGTTACATTGCAAGATGTGAGCATAATGGTTGCTGTACAGCTGCTGCAATAAAATGCAACCAAGGGCACAAAAAAAAGAAAGAATTAGGCACATAGACCTCATGGTGAAAATGTAAATAGATATATTTTTTAATTTATTTAATGTAGAATATCCTGTTAACTATTGTTGATATGACCTTGATAACTTAATTATTAACAGTTGTAATAGGTCAAATTGATTTAATAGGCCAATTCAAATGATTTGCATATAGGTTTCATCCATTCTTGAATTTAGCTGTTGTGCAAATTGAATTATTCGCTGAATTATTAGACCGATAGCCAACCATGATAGATAGGATGTGGATAGCATGAACAGTGAAGTCTGTTTTCGTTCCACTGTATCACGTTATAAATGAGCTATAATCTAATTGCCACTTGTGCGTATTTTGCGCACAAGCAAAATACGCCCAATGGCTAATTGAATTCACCCCCCCCCCCCCCCCCCCCCCCCCTCTAACACACACACACACACACACGCACACGCACACACGCACACACACACACACACACACACACACACACACACACAACACACACACACGGTCTCAATAGGTATTCCTTTCATCATCGTTATAACAGATGTCTTGATATTTGTAAAAACTGTGTAAAGACTAACCATATTATTTAATTAATAGGACCCATAGCCTACTTATTTTTCATTTGCTACAACTTCATCCAAGGCAAGTGTTGTCTACACAGCCGAGCAGCCAGCTCTCCGCCTGCAGTGTCACTAAAATGTGTCGTGTCATCGCCCCTCTTAAGATCCTCTTCCCTCGGCGGTGAATTTGATTGCGCATAAAATAAAATCAAAAATCACAGATCCTGCCGTTAACATCGGCCTGCGTCTTTACAGCAGCGAAGGCTGGCGGTGCATTTGATTTGCCCGGTGATGGATGAGAGACGGTGCAGGAGGGAGGAGGGTGGTGGGCCGGGGGCCGGGGGTCCCGTCGGTGCGCCTGTCCCCGCATTTCAATCCCCAATTACCGGAATGTACCGTGACGCTTCGGCTCAAGACGACGGCGTGCATCTAACCGGGTTAGAGCAACAGCACCCAGTGTAGTAACATTCAGCTCTTCACTCAGGTAGTGTTGATACGTGGGACCGTAGTATATTCTACAGGAGGAAAAGAAATAAAACATTGATATGAATTTAAGCTACAAATATATTTTTTGAATCCCTTAATAAAATGATTTTTCAGTCGAGGCTATTGTGACCTTTATGTGGTCAGCTGCAATCTGTGCCAAAGTGCATCACCTAAGAGAAGTTAAAGGCGTCGTAATGCATAATAATAATGAAATAGCACAGAGGCAAACATCCCCAAATCATCAGAACATAGATTAAAATTGCACTTTTATGCTTATAGGACATGCACAATCTCATCATATTGCACCAATCTGTCACGTTTAAAATGTTATCATTGGGACGCGCCTGCTAGAGAAACCACTGGGCTCACTGAAGAGCATCATATTGGATCTAATGACGTCAATGAAGTTTAGTCAAAAATCCACAAATATTATCAGATTGGATCAAAAAACTTGAGCACAAAGGTTCATCAAGCTGAAATGTGGCCATTAATTTTAACCCATCAAATTACACTCGCACTAAAAGTCCACTCTAATATCAATTCAACGTACATTTATCAGCCGGAATATGACGCAGAGCAGCTGCGGTTATTCACATGCTGCGTACATCTCCACTGCGGCACCAGACCTGTATTATCCTAATGGATAACGGCATGTTACTTAAAAAAGAAGCTTTTTAGGATAAAAACCAGGTCCCGGGAGACCACAGTATACACACACACACATACACGCGCACACACGCACACGCACGCACACCACAGCTGGAGCAGCGAGGGATGGCCGCGCGCAGGAGAGCTTCTCCAAACACGCTAATTAGATCTGGAGCTCTGGCCCCGCGCTCTGAAAGCAGCCCAGCGGCGGGGTTCGCGGAGCTGTGGAAAGTTAATTGAATTAAATTCTCTCTAAACTAATTAGGCTGCAATCTGCCACGCGAGCTGTCCCTGAGCAAGGTTCGAATTAGGCGGAATGGATTCTTTCCTTTTCTTTAAAAGAAAGGAAGGCAGACTGGTGTGTTTTTTGGTGGGGTCCTTTATTTGTCTTTTATGCTAATTCTCCCAAGGGACTGTCACGTGATTGCCTTGCGGTAACCGGACGGCATCCGGTCGGTGTGTGCCACCCCTGTCCACCGGCCCATCCCCGAACCACAACAAAGACACCATATAAGCCCATACTTTAACACAAGAGCCAAGGGTATCATTAGAGCAAACATGTAAAACCTAAAAAAAAAAAAAAAAAGAAGGAAAAAAAGAAAAGAAGCTTTGATAACGGTGCTGCTTTACTGCTGCATGAACGAGGAGCATCTTTAAAGCTGAGAGGTATGAGGTAATGGAAGTGAAATCGATCGCTTTCCTGGGGGAGCACAATGAGAACGAGAGGGAGGGAGAGATGAGAGGAGTGCGGAGGGACACGGATGAAAATCCCCCGTTAAGAGCAGGGACAGATATGATAATGGGAGAGCCTCTAGTAGTCGTTCATCATTCACCACCTCCACCTGGCTGCTGCAGCTCTCTGAGCCCACCACTGCACAGCCACTGTACTGACATGTAACGCACCTAAACTTCATTACCCATCAGAACAGAGATTATAGTATTCATAAGCAGTAGAGCACATTCACTCAGCATTGTCCACGTGTGCAGTGTGCATGTAACGTTTGACTCTGAAGAGTTACTCAATAAACCCTCTACTTCTGACCAACTGGACAAGGTGTGCAACTGCTGCAGAGCCCCAGACCCCCAGGGGTGGTAACATGGTTTTGGTCTTTTTTTATTATTATTATTTTGGGCATTTTGGGGTATGCATTTACTAGTCACTATACTGACAGTATAGAGATGAGAGGGAGATGGGGAATGAAATGAAGTCCGGACAAAGATCAGGCACGTTGTGGTTCGTGGTCAGCACCTTGAACCCCCGGGCTTAGGCCTAGCAGGGTGGCCGATGTAAAGTTTGTGTGTAGAATTTGCACCACTAAAGTGCAAAATTAACTAAGGCCATATGTTATTACTTAATCTTGTGGCTGTTTGAGCCCTGGTCTTTGAGAAAGCAAAGAAATTCATAGTAAGGTAACAAAAAATACTGGTCTTCAATTTAATACAGATGTTTTTGTACTAATGACAAGTGTCTAATTTCTCTCATCTTTCTGATCTCCCATTTCCCTCATCCTCCCATGTTTGCCTTTTTACCTTTACTCGTTCACTGTTTTGTTTTGCTTCTCTCTTGCCTTGAGCTCTTCTCCATTTGTATAAGCAGCAGAAGGTGGAGGAGACACACCAGGGCAGAGAGGGACAGACAGACAGACAGATGGACAGCAGAGGAAGAGGGAAGGACTGAGAGAAAAAGGTGGAAGCTGAGCATGGGGCGGAGGGAGAATGGGTGGAGGGGAGTGAGCAAAATGTAGAGAGATAGAGTGAGAGGGAGGTTAGGACGATGGAGGGCCAGGTTTCTGTTTCTCCATAATCTAATCAGAGAAATGGCAGCAGTCAGAAATAGCCTGACGGACAGACTAAGAGCCTCTTCTCTCTCCCCTCCTCTTATTCTTGTCTTCCTCCTCGGGGATGGTAAATGGATACACACACGTGCAGACACACACGCCAGCTTGACTTCCTAAAACCATAAAGTGTAGATGTGTTTGAGGGTTATAAGCGATTGGAAAAAAAGCCTTGAGGTATCATAGCAAAACCTGATCTACTGTCCAGATGCAGCCACTTCAAGAGTCCCACTTGTGAAAATGTCTGCTGTACTGTTGCTCTTTCGACCATCTCCACAACATGAAGATAACATTTTTTAAGTGGGCCTATATGAAAATTTGTTTACGGTGCAAACTATCATTATACAACCACAGAGTAAGCTTAGAGTCATAAGTTGTTGGGAGACAAATAAAAGAAATCTGTACTTCCTTTCCCGTCTTTTCAGTTCCCTGGAAGTACAACAAATGATCATACAACCTTTTGAGGACCAAACAGTGGGCGTTATGAATGCACAAAATCTAATGCACTGTTCTGCTGAGGTACGCTGATGACGTGGGTCTAGGTAAAAGCCACCATCCTTTATTGGTTTCCATTATTTAAACTATCCATCCATCCATCCATCGTCGTCCGCTTATCCGTGGTCGGGTCGCGGGGGGAGCAGCTCCAGCAGGGGACCCCAAACTTCCCTTTCCCGAGCCACATTAACCAGCTCTGACTGGGGGATCCCGAGGCGTTCCCAGGCCAGGTTGGAGATGTAATCCCTCCACCTAGTCCTGGGTCTTCCCCGAGGCCTCCTCCCAGCTGGACGTGCCTGGAACACCTCCCTAGGGAGGCGCCCAGGGGGCATCCTTACCAGATGCCCGAACCACCTCAACTGGCTCCTTTCGACGTGAAGGAGCAGCGGCTCTACTCCGAGCTCCTCACGGATGACTGAGCTTCTCACCCTATCTCTAAGGGAGACGCCAGCCACCCTCCTGAGGAAACCCATTTCGGCCGCTTGTACCCTGGATCTTGTTCTTTCGGTCATGACCCAACCTTCATGACCATAGGTGAGGGTAGGAACGAAAACTGACCGGTAGATCGAGAGCTTTGCCTTCCGGCTCAGCTCTCTTTTCGTCACAACGGTGCGATAAACTGAATGTAATACCGCCCACGCTGCGCCGATTCTCCGACCAATCTCCCGCTCCATTGTCCCCTCACTCGCGAACAAGACCCCAAGGTACTTAAACTCCTTCACTTGGGGTAAGGACTCATTCCCTACCTGGAGAAGGCACTCCATCGGTTTCCTGCTGAGAACCATGGCCTCAGATTTAGAGGTGCTGATCCTCATCCCAGCCGCTTCACACTCGGCTGCAAACCGATCCAGTGAGTGCTGAAGGTCACAGGCCGATGATGCCATCAGGACCACATCATCTGCAAAGAGCAGCGACGAGATCCCGAGCCCACCGAACTGCAACCCCTCCCTACCACGACTACGCCTCGATATCCTGTCCATAAATACTACGAACAGGATTGGTGACAAAGCGCAGCCCTGGCGGAGGCCAACCCTCACCTGGAACGTGTCCGACTTACTGCCGAGAACCCGGACACAACTCTCGCTTTGGTCATACAGAGATTGGATGGCCCTGAGAAGGGACCCCCTCACCCCATACTCCCGCAGCACCTCCCACAAAGTCTCCCGGGGGACCCGGTCATATGCCTTCTCCAGATCCACAAAACACATGTAGACTGGATGGGCATACTCCCAGGCTCCCTCCAGGATCCTTGCTAGAGTAAAGAGCTGATCCGTTGTTCCACGACCAGGACGGAATCCGCATTGTTCCTCTTCAACCTGAGGTTCGACTATCGGCCGAACCCTCCTTTCCAGCACCTTGGAGTAGACTTTACCAGGGAGGCTGAGAAGTGTGATACCCCTGTAATTGGTACACACCCTCTGGTCCCCCTTTTTGAAGAGGGGAACCACCACCCCGGTCTGCCACTCCTTTGGCACTGTCCCAGACTTCCACGCAATGTTGAGTAGGCGTGTCAACCAAGACAGCCCCTCCACACCCAGAGCTTTCAGCATTTCTGGACGGATCTCATCAATCCCTGGGGCTTTGCCACTGTGGAGTTGTTTGACTACCTCAGTGACCTCCACCAGGGAAATTGACGACAATCCCCCGTCATCCTCCAGCTCTGCCTCTAACAAAGAGGGCGCATCAGCTGGATTTAGGAGTTCCTCAAAGTGCTCCTTCCACCGCCCTATTACCTCCTCAGTTGAGCTCAACAACGTCCCATCCTTACTGTACACAGCTTGGATGGTTCCCCGCTTCCCCCTTCTGAGGTGGCGGACGGTTTTCCAGAAGCGCCTTGGTGCCGACCGAAAGTCCTTCTCCATGTCTTCTCCGAACTTCTCCCACACCCGCTGCTTTGCCTCTTTCACGGCAGAGGCTGCAGTCCTTCGGGCCATTCGGTACCTTGCAACTGCCTCCGGAGTCCTCTGGGATAACATATCCCGGAAGGACTCCTTCTTCAGTCGGACAGCTTCCCTGACCACCGGTGTCCACCACGGTGTTCGAGGGTTACCGCCCCTTGAGGCACCTAAGACCCTAAGACCACAGCTCCCTGCCGCAGCTTCAGCAATGGAAACTTTGAACAATGTCCACTCAGGTTCAATGCCCCCAGCCTCCACAGGGATGCACGAAAAGCTCCGCCGGAGGTGTGAGTTGAAGGTCTGTCGGACAGGAGCTTCCTCCAGACGTTCCCAATTTACCCGCACCACCCGTTTGGGCTTACCAGGTCTGTCCAGAGTCTTCCCCCACCCCCTGACCCAACTCACCACCAGATGGTGATCAGTTGACAGCTCCGCCCCTCTCTTCACCCGAGTGTCCAAAACATACGGCCTCAAATCAGATGAAACGATTATAAAATCGATCATTGACTTTCGGCCTAGGGTGCTCTGGTACCAAGTACACTTATGAGCATCCCTATGTTCGAACATGGTGTTTGTTATAGACAATCCATGACTAGCACAGAAGTCCAATAACAGACAACCACTCTGGTTTAGATCAGGGAGGCCGTTCCTCCCAATCACGCCTCTCCATGTGTCTCCGTCATTGCCCACATGTGCGTTGAAGTCCCCCAGCAGAACTATGGAGTCCCCCTCCGGAGCCCCATACAGGACTCCATTCAAGGTCTCCAAGAAGGCCGAATACTCTGAACTCTTGTTTGGTGCATATGCACAAACAACAGTCAGAGTTTTCCCCCCAACAACCCGCAGGCGTAGGGAGGCGACCCTCTCGTCCACCGGGGTAAACTCCAACGTTGCAGCGCTCAGCCGGGGACTTGTGAGTATCCCCACACCCGCCTGGCGCCTCACACCCTGGGCAACTCCGGAGAAGAAAAGAGTCCAACCCCTCTCCAGGAGTACGGTTCCAGAACCGAGACTATGCGTAGAGGTAAGCCCCACCAGATCCAACTGGTAGCGCTCCACCTCACGCACAAGTTCCGGCTCCTTCCCCCACAGCGAGGTGACATTCCATGTCCCCAGAGCCAGCCTCTGCTGCCCGGGTCTGGTCCGTCGAGGCCCCTGACCTTCACCGCCACCCGTGTGGCAGCGCACCCGACCCCAGCGGTTCCTCCCACAGGTGGTGGGCCCATGGGCTGGAGAGATAGGTGCCACGTAGCTTTTTCGGGCTGTGCCCGGCCGGGCTCCGTGGCAAACCCGGCCACCAGACGCTCGCTGACGAGCCCTCCCTCTGGGCCTGGCTCCAGACGGGGGCCCCGGGCTTCCTCCGGGCAGGGTCTCTCTATCCCTTCCTCGTTTTTTCATAGGGTCTTTTGAACCATTCTTCGTCTGGCCCCTCACCTGAGACCACTTTGCCATGGGAGACCCTACCAGGAGCACAAAGCTCCAGACAACACAGCCCTCAGGTTCATAGGGACACCCAAACCTCTCCACCACGATAAGGTGATGGTTCCCGGAGAGGTTTATTTAAACTATACCAATCATAAAGTAGATGGATAATTAATGAAGCAGGATTTCAGTTTTTTTATTTTTAGCTTTGAGACAATCGAGATGTTACTAAAAAAGTGTTATTGGAAGAAAATTGGGGCTGCAATTAATGATTATTTTCATTATTTTCAAGTTGCGGGAGCCCAAAATGACATCTTCAAATACAAATATATTCAATTTACAATTATATAAAAACAAAGTGAAGAAGCTGGACAATTGACGATTAATCGATCATTAAAATAGTTGGCAATGAATTTTCTGGTGACCAATTGGCTGACCAATCATGTCAGCCCTACAGAAAATGACTATGGTGTCATGCTGTAAATCAACAGGGAATGACAGGAATGACATTCTGTAGATGTGAGTAAAACAAGCTACACGTGTGTTTGTTGTTTGGGGGGTCCAGGCGGAGCATAGTAAGAGTGAATGTGTCTTTTTTTTTTCTGCATGCTAATTCCTCCCTATAGGAAAAGCATTCCTGCAGGGTGTGTGTGTGTGTCTTCTACATTTTTGTAGCATTAACCGCGCTGCATTCCCTCCCAGTGTCCGACACAGACCCCCACACACAGCAGAATTCCAAGGAAATTCCTCTGTCATGTTGTTTCACAAGGTGGACAAGCTTTATTGTTGCAGAATTCCCACCCAGGCACTGGTCTCTCACACACACACACACACACACACACACACACACACACACACACACACACACACACACACACACACACACACACACACACACACACACACACACACACACATCCATCCATCCATCAGGAGTGTCAGTGCAACACAAACGGAACAAAAAAACAGAGGAATTCCCGTTTTTTGTTGTGATGACTTTATTTACTCGGTGGAGGTTGGGATACAAGAATGAAAAATGTCGCTCGATTACATTTTGGCGCCTTGTCAACATGCCGTTGAAACATTTATGAAACAACGCTTTGAATATTATTTCTTTATGACTCTAAATTTCTCTTAATGTCAGATAGACTTGCCTGCGCAGACACACACTGTACGGCACCAGAGCACGCTGTCGTGACAGACGAGACTTCTTTACATCAACATGCATCAACAGAAACAATTCACAAGGCAGTTATATTACCCATCATTCAAATGGGCTGCTTTACATTTAGTATTTCTCCACCAACCCATTCTTTGCTAAAATAAAATGAATAAGCAGATTGTGTTTACAAACATTTATCAGTGAGTAAAATGTGCATGAAAGTGAACAACAATCTGAGGCAATGTCAAACTATCTTTGGTCAATAATACTTCCCTTTTCTTTACAGCGAACGGACAAACTCAAAGTGGATGTTATTTATCCAACTTTGGCAAAACATTTTAATTCCTAAATCAAATTACTTTTTAAGTATTAAAAAGGTTGGTTTGCCACTCGTTAATGTTCTAGCAATATCCATTTAGATCCTTTCTCATTTATCGTCCTGTCTCGGCCAAAGCATGCAATGACAGAGCTGCCATTCATCCTACCAATGTCAGATGTTCATTGCCTTTAACTTATATTTTTATATCTTTAAAAAATATTATTTATTTTGGCTGTTTTCAGTGATCTACACTACAAAGTGGACATTCAATTATCACTATGTCACAGCTACCTTGATGCAAAGCTTTGACTAATAAGATGGCTTCAATCCACTGATGAGATGTTTGATGTTCATGAAGCTGCACATGCACGCTGAAGCCTCTATGCTACGTTTACAACGACATAGTTACTTTTATTTATTAGTTTTATATCTAATGAGTCTGTGTGCACAGCTCTTGCTATCAGCACCCAGCTGATATGAAAGTCTGTTATAACAAACTGTAATGGTCAAGTAAGTTGACTTAATATACTGCTTACAGCACACATCGTTTGCAGATATTGTACTGCAACATTGCGGAAAAGTTGGCATGTAATTACTGCATGTGTGTACTGAAACAGAGAGGCAGTGATGTGTTTATCAGAGGTACTTTTATTGGTAACATCCATCAGGAAGCATCTATCCTGCTGACACGATGATGATGATGATGATGCTGTTGATGAGGATATGTGTGTGTGGAAAGTGTACATGTGTGCATAAATATCTGGATATATCCTCTGTGTTTCTTTGTTAGTGTTCAGGGCTGAGCGGTGGACGTATGTCCAGTGTTCTGGATTTGCTGTCCTCTCCTACCACCTCAAGGCGCAGACTGGGCGTGCTCCGCTCCTCCAGGTCCTCTGGTTGGACAGACAGACGCAGGGTGCAGCCTTTGGGCAGCAGCTCCTGCTCGTACGCTGCCGCTAACTGGTTGACAACCCGCCGCTCAACCTGAGGAATCAGTGACGAGGTTAATGGTGAACCAGAGTTTAGAAAATTGTATTTAAATCAGTATCCTGACTGGTTTGCTTAGTGTGATGTCTCCTATTTGTGAGTTTTCCTATTTTGCATTTTGACATTTGAACTTCTCAAATTGTTGTCATTGTTCTCTGCTGACGGGAGGCTCTTCTTTGATTGATTCACTGATCGTTTAGTTTATAAAATGTCAGAAAAAAACACTTTCTTAAGGTGAGGGCCAGCAAGTTATGTAACATTTTGCTTACCGACGTCATTGCTAAGATCGAGCGATGTGCTCTGCCTAATCGCACACATGATCAGACAGGCTTTACACTAAACTATAGTTTGAGCACATTATCTTAACCGCTTATCTGGAAGTGAAAATCAACGTAAACATTAAATTAATTAAACAAACTATGTGTCTGTAAACGTCACTCCCTGCTCGCTCTACTGGTCTGCTGCAAAGCTCGTGTAGCAGAGTTGCTGTGTCCCCAGATCTCGGTAATGAAACTGGTGAAATGTCATAACATTAGAGTGATACTACCAAACAAGAATAATAAGAGATTTTCCTGTAGACCCATTAAGGCCTTGAGAAGAGATAATATAATGTAATGCCTTTTAAGACTTTCAAACAACCTGGTTTGGCTGGTCTGTGTATTACAGCACCTGCATACCTCATGTTTGATTGAGCGTGCTCCGTAATGCATGTTATACCCGCCCGCCAACAGTTCCAGAACCGGGCGCTCCCACTGAAGAGTGATGTCATGGCGCTGCTTCGCCTAATGACAGGGAAAAGAAGAGGTTAATTGGGTGTGCCGATGTTTAAAAAAAAGAACTGTGAGGCCTTCAGTAGATAAGATATCATAAACAGTCAAATCAGAAAGAGAGGATGGTGAATGCTGGAGAAGGAGACAAATACAGAGGCAGAGAGGAAATACTGTCGAGCAGCATGTCTGCCAGTGCTAATCAACAGGCCCTTAATGCGTTTTAATCAAACACCAGTCAATACTAGCGATCAGAACTGCTCATTTGCTACTGATGTTAACACTCCATTCAATAAATACGATGCCATGTTTTACTCCAGAGATATAAACACTAATGTTACGACATCACAAATACCGTATTAAAGGCAATAATGATAGCACTCAACATTTAATGTATTTAATAAAAGTGAGTGACAAACAAATGGCTCATGAGGATTCTGTAATTATAAGATTTCTGCTGTGAGCACCGCTGCCATACACAGACAGAGACAAGTAACTACGAGTCATGAACACTTCAAACGTTGAAGATAACCGAAACACTAACAAATAGAAGCACAAGACCCCCCCCCCACCGCGCACGCACGCACATGCACACACGCACCCACCCACACTAACATTTAAAAGACAAATGCACAGAGTGAGAGTCTTGAGTCAGGTTCCTATCAGTTGCCTGCAGGCTGGCAGGACACCAGCTGTAATATTAATAATTAAATATTGATGAAGGCTCCACATGTTAAACACTGTAATCCCATTATAGTGAGTAGTAGTGGCACGTACAGTAATATTGATCTGTGTGTGTGTTCCTGCACAGCTCAGCGGCTGCAGGACAAAGTGGGTAGGGCTTTCCAGCCCCACTGGAGGACACCCATATACAGAGTCAGTCCGACGCAGCGGGCACAGGTTCGATTCCGACCTGCGGCCCTTTGCTGCATGTCATTCCCCTCTCTCTCCCCTTTCATGTCTAAGCTGTCCTGTCACAAATAAAGGCCAAAAATGACCTTACATTTTTTTTTAATAAATGTAGGGTGCTGTGAAGACGCACAGTGTTACATACCTTCTTAGCCCAGAAGTTGAGCTCTTTGCTGACCAGCTGGAGCAGCTCTGAGTGACAGAACGGCAGGAAGTATACAATTTCATTGATCCGACCCAGAAACTCGTCCCTCCGGTAATGAGCCTGGGGAGGAACCAAAGAATTAACAACCGAAGCATCTCGCTGCTACAGTACACTGCTACAGAGAAGCAGATAGTTCAACTGCAACATTTCTCTGTGAATGCACCGGAACAAGGTGTGTTTAATCTGTGTGCGTTTGTGAGACTGAGTTACCTTCAGGATCGGTCGAATCACAGATTCTTTAAACTGTCGGGAGATTTCGATGTCATCACTTTTCTGAACATCCTCTGGGGAACAACATCGACATTGATTTCACGTTTGATTTCATTCACCTGACCTTTGGTTGCCTGGCGGCTCTACGTCCTTACAGTGAAAATCACTACAGTTTGTGTGAATGTGTTTGCAATTTCTCAAATGTTGATCCAAATAAAATAAAAAATATATAATGTATTCTTTAAGACGCTGTGATAAGGCCCGACTACAAATTTAGACGATCTGACAAACAAAATGATTTGACCACAGCAACTGATGAAAATGAAAAGTAATGTCAAAATGGGTTTTAATGGGTACAAACGTGGGGACTAATAAAATCTCGATGTACTATTCATTTCGCAGCTGTAGCGTATGATGTACGAAACAAATGCAAGTCAGTGTGATGTCTGCTGTGCATCATCGTATGTGTGTCTGCACTTTCACATACGTATGTCTTAGCGTGTTTCTCTCACCGAGGTTGTCGGCCAGCTTTCTGCGGCTTATCGCCTCAGCTTCCTCGCGAAGCTGCAGTGCATGCTGGGCGATTTCATCGCTTGCAATGTTAGATGTCATGATGAAGATGGCGTCTTTACATTCGATGGTCTTCCCCTTACCGTCTGTGAGGCGACCCTGAGAGAGGAACAGCGGGGACGACGAGAGTTCATCTCATTAAAGTTACATTTGCAAATGTTTTATCAAACAGAAACGCAGGATGAATGTAACTTCACGAAGGTGTTAACATCTGCACTTGTCTCTGTGTGTTTGTGCACACACCTCATCAAAGAGCTGCAGCATGATAGTAAGAACATCAGGGTGGGCCTTGTCTACTTCATCAAACAGGACAACGGCGTTGGGACACGCCTTCAACAGCTTTGTCAGCTGACCCCCTTCCTCGTGTCCCACGTATCCCGGCGGGGAGCCAATGAACTTTGCCACCTGTAAGACGAGGGAGAGAGAGGGTGCACAAAACAAGATGAACAATGTAGCACAAAAAAGTATTTTGCCAGGATAACACTTAACCTATAATGCCGAAATCCACTACTGAGGTGGAAGGATTCGATGTGGTTCCCGAACATCGTAACATAATGCAACTCTGATTCACCGATTAAATGTATTCATCACCAAAGCTTCACAAAGTAGGCAAAATAGGGCAAAAACAACATTCATTTTGGTTTATGAGTCCATTATGAGTACATAAACAGAATTAATCCAATGTGTCAGTGCCATGCGTCTGCAGGAGAGAGATGCAACTGTAACACTCTTTCTTGAAATGAACGGACTTCTGTTAAGAGCAACGCAGTATGTGAAATTCCGTCATTAGAAACAATCAAGCACTTTGGCTACTTCCTGACTTCACACTAATGTATTTGGAAAAGGTAAAATGTATCTTACCTCGTGTTTTTCCTGGAACTCGGACATGTCCATACGGATGAAACCCTGCAATCACACGGTGGGTTAACCTCAACCATGCTGCTGTATCAGTGTGTACCTTCGTGTTGAACATGTGCTACCAAGGGTCACCATGGAAACCAACACAAATTGAATTTCTTCAAGGCGTGAGGAGCCGCTAAATTAAAAGTCTGTTTTCCACCTATTGACTGAATGTTAAAACACTGGTGTGTGTGTGTGTGTGTGTGTGTGTGTGTGTGTGTGTGTGTGTGTGTGTGTGTGTGTGTGTGTGTGTGTGTGTGTGTGTGTGTGTGTGTGTGTGTGTGTGTGTGTGTCTACATAAAATACCTTTTTGATGTCCTTGTGCATGTAGCGAGCCACCTGTTTGGCCAACTCCGTCTTTCCTGTGACACCCGCCATCAACCGGTCAGACACAACAGAGACATTGGTTAATTATTCAGCTTCACACAGCCCCTGCCTCCATTTACATTTTTTTTTTTAAATATATAAACATATAAAAAACAAAACAATCCTTTCTTTTTTGGAATACATTAGTATGCAGAGAAATCGGGGAAACAAGCTTACTTATTTCAGACGGAAAGACAATCTCTCTCCTTCTCTAAGTGCTGGCCTAAATCCCAGTTCCTCCCTCGACAAAGCTTTCAATCATCTCCTGCTCTCCAGAAGCACACATTATGTTTGTCGCTAAAATATTCTGCATATAAATGCTCATATATGATATTGATGTCTTGTGTTTGGTATGCGTATGGGTATGATGATTGTGTGTATGTGTGTGTGTGTGTGTGTGTGTGTGTGTCTGAAAGGCTGTGTGTCTTGTTGCTGTGTTTAATATTGATGTCTCATGGCCACAGTCGCTGAAGGCAACAGAGAATATGAACACCGTCTCTCCTTCATCTATCTCTCTGGCCTGTCATCTCACCATCTCCCTCTTTTTTAGCCATCTATCTGGCCCTTAATATCCCTCTGTCTCGCTCTTTTCTTGACTCCAACACACATACATTCACACTTCATCTTGCTGCTGTTGGAGAACATTTAAGCTTTTCTCTGAATTGGGAGATTTTCTCTGAATTGGGAGCTTTTCTCTGAATTGGGAGATTTGGAAGTTTTGTGCTTTAATATTAAATATCTGTTGATATCGAGTTGACCCGAAACTTACATTTTTTCTAAACAATACAGCTCCCTAGTACACACTTAGCCTAAAGAAGGATAGCTTCAAAATGACTAAAACCATTTCACCTTTGATATTTTTGGCAGCTCAATAAAAATACACCCTGAATCACAGCCCTCCTTTAATTGTTTCCTACAATGTTTTGTTTTGTTTGTGTGCCATCTTTGCCTTTATTTGACAATTAAGTGTGAGAGACAGATGCATGGACAGAGGAGTGTCGGTGTGGATCTGGTGTAGCAGAAAAGTCCAGACAGACTTTAGACAGTCTCAATTCATCGCCACCCTCCCCGGTGGATATCTTTAATTGAAACTGCTGTAGCGTCGGTCTGAGATTTGTTCACTCTCACCGCTGTGTGACAGAAAGAGGTTCCTCCAGTGTTTTCAAGTGCAATCAGAGCTCAATGGGCTGCGATAAACAAAGGATTAGAAATGGGTGGCGCTTATAAAACCAATACTGATCAATTAAAAAAAAAAAAACTGCTTGATCAGCTCTAAACCTTTATCCATAAGGATTGCATTGATTTAAGTTGACTTGACATGCTGTACACCAACTGTTCATCTACAAACCTCTTTGTACATTATGTGTCAAGTATTACTGTGTGATAATATGCACATGGACACCAGATACTAGCCTGGTTCAAGACCTCAGAACCAACGCCCACATCTCAAATCTTGATTCAAGATCGTCTGAGTCGAGTCGAGTAGTAGTTCATTTGTCCACAGATGTTGTGCAGAAGTGACAACAGTAATCACACAAGATTATTTGAATACAACATATAATAATAAATAGTAAAAAACATAAGTAAAAAGCTGTATTTAAGTGTGGTTGGGTGGTCAAGCTGATATTAATTCAATTCAATTTCAATTCAATTTGATTTATAGTATCAAATCGTAACAAGAGTTATCTCAAGACACTTTACAGATAGAGTAGGTCTAGACCACACTATAATTTACAAAGACCCAACAATTCCAATAAGCAAGCATTTAGTGCGACAGTGGCAAGGAAAAACTTCATTTTAGGGAGAAACCTCGGACAGACCCAGGCTCTTGGTAGGCGGTGTCTGGCGGTGCCGGTTGGGGGTGTGATGAACAGTGGCAATAATAGTCACAATAAAGATAATAGAACTATGACTAGAAATAGTAGTTGTAGTAGTTCATGGTGTAGCAGGGCACTACAGGCCGTTACAGGGTGTAGCAGGGCATATTACCTTCTATTTGAGTTCAGCAGTGAGATGGCTGAGGGTGTGAAGGTGTTTCTATCTGTTGGTTTTGACTAGTGGGTATTTGAAGCGGGAACCAGAAGGCAAGGTCTGAAACTCTGGGTGCTGTCAGACAGGATGGATTCTGCTTTCTTTAACAACTGTTTGTTATAGAAATCAGACAGACTTTTCTGCTGAGTACCTGTGATACTGCTGCGGACCTTGAGCACCTTTGTTAATGGATTTTTCTCTTTTAGACTTGAGAGAAGCATACCAACAGATAAAGAAAAAGTGAAAATCGACTCAAAAAAAAATCTATGAAACAAGTTCATCACGGACCTGTCAACTTTCGAACTTAGCCAGCTTCCTCAGACAGAAAAGGCGCTGCTGGCTTTTTTTTCTTTTTTTTTTTAACACAACATGTTGGTGTTACATTTGATAGTTTGATACCTGTCCCGTCATTGTTTATCATCTTTAATGCACCTGCAGTTGAGGCACTCACAATTTCGTTGTATGAGTCTGGTTGTATGTGCAATGACAATAAAGGGTCATCTTATCTTTTATTGGTAGTTTCCCCAGTTGGAAATTGATTGTTGATTAATTGTATTATCCCTTAAGGAAAATTGTTTTTAAAAACAAGCGAGTTGATCAGAGCCTTTTGTGGGCGAGCTAAGTCTGGTAACACTACCAAGCTGTTCCTGAGTCAGACAGGTCTTTGAAGAAAGTATTATCTCAGTTTTTTGTTGTTACTTATGAGATAGATATATATATATATATATATATATATATATATATATATATATATATATATATATATATATATATATATATATATATATATATATCTCTATCAAGATATTTGCTGTTCATTAATCCAATAGGCAGATGTAAGAAACACTCGAAAATGCTAAATTTATTTCCTTTGGCAGTAAATTATGACACCTTGGAGACAAACTCATTCACTGAATACTTGGTAGAGTTTCTCCAGTTTGCGTTTACATTTTACAGTGCGACATCATCGCTTTTGTCGTCTTGTGTATTTTGTTCCTTTTGAAATCAGCAGACTGGCAGGAGGAGAATACACTCTGCATGCATTCAACAAACTTCAGAAACTTAACACACTCAAGTGTTCTGTTTATTTTGGCAGCTCCTTTCGAGAAACTGAAGAGGTTTTTGTTTTGCTATCGCTTTCTTGAGAGGTAAAAAGATGAGTGATTTACCAATTCCTGATGAGCCGAGGAAGAGGAATACGAGAGGATGCTCTTCGTCGTACCAACCATTCTCCTTTCTCCTGATGGCTACAGAGTGCAGAGACAAACAGAGGGAGAAAGAAAAGGAGGACTATTATTTTAGTCATTTGCGCTTGTTGACTTTGCTTTTGCACTAAGTATTCTGAGTTTCACCAGACTGAACCGAGTTGACCTGAGGGCGACGGGTATCCCAGAAACTATGATAAAAGAGCGAGAGAGCAGGGATGAGAAAAGGGTCAAGACATTTGGTGGAGAGAAAAAAAAAAGAGACAGAAGAGAGAAAACAGAAAAAGAGAGCAAGATGAGAGACCTCCAGAAAGCTACCCACGCTGCCTCTCTTCCCCCCTCAGTCAGTGGGGCCATTAGCCAGCAGTAATTGTGTTAGCCTCCCTGGCGCGGCCATGGCAAAATCAGTTTAGCATGGATTGCAGCCCCACACACACACACACACACACACACACGCACACGCGCGCACACGCATGCTTAAAGAGGAGTGCCTACCCAACCCTGCCATCACCCCAGCAACCACACTCACACACATACACAAAGACAAGATGATGAGGTGGATCGGAGCGGAGTAAAAGAGTGTATTTGGCCCGTGGTTTCAGCCACTCGACGAAGAAGCAGACACTAGCACAAACTCATCCAAATCTGAAGCTGTTGAGAGGCCGGGGCCAAAACCAGAGCCATAGACGAGCACGGTTTTGCCAATGGGATCAAAGCAAGTTGGTGGCACGATAGCTTATTGGGATGACACGCAGCAAAGGGCAGCAGGTCGGATTCGAACCCTTGACTCAGCCAACATGGGGCACACACTCTTACTGGGTGAGCTAGAGGTCGCCCCACATTTAGCTTTTCTTCATTTTTAGGTAATGCACAACGGATGTTACCTCTCACCTTGTTGCTTGAGGTTAATCAGAGTTAATATCTTATGCATTTTTTTATGCATAAACCTGCATCAGCTTCACTGTAGACTCAACATGCTGTGTTTTTTTTTGTCTTTAGAGATTTGAAATATTTGAAAACAAAATATTCAAGGGAATGATGCCATCATGTTCATTTATAATGAAAAAAATAAACACTAGGAGCTAGTAAAATTATTAATATAGTATGGGTATTTTAAACATATAAGTTTGCAATTGTTTATTACAATTTTCTGTGTTCACTGTTCCTCAGGCCAACTTTTCTTAGCTGAATAGACCACAAAACATGCAACCATGCACACTAGGTCTGTCTGTGGCTTCTACTTACCAACACTACTTCTGGATTGTAAATGAAAACAGTTAAAACATGTTTCACATCATGAATCCTGATCTGTTTGAATCTGACAAGTGAGAACAGAACCTTGTAAAAGCCTTGACTTAAAAACACTGGTGAGGGTTTAGCAGGCTGGGCAACTTATGCCATATTTATCCTCATGTTATGCCCACTGACTGGTTTACATCCACCCGCCATTTATTCTTCTCAACTTGTCATTGCCTTTAAAAATTCTGGCCAAGTGGCGCACACATATTTAGAGGTTTATGCCTCGACGCAGAGGTCCAGGGTTTGACTCCGACCTGTGACAATTTCCTGCATGTCTTCCCCCTCTCTCTCCCCTGTCTCACCTGTCCTGTCAATTAAAGGCGGAAAAGAAAAATAAGTTCTCAGCATAAATATCTCTAGTTAGCAACACTGTTCGAGAGAACAAGCTTAAATAGTGCCTCTGAGAGGTGTCAATTTCTTTCACGTTATTGAGTGCAGCCAGAAGAAGATAAGTGGCAGGAGAACACTGTGGGGAAGTTGCTAAGAAGAACACAGAGGAACCAAAATTCAACTTCCCGCAACAGCCAAAGAGTGTCCAACAAAGAGCTGCAGTATGTATCCTGTCAAGGCATCTTGATGTCATCAGACGATGAGACCTTTCCGGCTCAACTATTGTGATCCAAGAGGCTCTGTGTGTGATACAGTGAAGCTGAAACACTTCACGACAGCCAGCAGATCTGAGTGTTAAACCAGCTACTAATAGCTGATAATCATAGAGAACAGATGCTCGGCAGGAAAAGGAGGAGAGGCAGATTGAGGGAGGTAAAGAGATGACATGGTAGAGAGGGAAGTATCAGGAGGAGAGAAGATAAGGGGAGGAAAGATGAGTAGGGATGGAGAAGGAGATAAAGAGGGAAAAGAGAGAGGAGTGATGGAGATAAGGAGACAGAGAAACAAACGAGTGTGTCAGAGATGGACACAGAGATGAATAGTGACAAGAGGGGCTCCAAAGCTCTGTCTGCTTTATCAATGGCTGTGTGAATGACAGTGTAACCTTCTGTGTGTTTGTGTGTTTTAGCTGATTGAGACCGACTTTGACAGAAGGGCACATTGACATTTCTCAGAGGACCCTGACGACAACAAGGAAAGGAAAGAGACACAAAACAAATGAAAGCCTGATCTCTCTCTCACACACAAATACACACACACACACACGCACGCGCACACACACGCACACGCACACACACACACCAGTGTGTTGGGCAGGTCTGGTTGGCTCTAACATGATTACAGAGGGATGATTCTCCTCAATAACTCTTAGCCCTGAGAGCTAAACCTGGATCAATCTAACCTCCTTCCTGTGTGTGTGTGTGTGTGTGTGTGTGTGTGTGTGTGTGTGTGAGAGAGAGAGAGTGAATGTATCTTGCTGCAGGCCAACTGTTCGTCACAAGGAGTTCAGGGGGAAACAGCCGTTTTGGAGATATGACAAAACTGCAAATGGTCTGCAAAACCATATATATATATATATATATATATATATATATATATATATATATATATATATATATATATATATATATATATATATATATATATATATAAATCAGTGTTGATAGATTGTAACATTGATAATCAACAATTTTGATAACGATTAATAATTAGTCATTTATCAATAAAAAAAACTTAAATTTAGCTATTTCCTGCTTCTCAAATGTGAGGATTTGCTTTTTCTCTGATTTATATAATAGTAAAATGAATATTTTCTCACTCAAATAACTCATGATATACAGTAAAATATATTGTTGCATGTGCAGCTCCCTCTTCTCTCTTTATCTGTACATCCCTTTCTCATTGGTTGAATCCTTATCTCCAGCGGAAAGGATGTCCTTTCCGCTCTTTCCTGGTCCATCTCCTCATCTCTAAATCCCTACTTCCCCTCTCTGACTCTGCCACAGTTTGGCTAATTCCTGCTCGGCTCATCTGTGATAAAACCTACAAAATAGCACACACCACAACAAGTATAAATGCACAGTAGATAACGTGTGTTTTTGTAAATATCTTTGCAATATCTTTGCCTCTTTTAGGCATCCCACATGTTCTCTTGTTTCAGTGTGAGTGTGAGTGTGTGTGTGTGTGTGTGTGTGTGTGTGTGTGTGTGTGTGTGTGTGTGTGTGTGTGTGTGTGTGTCTCTGTGTGTGTAATATATTCACTGTATTACTTCTCAGAGATCAATAAGCTGTTCCTTTATCTATGTGGCGACGTCTGCTATGGCTTTCAGGACAATTTTCCATGATAACAACAATCATTTATCACCTTGCCAAAAACTACAAATCCCACGATTCCCTTTTCCTTCATTGACTCCCAGCAGAACCTACTGTACGCTGACACTTACCGCAACTATTGCTCAAATATCATCACTGTTTGTATTTTCATTGTTTCCTTATATTTATGTATAGTTTTTTATGAAGTCAATCCAAGTTGTTCTCCTGTTGGGTTATAAACTCTGCAGTATTTGCTCTCACGGAAACATCACAGATTATAATATCCGCTTGTAGCTTTGGGAGTGAGTTGATTATTTTCACAAATCTGTCCAAGATCATAAAAATAACACACATCCTCTTCCTTCGCTGCAGAACCCTTTCTGAACACACACACTCTCTCTCTCTCTCTCTCTCTCTCTCTCTCTCTCTCTCTCTCTCTCTCTCTCTCTCTCTCTCTCTCTCTCTCTCTCTCTCTCTCTCTCTCTCTCTCTCTCTCTCTCTCTCTCTCTCTCTCTCTCTCTCTCTCATCTGCGGATCAATACATGGCCTCCATGGATGCCTGGAGTAATAACAGTCTGCTCTGTTATTGTGCTCTAACTCATCCTCCCTCCTCTTCTCTATGCATTACATTCGCTCTCTTTGTCTTTCTGTCATTTGCTACAAGCTTTCTGGTTTTCAGACACTTCTCTGCTATCTCCTCCCATCAGCGTTCCTCTCCTTTTTGTCTCCCATTGCCTCCATTTGTTTTACCCCCGTCTCATCTGTTTTTCTCTTCCTGTCTTCATCACTTTGCCTGTCCATCCCTGATCCGTGTGTTTCGTGGAAGGGAGAGATGGACGGCATAGCAGGAAGGAGCGATGATGGAAAGATGCAGAAGGTGGAGGCCACAAAATGGAAGTAGGAACGGACAGAAGGGTGAAGGAGAAAGAGTGGGTGTGATGAAGATCAAGGGGGTAAAGAGAGAGAGAGAGATGGAGGGATATACTGAAGAGAGAAAAGGAAAGAGAGACGGGGAGGTGGGGGTCTGTAGTATGTCTCCTCTCTCTGTAATCGTGTTAACTGGCGGCTCCGAGCCTGGCCTCTTCAGCTGTCACACACACAAACACACGCACATGCACACAGCACCTGTGTATGCCTGACAGACAGCTCATTCATCACAATTAACCAATTACAGCCTCCGCCGGTCTGTCTGAACCCGCCTACTGCGGGAGGAAAGGGAGGACAGCAAGAGAGAGCAAAAGGAGGGGAGAGCAAAACAGAAACATAAAACGAAAAACAAAAGCAACGTGGAAACAAGGCTGTGGCTTGGAAGCATGTATTTATGTGCACTTCTTTTTTTGTGGTGGATGTCATTGTGTTTAGCTGCATATATCATGTTCCATGTGTGCGTTTATCTGTGTGTGTGTGTGTGTGTTTACCTGAGGCCACAGTATTGATGGCCCCCTCCTGTCCGATGATATGCTCCTTCAGCCTCCTCTCCAGGGGGAACCGCCGCCTCTCCTCCGCCTCCCGCCGAGCCTGCGCCTCCTGGAACTAGATGGAGGCGAAGAAGACGAACACGCAGACATCATATGAGACAGTCAATGAATCGTGGAAGTAAAAGAAGACATGTGAGAAAGTCAACTCTCCAGGGGAAAACCTTGAGGACATTGCAGAGTTCGCAAGTCTGCCCCTAATTACTCCTCTTTCTTAATCACGGCCAAACACGCCCTGAC
The DNA here is from genome assembly GCA_023631565.1 of Gymnocephalus cernua. Classification (NCBI taxonomy): domain Eukaryota; kingdom Metazoa; phylum Chordata; class Actinopteri; order Perciformes; family Percidae; genus Gymnocephalus; species Gymnocephalus cernua. The sequence goes on from CM042430.1 coordinate 22,734,841, forward strand.
AATAAAGATGTTTCTCCCCCTTTTTCCTATGAAAGGGTTGTGTTGTTTTTCAGTCTCTTTACTACTCCCTTCACTCCCTCCCTCCGACTTCCTCCTCTTTAACACACTACCTCTCTATCTGCCTTTGCCTTCATTTCTCTGACACACATGTTCTGCTGATTTGATCTCTTTTTCCACCTATCTTATCTTCCTCTGCCCAAATGTTTTCTTTCCCTTCATTTTTACGTATACTTCCCCCTCAGTTTCTGTCCCTTTCTTTCTTTCTTTCTTTCTTTCTTTCTTTCTTTCTTTCTTTCTTTCTCGTAGCCACCCCATGACTCATTCATCCTCCCCTCTTTGTCTTTTCAGACTCCAGGTTTTCACCCTGCAGTGGAGCCAGGCTGTTTATTCTCTCTCTCCATCTTGCTTAGCTCTGGCCTGCTGTCAAACTGGTAGATAACTACCATAGGGTAACTCAAGCTTTATTTAAGAAAACAGCCGACCCCACCTCTACTAATATACACCTGTGAAATACCAAGAGAGTCCCTGCAGTCAGCTGATTCTCTAGCATCGTTCAGTTAAAGCTTAACCAAGCCTCAAGATCACCCTCAGTTCCCAAATGAAATCACATTTTAAGAATTGGAAAAAACTATCCAAGAAAATATTACACAAGGAAGAACTGATTTTATTTTTGATTAAATCTTCTTACAATAACCTGATAGTATTCTAAGTGTAATGGTAAAGTTTTTTACCTTTATTTGAGAGAGAGAGAGAGAGAGAGAGAGAGAGAGAGAGAGAGAGAGAGAGAGAGAGAGAGAGAGAGAGAGAGAGAGAGAGAGAGAGAGAGAGAAGTATGACATGCTCATGATGTTAATGCCCTTACACGTGCCGAATCAAATCTCCATGTTAACTAACATCTGACCAAACCGAGTATTTGGAGGTATGAAAAGATAGAGTTTTTTTTTTATTACTACAGTTTAGACCAGATATGTTGATATCACTATTAGTGACAATATTTTGGAGACAACTGTTGGTGCTTTCAGAAAATATGTATACGATATTTTAAGACAAGATAGATAGCTGCACGTTTGTGCGTTGATTTCCAGGTGATATCTAGTTCAATATAATATCTATAGAAATGTTGATATAATCCAACTTTACTCTTCATGTTTTAACCCCAGTTAACCTCAACCAGCTTTCACAACTATAATACTCAATATCACCTGTCACTCAGTCAGCAGACCTCCCGAGGAGTGTGTGCATGGGTGCATGAAGGCAAGTAAATGACACAGACGTCTGCTGAGTCAATAGTCCCAAGCCACAGGAAACGACTACAGCAATAAAAACGTGTGTGCGCACGTAAACTAATATTGTTTTAATTGCCTGCGTATTCTGCACAGCTTGTACGGAAGAACCAAATGAGAGTTTGTGTCTGTATGAGTGTGTCATACCTTGCCCTCAAACTCCTGCAGCATTGCGCTCACTTCTCCCTCCTTAGCATAGGCCCGTGCTGTGTGTCCCAAACCATTGGTCTGCAGGGGGTTAGCACCTGTATGCAAGCATGCAACACACACACACACACACACACACACACACACACACACACACACACACACACACACACACACACACACACACACACACACACACACACACATGGAAGAAAAATCCTTTTTAAATCCTATTTTTTGCTGTAAGTAATACAAGACACACACACTCCCCCTCAGCAGGAGGGTCAAAACGTCGATGGGGAGAGGGTTAGGGGTGAGAGGTCACTCGGGTTCAGAGGTCACTGAGACTAACTGCAGCGAAGCAGGAAGACGACGCAATCACTCTGTAGGGGGTTCCATATCTGCAACGCGTGCCGATAACACGCGCTTTGACCCCAACACCCTGGATTATTATACAATCTATACACACTGCAGGTTGTTGCAGGTTGGGGGTCATTGAGGCACACAAGCACACGCACTTCAAACAGCAGGAGGGGTCAAACGGAAGAAACATTTTGTTAGACGGATCTTTACGGGGGTCGGAGTATAAATGAGGAAGAACCATAATGTCACAAGTGTGCGTGTGAAGTGTGCCAGGACTTGTCAGTGAAGGTGGTTAGCAGTGCCTTCGGCCCTGACCTGTGCCACCGCGCTCAACCCAGAGTCACCACCACAACACGTGCCTTCACATGAACAAGGGAATGTCTCCATCGTATAAAGACTCATTGCATTTTGTCAGAACTGGTACGTAGTATGAAAATGTCAAACACTACTCACAAACACTTAAGCTTTTTGCTCTGAATTCATAAAAGGTGAATTATTATTTCAGCAGGTTCAGCGCTTTGTCCAAAGTGTTGAACATGATGCGGCACTCCTTATTTGTGGATTTCTCTAGACTTGGTCAGACCTTACTGGCACCATTGGAAATTCAAATGGGTTTTGTAACAAGTAACTGTGCAACAATCTTTGTTGATCTGGTCTGAGGCCTTAATATAATTTAAGGGCCTTTTCACACCGGAAAGTCCGAACCAAGGTTTCCGTTTTTTCGTTGCATTGCATACATTTGATCCGGTTAGTTTTGGTTTCACGTTGCAATTATGCGAGTGTGCTGAAGAACTATACATGACATACGGTACATACGTCCTGTCGTCATTACCTACTTGATTTGCAGACATTGCTCTCCCGTCTGTTCTCTCTCATTCTCTCGGAAAATAATTGTCCGAATTTTTGTGACTGTTTCTAACTGACTCTTTATAAAAGTTGTTGGACCAAATGTTACTTAAACATTTGGTCTCCTTCTCTACCCGTGTGTTACTGCATTTCATTTTTTTTTTTGCGTTTTTCCTTTTTCCGGTTATGCCAGAACTTCCTGTAATTTGGTCACACAACCGAACCATGGTTCAATTTGATCTAAGCCACCTCTTTTCGGTCGAACCGCGGTCCAGGGGATGTTTCACACTTGTAATCACTGCTTCATTGTTAGGTTTCCCTTCTGACGGAGATGTTATTCTCTGTTTACTGCCAGGGACCTACTAGCCTAGAAATCCAGACGCACCCTAGCGGCAGGGTCAGTCTAGCAACTCTCCGTTGGCTTGCGAGCTGGAAAAACCAAACTCAAGTCAGGCCAATCACATCGTGTATAGAGTCGGAGGGCGGGCTTATGGCTGCTGCTGCAAACAGCGGTCTTCTGGAAGACTTGGAGTTAAGCTTTTCTTTGAGAAAAGAACAAGGAACGGCACCGAAGCCATTCTTAAAAAAGGAAGATGTGTTCGGAGTTTTGCCGACCAGATACGGCAAAAGTTTAATCTATCAACTAGCGTTGCTCTGCCTGGTTGTAGCGCTATCCTATTGCGTGCAGAGGGAATTTGAAAGACAACCGTTTATCCCGCCCCTTGGATTGAGCCCTGCCAATGTTGAGTTCCCAGACCCAACATCTTGATGTGGGTCTGGCTTGTCAGGCTAAGGGACTACAGATGAAAATTGGCTTATAGCTAACTCTGGTACTGCTAAGGAGCTGTGCATTGTCCCTGTCATACAACAAAAGAAATAAATACATAATTTTGGTTTGGATCAAACTTTAAAAAGTCTGAAAGTCCTGACTAAACAATGTAGGTGTGAAAGGGCCCAAAGACACTACGAACACTCGAGTGGAAACATAGGAAAAACATCACATGAAACATGTCACTTTAACAAATAGTCGGCAGGCAATGCTCCGTTATGAGAATATAAGATGATTAAAATAAATCACTGACATGTTGTGACAATACTCATTAAAGATATATTAAATGTGGGTCTTTTGAGAGTATATTAAGGTCTCCACTGTTCTTTTTCAGCTGATGAGAGCAGATATTTGTACAAAATCTGATAATTATGCACAAAACCCCATTAGTGACCACTGTAGTGAATGTACAGGATGCATTGAGAACCAGATGACTCATCTGACAATTTTTCTGAGTGAGATACACAGTGTGTGTAATTATTACAGCTGCTAGTTGTTCCTATTGCTCTGAGCTCCGACCTGCAGAGACTAATAATCACCGGGAAGATTATCGATAAACCCCTAAATTTTGTGACCTGCTCACAAAGCTATCGATCCCTACAACAATACAACACCAACCCCACCCCAAAACATGAGGGAGGAAAGCAATAAAGTATCCACATCCACACACACACACAACATAATAAATAGCATCATTTAGGGCTTTAATATCAGGCCAACCCTCTGGGCCATAGCACTTTATAACAGGATCAACATTAACGACACTCACACGACACACACACACACCCACCAGCTGAACATTTACACACACACACACACACACACACACACACACACACACACACACACACACACACACACACACACACACACACACACACACACACACACACACACACACACACACACACACACACACACACACACACAGGATCCCTTCATTAGGAGTGCTTTAGTTATGCCTATTAGGAGTCCCCTCCTCTTTCCTATTTCCTCCTCCCTCTCTTTCACTGCAGCTGGTGGGAAAGAGCCCCTGCTGGTCTTTGTGCGTGTGTGTGTGTCCTTGTATCTGTATTGTGTGTGCCTGTGAGCATGTGTGTCTCTTCTGGCCTCCTACCACCTACGGAGCCGTCCAATACTGAGTGCCTGTGGCCACGGGCCTGATGTGGAGCCTGGGGAGAAGCTAGAGAGCCTCCGCAGGTAGGGTGAGGGACTGTGGGGTGAGGAGAGGCCCGAGGGTGGGCCTGGAGACTGTGATGGATGGAGATGTGAGTTGAGGGCCAGCTAAGGCCAAAAGAGCAAAACCCACGGCTGGTAGCGTAACATGGACACGCACACAAACACAAGGGAAATAACAAAGCATAGGATACACACAGTTCCATACAGATCCACGCATATTGTGCACATACATGAAGGGAAGATGTCGCACAATCAGTGGACACACACACCTCCAAATCCACACAAATGTCCTGAAGCTGTGGCAGTTTATGAGATTTTTTGTGACGATGTAAAAAAAGATGGATTGGCTACAAAGAAGAAATAGATTAAAGAAAAAGACGGTACAAACGCATTAAAAGACGGTACAAAATGCATTAAAAACTTCTATAAAAGTCTTTAATTATGTGCATATGTACACAGAATCACACATGTACATGGACAGCAATGTGTTGGTGTTTGAGACCGTGTGATGTCATGATTGTTATTGGCCGCGATGGTGGCGCCAAACCGGCAACGACCTGGTCGGGTGAGCGAAAACCCACTCCGTCTTTAATCAGATTGACTTAAAACAAATGTCTCTGCTTTGTGAAATTTCTTACCGTTTTAATTCAAAAATGCATCTGCAGAACACTTGATCGAGTTAGACAAAGTGATTTGTTTAAGCGTAGAGTGCTTACTGACGCAGGGGTGAGACGGGAGAGACAGGCAGACAGAGCTTTGGATGCACCATCCATCATAAACATAAACAAGACATTAATACTAGATCCGTGCGTGAGTGTGTGTGTGTGTGTGTGTGGTGATGGTGGATGGGGTGTTTGATCCAAAAAATGAAAAAAAAAAAAATGTTTAGATTAAAAACGTATCAGCCTAAAAAGCAACAACTACAAATGTCCCTCCATGTTAAGATTCAAAAATATATCAAGAGGATAAAAGCATGCATGAATATATGAATATTTTAAATTAAAGAAATGGAGACTTGAGTGCAAAAGCACACACATGCACTCACTATATATATATATATATATATATATATATATATATATATATATATATATATATATATATATATATATATATATATATATATCCTGTGATTGTGGAGTTACCCCAAGGGCGTGTTCCGTGGAGAGGTCACAGTTCAACTAGGCCTAGCTTGTTTAAGAGCTGCACGCCAGCAGACTGAGGGGGATATTCTGCCCTGAGGCTCGATGTGTGTGTGTGTGTGTGTGTGTGTGTGTGTGTCGGTGGAGCTGAGTCAACGACAGGTGCGAGTGTAATGGGGACGAATGGAGAGGGGGTATGAACAAGTGATCAATTTCAAATGAGCTTTGTAATACTGTTTATATTACTCGGGGGTGGAAGCGTTAAAGATGATGACACATGGAAAGCTTTTTAAAGCCGATGGAGACAATACTGCCTTCAGCTCTGAGGGCAGAATGAGAAACATTTAGTTTGGATAGCAAAAACTAAGGGGAAAGGAGCCTAGCATGTGTCGTGATAAAACGGGTACCCTTGAATTAGTCTCTTGTTTCCCTAAATGAATAAGTCGCACCCTAGAATAAGTAATTCTTGGACTTTAATTAACAATACAGAAACAATCTTATCCTATACAAGCAGGGTGTAGAAAACACAAACTTGTGTATATCCATGTGTCTCTGTATGCAAAATCAAAATCATTCCATTTTAACCCAAGTGGTCATTGTGTCCAAGGAATACTAATAGAGAAGTGTTTTTCCCCAGATATTCAAAATGCTACAAAATCTGTTCAGGAAGAAATGTTTAGGACCTGGATTTTACTTCTACATGTACCAGTTACAATTAATGAGTGGAAATGTAAAGGGTCTCTATATGGCACAAAAAAAATCTAACATTGTCTTGGCCTATGGCCTTGCAGTAACAATCATGCATACAGGACTGAAAACATAACCACCTTGATATTAAACAAGCAAAGTAACGGTCAATTATTGAGCATTATCCAGCCTAAGAACAGATACAGATATTCTGCTAAACCACTGGGACGTTTCCCTTCCAGTGGACAACATAATGGAGTTCTGTCAGTTTGTTTTAGCTAAGATTGGCAGAGGTCAGGTGACAGCAGTGGGGGCAAAGATGCTCCATCCTCTTCCTCCCTTTCTCTGAGGATGGAGCACCTCAATACTATACAATCAAATGAGAAACATGAATGTTAATCATAGCAAAGTCAAGAAAAATGATCCTACTTTCATACCTCAGCTAAAGATTTTAGGTTGGAAAAAAAAAAAAAAAAAAGAGGTGATTTTTGGTCTTAATGTTAGAGAACACACTCATACCATCATGATGTAAAACTGAAGACTATGTGTAGATATCTAGACCCTCAGAGGTCCCTCATGGACTCTAAAGTGGGGTTAGGGATGGTTGGGTGGGCTGTAACGTACCAGCCTCCAGCAGCATGCGGACAGTGCGTGGATCATCAGCCAGCGTGGCGTAGTGAAGCGCTGTGCAACCACGGAAGCCAGCCCTGCTGCTGAGCCTGCTGCTGAATTCATCCTCTCTGGACACGAGAACTGTAGGGAGGGACAGAGAGCGATACATGGAGAGACAAGAACGATTAGAACAAAAGACTGCTTTTTCTTTCGCAAAACATGCTCTAGTTGTCAGAACAAAGACAGACAAAAAGCCTTCTGGGAACATTTGTTAGATGTTTTACTAAATTTCCGATTCGAGAATGAGTTCAGACTCAAAATGGATTTGACAAAACATACTAGTTCCCCGAAGATGGATATAGTGTAGGCACAACTCCAATCTGAGATGCAACCAGTGAACTTTGTGGAGCTGAAAAGATGAGTATGATGAATTAACGAACAACTTTAACTGGACATGTTTGGGCCTTCAATAACTTTCTTTAATCTATTCACAGTCAATGGTGAGGTTCCAGAAAGTGTGACAATGATAACACTGCAGACTACAAAATTGTCTTTTCTGTTTCCAGATTTGGAAGAGTTGTTCATTTTCACAGATTTAAGCTCAACTGCTCGACATGATAGGAATAATGCGAGTTGTGTTTTAGGGTCTCCTTTGCTGTGCTCCTTACTAATAATAGAGATAGTCTATCATTCTCTCCTTACTTCGCTTTTTCATAAGAGGACTCATCTCGTGCCACTCCTCCATCATCCATTTTTATTTTTTCCGCCTCCTTCCTCTCCTCCTCGGTATTCATCAATTCCTTTCATCACTTGCACCCTCTTCCTCCCTCCCCACTTTCTCTATCCCAATAACTTTGTCTCATCCGTTTCCTGACTTCCTCGCCTCTCCCTCCCTCATCATCCCACCCATTTCCTTCAATTCCTCCCTCCCTCTATAACTCCTCCAAACATCCACATCTTCTTCCTTCTCCTCCATCTTTAACCTCTCCTTCCTTCCCTCCATCCATCGCTGCTTCTTACACACCTCTTTCCCTTATCCCCCCCTTCTTTCACTGCCTTCCTCCTGATTTTTACTTCCTTCATCAGTCTTTCCCTTCCTCCATCCATCCCACTCTTTTTCTCCATCTCTCCAACAGTCTCTTTCTGCAGTATGTGTGTGTGTGTGTGTGAGAGAGGGAGAGAGAGAGGGAGAGACAGGGCGGGATAATCATAGCTAACCCAATAAAGCGTCGCACAGGCCCCCCTAGCCCATCCATCAGCGTGCGTCTGGGAAACGCTTCCCCACGCTACGCCGGCCCCACGTGGACCTAAACCTGACAGCCATATAAATGTCTGCAATATACATATCCCATATAAATATGTCTGCAGAACCCAAACACAGACTGGTTGTGTGTGTGTGTGTGTGTGTGTGTGTGTGTGTGTGTGTGTATGTGTATGTGTGTGTGTGTGTGTGTGTGTGTGTGTGTGTGTGTGTGTGTGTGTGTGTGCGCGCCAGTGCCATCTTGTCATTTGTGTGTGCGCAGCTTGGGAGACATACAAATAAAACACACACTACTTGTCATGAGAACATACAACATAAATAATACGGAAGAAATGAAACATGTGCATAAATGCAAATCTTTATGCAAATTATGATATCTGGTTTACCACTTTGGATTCATATGTGTAATATAGCAACAACACACACAAACGCGTGCATGACGGACGCACACACAGTAGCAAAGTGTTTTTTTGTTTTTTTTCTCTTTCACCTTCCAGTGAGTGGATGCCTTTCTCCCGTGAGGTGTCGTAAACGTTGTTGAAGTGATCTCCGCTGTTTGGGTCGGCACCAGCTTCTAACAGAACCTTCACCACACTGGAAAACACAGACACACATTTAAATATGTGTAATAATGCTGCCTAGAACTTGTATTCTATAAATGCACAAGTGCACACAAACCAAGCCTTTCCACAGTAATAAGTCTGTGTTTACAGCCAACACTGCTTAAAGATGTATTCACGTCTACTGGTCGGCGATATGCATCAAATCTATCACAAAATATGTACATTTACATGATTTACATCATGATATAGCATTTTTTTTTTCTGGGAATTCAATTAAGAAACGGTTTATAGATGAAGTATCAGAAAGTATCTTGTTTTTGGTTAATCCAGTGGATTAAAAACAAATAAAAGTTCTTCTTCATATTTATGTCAACATATTGTGAATCCAATATTGTGATAAAGCAGCTTTCTCATTTACAACAGTGCTTGCCCACAATGGCTTCATACAACCAAAGATATTAAGGGATAGCTACCTCATCTCACAGTATGTCTTGTCAAATTGCCAAATCTAATTAAGCCATACTATTTTCTAAAAACACAGGCAAGCATGTGTCACAGCGCCTAAATATGTAGTCAGGTTACAGGAAGTAGACTGGTGCAGACTAAATTTAAGACTGGGCCACCTTCATGTCATCAAACATAACCTTGACCCTTTAACAAAGTTTCTACCATCCTCAATGCTTGAAAAACAGCCCGCTGTACGCAGATATAAATACCTAATTCCTCTATTGACCACGACCCTTCCACCTGATTTACTTCCATCTCTAGTCTGTCCCATTATGGTGGATACACTTCAATTGCTGCTTCTCCTCCTTCTCTCCTTCACTACTCATTGGTCTGCTTTGTAACATGTACATATGTGTACATTGAAGGGGCAAGGTCGGGCCTGTTTCCGGCACTGTGGGGGGAGGGGGGGAGGGACTGCGTGTTTGTATGTAGCCCTTCATTGGAGCGTACCGCCTTATAGAACAAACACGACTACCTCGGCAACACCACTGACTGTGACCCAACGGACATTCCAGGTACCGTCTCTCCGTCTACAGAACACACTCGCTTTACATTTACCACCATGAACGTGTTTTGACATTGAGACACAGACATGCACATGAATGCACACAAAAACTAGTCAGCTAGTCTGTGCCCACTGCGAGCGAGAACGAGGGCGATGGCCGAAACATGAACCCTGCCAATACGCTGCTGGCTGCCATTAGACCTGTGACTATGTAATGCAGCCTGGGAGGGAGTGATGGATCATTTGCAGCTAAATGGTTATGGCAGGAGGCCTGGTTTAAATGGAGCAAAACGATTATTCATAGGAGGATGAGGTGGACTCCTTTTTAAAAGCAACTAGACTTGACCACGTAACAGGCTACAGGTTCCGTTTAGGAGAACCTGTGCTCTTAATGAGTGTTGACAGAAGATATGACCTCAGGAATAACTGATATTACGCCACAGTCAAGTTAAAGGTAAGGAGTGAAACTAAAGTAACGGTAACATACAGTAAAGACTTGGTTTTAAAGGAATATCTGAAACAGGACTAAAAATAATTGAAAACATGAAATATTTCACGACAGACTGAAACATTTGAAGCATGTATCAATACATGGAATTAGGGATGCAACCAACGTTTTTATTTTTCACTGAAGATGAATCTGCACATTTTTTTCTGAGATTCATTTCTCCAAAAAATGTTTATAAAAAAAATTGTGTATGATGCCTATTGTAATTTCGCAGAGCTTGGGGTGTTGTATTCAAAATCGCTTGTTTCATCTGACCGTCAGTCTAAACTATTAGATAGGATAAAGAAACGCATCAAATCTTCACATTTGAGATACTGGAATCCACAAATGTCTGGCATGTTTGCTTAAAAATGAATGAAACGGTCGATGGATAATCAAAATAGTCAGTGACTAATTTATCAAATAATCGTTGGGGAACCAGTACAGGCTCCAAAATCACAGTCCAGTGTACCATCCAAACAAATGACTGCAGTATATCAGTATATAAAAAAAACAAAAAAAACAAAATTTCCCATCATCTCCTTAAAAAAAATCATTCAAATCTGAGACTTTGGTAGTTTGTCTCGTCACTACAGAACATGTGTGTTCCTGTGGGAGAGCGAGGCTGAGAACAGCCTGGCCAGGTCTTTGTGTCTGACCTTGCTGAGGGGGTATAAAGGACTATCGGGGGGTCCCCTTTGTTACTGTATCACTGTGGCCGGGGGCGGCAGGGGGGCCGTGACCCACAGAGGGCTCTCCTCTCACCCTTGCAAGCACTTCTACAAACACATGGATGCACCATCCGAGGCACATACAGACGCACACAAACTCAAACTGTGGCTGGTCACACGAGGCTGGGCAGGTCTGTGTGAAGAAATTAGATGGTCTGAAAAGGGTTAATGGCATCAGAGAGGTAAACACGAAAGGGGCTACAGAGAGGAAAACTACAGAGAGGAGGAGGAGGAGGAGTGGATGAAAGGAGGGAAGTGTAGCTAAAAAAGATGAAAGAAGGAGATTTAATTATACAGGATCGTGCTAAAACTAATGAGCTTTTGAAAACAGTTGATAGTTTTACTAATCAACTGATGATCAAGTGGCTAACTTTATTTGGGACATTTAGGGGGAGAGTTGCTGCACTAATTTGAGGCCAAACTAAAGGCATGCAGAGGTTAATTAGGTTAAACTCCCATTTTAAAAAGGTGTGGGCCCTACAGGCTCCCTAATACAATCGTATAAGTACAGAAACAATGTGACCTGTAAATTACAACATCCTCTTACTTTCATAGCTAAATTGAGACAAAATGTGCGCCATTTAAATGAGGGGGTTATTAGCTGCTGACTTAACACCATCGTCTCACACTTTTTTTTGCCAGTGTTGTTGTCCATTACCTTGACACTCCGCGGCTGTCCGAGTGGCACAAAACATAACACGAAATACATTTTTGCAAGTGTTTTCCTTAATTTTTTTTGCTAAATTACATTCACGTAATAATGTGATAAGAGCATCACGCCTGGAAATGAGGGGGAGTCAGCATCTGGCATGAGAACCCTTCAACAGATGCTAAAAACTTGAACCAGTTAAAGGATGTTCTCCCTGCTAATACCACCATCCAGCGCTTGTATCAAAAGCTTGAAATAATGACCACGGTCCACTTAACAAGCCGGTGCTGGGGCTGGTGGATTTAACCCTTCAGGTCGGGCCGAGGTTTGCCAGCAGGTGACTGGTGTTACTGCTGGGGGCTGGTGTTAGTTTCCCATCCTGCCCTGGAGGGAAGACAGGAAACGGACACTTCCGCCTGTCCTGTGCCATAATAGACACCCGAGCCGAACTGACCATCCATGTCTCGGACCACCTGGCCCAGACGCTGGACCTCACTTGACCTTATCTCACCTGCTGCACACCTGGGGTCAGATAGATGCCACGAAGAGAGGTTCACTGCACCTTTATTTTTATTGGTCAAAATGTAATTTATTTAAGCTGTGTTTATTTCCAAGTATTTTCTTTAGATATGTATTTACTTCCAAGGGATCTCTCCTCCGTTGCTCTTTCTGAGGTTTCTTCCGTTTTTTTCCTTGTTAAGGTTTTGTTTTTCCCTTCCTCCCTCGAGGGTCGGAGGGACAGTGGGTGTCATATGTTATACAGGTTGTAAAGCCCCCTGAGGCAAATGTTTTGATATTGGGCTATATAAATAAAATAGACTTGACCTTGCCATGCTGATGACTTGAATGGTTCGAATTGCTCAGAGCTCGGTGTGTTTTTTTGCCATCACCATCAATGAAAGCCATTTAGTGTATATAAAAAGGTGCCCATCATGGGTGCATGGTCATCAGGTAGTCCATACAACATAAAGTGCATTTCTTTGTCCAGAAGAGCTCAAAGTGTGAAATGTAGCCAACAGTACAACAGCTTGTACAATATAGCTAGAATGTTTCAAAGACCAATCCCATTTGAAGCATTTAAGAAGCCTAATTATTAAATTGGACCCCTGTCAATATTCCTGAAGTTCATGTCCAACTTTCAACAGTTATTACTCTCTTAATTATTGCATGATTGCTATGTAGCTGGCAAATAATAAAAAAAGGAAAAAGTGATCCCTCATTTCCAGCACTGTATTCTTTTGAAAATTACTACAGTGTACACATGTTGAAAATCATTACATGAAAAGCCATTTATGTGGTTTTAATGTGGCACAGGGTACAATAGCCTTGGAGTTTCGTGTTTATATTATCAGTGCCCACTTGAGGGAAACATTTTTTACTAAGAAGAGTACATGGAAGAAACAAATATATGGAAACTGATTCCGTCACTGAACCAGGCTGCTTACCATCACAATCATATTGTATCGTGACCAAATTACGGAATATTTTACTGAGAGCTCCCGGGTGATTTTCACCACTATTCAATCAAGATAATCCCAGTCCCAAAACCATAATCCCACTCCACATCACTCTCCACATCTAAACTATTCTCTTCTCTCTTTCCCAACGAGCCACTCATCCTCCTCGTTCCATCATCCCGCCGCTTTCCCTCGTTTTGTCCCCCTCCCTCCCTCCCATCGAGTCACTCGGCCGACAGGTCGGAACGGTCAACAGGCGTTACACTCGGCTGAGCGCTCATTGTGCACGTGAATGCGGCGAGGGAGGGATGGAGGGAGGGAAAGAGAGATAGAGATGAGTATTGTGTCTTAAAGAGTGCAAATAGTGGGCTAGGCCCTGCGCCTCCCTGATTTAGCCCCACATCAAAGCTAAGCAAACACACGCCCTCCGATGTCTCACCCTTAGGTCTTACACACACCCCTCTACTCCACCCCTGATTCTCTCACACAGGCGCACCTCGACCCCTGAACACCAAAGAGGCTGCCCGGTGGACGCTACACCTTGAAACAGTCAGAGGACTCCACAGCTTCCTCTGAAATAGCACTGTGGTGAAATCTTCTGTCTCATGAAAACCAGTTATCACTTCTGGTCCAGGACAATATAAATACTGTGTGTGTGTGTGTGTGTGTGTGTGTGTGTGTGTGTGTGTGTGTGTTTCAACAATAAGAGCCATGCTGACATTCTAGCTACAGGCTAGACCTTGTTCATGAGTAATGCTCCCTGTGTTTTCACTTAACGGCTGCAAATAAAGTTGTGTGTGACTGAGTAATAGGCAGTTGGCCTGTAAGATATTTGGTATACACTCCCCTTGTCTGTCTGTCTGTGTGTGTATTTTTGTGCGTGCAACCACACATGCATCCTCACTTGTGTGTGTGGATATGTGTGTGTGTGTGTGTGTGTGTGTGTGTGTGTGTGTGTGTGTGTGTGTGTGTGTGTGTGTGTGTGTGTGTGTGTGTGTGTGTGTGTGTGTGTGTGTGTGTGTGTGTGTGTGAGACATGTGTGACTGATGTGTGTGAACCGATGTTCTGTCTTCCCTGCAGCAGTGACGGCTCACTGGGGGGTTGGAAGACGGGATTAAACACAGAGGAGTGTCACTGCTTCGCTGAGTTATAGCACTCATAACACACACACAAACACAAGGCAGTGACACACACACAAAAACAGTGCATACAGACACAAACATACATACAACCAAATTCGTATCAAAAAAACTCATTACATTCATCAATGTTACACAGCAAAAAAATCACTCAGCACACATCATGTAAATATATAGACGTGCTGTAGCTCAAACATCACCATAAACTGAAATAATCAAAGCACATGATCATATTTGTCTCTGAGGATGAGTTACAGACCAGACTGTGAGTAGAAGAGTATGCAACTATCAATTATTATCAACAATTATTGATTGATTATTGTCTATAAAATAATCGTCGTGATCATGTCTGAGTGCCCAATGTGACGTCTACAAATCACTTATTTTGTTTAAGAATTCAAAAGATATCTAATTTAAAATCATCTAGAAGCTGCAAATTATCCCATTTGAAGGAGCTGCAACCAGCGACTGTCTGGCTTTTTTCTTGATAAATGACTTGAACTATTAACCCGAACATTGTCAATTAAATTTTCATAAAGAAAGCGCTTCATCACTTCACATCAACAACTTTATAGAAATATTTTTATTAGAACACATTACTGTAAAATATAGAAAATAAAGAATCTAAAACTTTGAAATTAACACAAATGATACGCTTCAATGCAGTAACACTACATTACACACAGTAAGAAAATCGTCAAACTTTAACTTGGCCCACATTTGCGACATTAATTCAAACTATCTTACGAACTTGAGGAGGGAGCAACTGTAACCCTAAGATTTAAAGTGAGCAGTAAATAAGTATTTTTAAGCTATTTTCATATTCAAATTTTACCGTATGCTTCTCACGGGCACATGAGGCCCTTAAACAAAAAAAAGTGACGACAGTACTGGTGGAGATGGGAAAAAAAAAAAAGCCCTGTAAATTGGATTTGGCCCGGCCTTAACCTCGGTCCCTCTCTGTGCTGTGTGTGTTCTGGGGGCCAGGAGGCTAATTTAATTAGTTGGACAGAGAGATGGGGGAACGGGTAAAGACCGTCTGTCGGTCTGAAAGTCACACTTTGCACTTCTGAAGACCTACTGTAACAACTAGAGCGGGGACATGGATAACATATGCTCACATACTAACTCATGCAGACAGATGCGTGCTACCAAAACACTACGTAACTGTTACATTTGCTCACGGGGGGAGGGCATCTGAGAACATGTAAAACACATCATTTGTTCAGTAGGTTCAGTTGGATAAAACGCACACAGACCTGTGCTGTCGGTTGATGGCAGCCACCATGAGAGCGGTCCAACCCAGACGGTGGCGGTGGTTTGGGTCGACCCCCTCTTTAACCAGCCTGATGTTGAAAAGAAAAAAAAGAAAAGTGGTTATAATTTAACATCAACATAATAGTAGAGGGTGTCTGAATGTGTCCATATGGTCTTGGTATAAATACACACATACACATACGGAGATATAATGATGCCAGAATAAAGCTGCCTGTTCGACACACCAGCATGAAACCAGCTCATGATAACTTTGTCTTTATCTGAAGCCACACACACACACACACTTGCTCCTTGACCAGTTAACGTGTCTGTAAGCCAGGTGTGTGTTGAGTTTTTTTTTGCTCGAGGGTATGACACCAGGTACTGGTGTTATGTGTGTGTGTGTAAGTGAGCCGTCTGTCGTCTCATGTGCTGTGCAGACAGACACTGTGTGTGTTTACAGTCAACACCGTGGCCTCTGTCTGGTCTGCACTCAGCTCCGACGCTCTCTGGCTCCGTTTTCACTGCCTGGTCTGCATGCTGCATCGGGGTTTGGGCAGAGAGAAAGGCTCACCGCTGCAGCTATATCTGAGCTTGTCAGGGTGCAGTACTGATTCAGTCAAACTGAGAAGCTCTTAGGACCTTAACTTTACCAGAAGGTAAAGTTAAAGAAGGGGACATTGTGGGAAGTCAGAGCTTATGTATTTCACAAATACATAAGCTGTGCACTGTGCTCCACGAGAAGGGTTTCAGTCAAGTAAGTCAAACATCTAAATGAGGCGGCTCACAGAGCTGTCATCACTACACACAGAGGTGACGCTATGCTAAGAGTAACATTTAAGCCATTTTTTGGTTATTGGCTGTAGGGCTGCACGACATGAGGAAAATATATAATTGCAATTGCGATAGGATTCATGATATTGGAGGGAATAATCATTTTTGTACCATTATTCTCATTTTCGTTGAAAGATATTGAGAAATGAAAAAAAAACAAAAAAAAAAACAAACAAAGACTTTTCTTTAGTCTGTAGGATATAATTTGTAGGCTGGGATGTGTCTGCAGCACCACATGCTTAATTCAGAATGGTTCGACACATATTTTGCCTTTAACAAATATTGCGCCCCCCTGCGATTTGGATATTGCACTGGTTCATAGTGCGAGTTTAATAACATTGTGATTAATTGTGCAGCCCTAATTTTCTGTATAGGCGTTTGACTGATGTATCTGGCAAACCTGCCCTTTAATGAAACTCGGATATTGTCCAGCCTAAAGTTGCCATACCAATGTGGCAAAGAAAGACAACAGAGCATCAAGAATATGGGTAAATCCTGAAATGAAAAACGGGTATACCAACCTAAGAAAATCTTTAATGTGGGTTTTACTGTGAGCTATTGGATCACAGAGGCAACATGCTGTTTCACAAGCTAGGCTGCAATTAAACTGGAATGAGGATGTTAACTAGTCTTGCAAATGACATTTTCAAATCTTAAAAAAATACTGAATACAAGCACAATATATGAACTAACAGCAGCTTCCATGCCTACATTTTCAGCATCGTTATCAGCCTACTTAAACCCTTCTCAGTGGAGCCTGCTTTTTATGATCAAGGCTGGGTCACATGACAGCACATCAACTTTATACGCATCTTTCAATGTTAAAATGCTACCTCAAGATTTTAATCACGATTCTCCACAGTTGTAGCACCACTGCTTTTATAATGTCTGTGTGAAAACGAGACCTCCATCCACTCTACTGCCTCTCAGCAGACACACCCCGACACTCGACCACTTCGATAAACTAAACCAAAGCACTTAACACATCTGTGATCTGCTGACTGTCTCACTGCACTCTCACCTACACCATCTGCCACATGGGCACACAGGTAACCCAAGCCAGCAAATGGGAGACATACATGGATAAACACGCGCGCCCATATACACTGATACAAATACCCAACAACACACTGTACACACACACACACACACAAGCACTGATTTAACACACATTAATATGATTATTGCACAGAGGTGAGCAGCCTGACTGAAAGCAGGGAATCCAACCATCTACCAATATAAGGCACTATGTGGTTTACTGTACTTACTGTATGTAACCAAAAGGCACTCATATATTACTTTGCCGGCTCTTTGGTGTTGCGTCCCAAGCAAAATTTCTACACCAAATTTTAGGATCATGTCCCTGTGACTAGTTTGTTCACTTGTGTCTGTTTTCATAGTTACTCAACATTTGTAATGCAATATTATCAGCAGAAGAGATGGGACGCTGAAGTACTATAAGACCTGACATGCTCCTTTTTGGTTGCCTCTGGTTGGCAGAGGAATTGTAAGAGACTCAAAGAAAGTTTTTTTTATTTTTAAATCGGAGTTAGAAAAGATAACTAAAAAGGTAATGCAAAGTGAGAGGAACGAGAAAAGAGAACAAATCAAGGCACACTGTTGTAAATGAGCTCTGAGTGGACGAGTGCGACATCTATCCTGCAAATAGTTCTCTCTCTCTCACACTCACACACACACACACACACACACACACACACACACACACACACACACACACACACACACACAGTCCTCTTCTTCCCCCTGGTGGTTATTGGTGGTACAACAACTACAAGTGATATAACTGTTTTCATAACTGCAGATGATCCTGGCTGTTCTAGAAACTGGCCTCAGCAGATAATCTGGAATTTATACACGGCTATGAGATGTGAACAACATTAAAGAGCAGAAGATGATGGATGATTTACAAGAGCAGTGGGGACAAAAAAAAATATATCTCCCCTTAACCTAACAATATCTCACAGGAAAAAAGAATGCCCTCTACTTTCTACTAATCACTTACATGATGACAGTGACATTATACTGCAAAGATCACTGGGGGTGGAACAACTCATGGTGTCTTTATTCAAGTACATAGAGTTAAATGTAGTGCAAACTGAGATAGATCAGCACCCTAACTTACAGGTTCAGCTCAAAACCGTTTGCCAGTATTTTTATCCTCATACAGTCCACTGCCATGACAAATTAAAGGTATTATTTGCTGTTTTCTAGCATTATGACTAGACTATTTAAATGCAATAAATGGCCATGTCACATAAATTTAACATCTACAACACCATTACCATACGTAGTAGCCTCCTTGAATCATGTGGTGTGTGTATGTGTGTGTTACCTGGCCACATCTTCAGAGTTATTGGTCCTTGCTGCCTCCAGAAGTGCATCACCTTGTTATTGCAATAACAGAAACAGAAAACATTACACAAGAAGAATAAACTCGAGTAAACATTAGCAAATTAGGGATGTGCCAAATCCAACTTAATTGACAACTATGAAACTTGTGTGCATTTTGTGAAAATGTGCAAAGGTTGCTGGGCCTCAACATTATCCATTTACAATATTTTCAATACAAAGTGCCCCATTATTAATAGACGTCTACCTTTATTATCAGAATCTTTCTTCAAGCAGAAGGCCACGGCTGCAGCAGACAGCACACCGGCTGAGGCCACTCCTGCTCGGCTGGCTCCTCCACCTGTCCTCCGGCCATCACCTCCGTCCCGCTGGCCGCTCTCCTCCCAGTACTGGTTATTGTTCCGCCCTCTGCTGGCCAAAGCCGCCCATGAGCCGCGGCGGTTCTCCAGGTTGGACAGCCATCTAGGGGCGAGATGGTGGTACTGCACCAACTGTTTCGCATTGGCAACAGCGGTCTCCTCGGCTAAAATCCCCCTTCTGGAGACCCGGGAGGTGGACACGATGGGGTTGCGGTTGATCTCTGCCGGTGTCTCGCGGATGCCCTGGCATGCGGCACCGCTTGCGCTGGTCTGGAGCACGCGGCTGCACGGTGACAGGCTACGCGACCTTCGGGCAATTAGCCTGGTGGGAACGGATGATAACATGGCGATGAACTCACCAAAAACAAAGCGGAGGATGAAACCTTAAGTCCGGCAGTAATTCTAGAGGGAAACGGATACCCTACAAGCCGGGGACACCGCGTTGACTCCGATGTAACAGCCGTTATATCTCAATTTCCAGGCAGCTTCTTACAACCATCAGGACGAAAACAACCGCTTCACCTCATCGTAGCGTGGATGTCACCAGAACGGGCGATGCATTTTGGGAAATGTGGTTTTACTGGAAACTTCTGTGTCATGTGCTTTATGGCGAGATGTATATCTGTTACATACTTCCGTGTTTGCTTAAACCAAGTTAAAACAGAGACGTTTTAGTTATATGTATCTATATAGACTCTTTGGTCAAACTCAAACTGCATTGAGGTAGGCTACACAAGACTGATTTAAAAAAAAAAACGTTAGATGCTCTCTTGCGCATGCGTAATGTTGCCAAGCGCTAACAATCTACTTTTGAAGTTCCTTGTTTAAAATAATCAATAATCAATTAATCAATATGAAACAGCTGTTGAATATTACGCTGTTTGGCAAATATATTAGGAGATGATGCCACAGTTGGTCTTCGGTTTCACATCCTTTCGTACCTGAGAACAGAACAGGGAACTCACAGTGACACACATTTTGATGAAACAAGCAGTTGTTTTGTCAGTGTCGGCCTACTTGTCCTTTGATGGTTCACCATGGCCGCCAGATGGCACCAAAGCGCAGTGCTGTTGTAGCCTAACAGGTTATTGCAGGCAAATGTCATCATCTTCATCAAATCTTCAGTTCCAGACAGTTTATAAATTAGTTATTCTCATCTAATGAGGCAAATGACAACAATTCTAGATTTGGCTAGAGAGTATACTCTGATACACTGATAAACACGCTTTCAAAGTTCAGAGTGTGGACGTACTGTATGTGCTGTAATCACATGCTAATTTACCTATAGGTCTTTTTCTCAATGAGGCACATACTGTAATGTTAAGGCTCAATCCCATCAGAAATGGCTTACTGGGTTTATGTAAGCTATCTAATCATTCTTTAATCCATTCTACTTTTTTCTAGTGTGAGTCCCTTTATCTCATTAAAATAGTCATATATTTCTCAATATCCTCCTCTGTCATCTGTTCATTTTTGTTTTGTCTCAAAAGTTGAGTAAATGAATGAATGTATTACTTCCTGCACAAGAAACTTAATTTACCTGATATAAATGCTTGTCTTTAAAATTGCAAAGAAACTGCATTTTGAGATGTTGCTTCCTTAGGTTTCTGTACAATTTCCTGTTGAAATGTGATGCTGCAGCAGAAGTTAATGCAGAAATGTACAGTTCAACATTTTTAAGCAATGGTGTAGATCAGTTAATGAAAGAAAGAACCTTTCACTTAGTAGTAGCAGGAACGGGGGGGGGGGGGGGGGGGGGGGGTGAATTGTTGAGCAATTTGATGGTTTTACTTGATGACATTTCGATCTACACCTACTTGCATACAAAGAGGTTACCACTAAAGATACAGCGTATTCCAGGAGAAAAGTAACAATGTTGAAAATGCCCTTTACTTGTGAATGAAATACAATCCAAGCCAAACCATTCAGACGTAATAAGAGTGGGCTTCAATTTGTTAGATGGGTATGTTGAGTGCTGGGCCAGCAGTTAGCACTGCTGGCAATAGGCTTACTGCTTCTCACCAGACATGAATCATAGAGGACATGCTGATCTGCCCTCATAAATCCATTGGCACCTTTACCAGCAATGCCATCTAAATGTCAGTGTGGGTTTGCTGTAGTAGACACCTGACAACCCATCCATTCGCTCCAACAAATACAGCTTAACTTTCCCACACTAACCTGTCGATATGTTTGTTTTATTTATTTTTTGGGCTTTTCAGCCTTTAATTTTTGACAGGACAGCTAGGTGAGAAAGGGGGGGAAAACATGCAGGAAATTGTCACAGGCTGGATTCAAACCCTAGACCTCTGTGTCGAGGCATAAACTTCTCAGTATACGTGCGCCTGCTCTACCCACTGAGCCAAGCCACTTGTCAGTATGTTTCTAAAGCATTTTTTTTTTAAACTCACTATCATTATTGATCTCAACAACAATGGGATTGTGTGATGGTTGATATTTGTGTCTGGAGAAAGTCAGCATGCCCAGCTGCACGGACCAGAATGGATTGGCAAACACAGGGGAAACTTATTTTGTTAACAATGGCTGGGTTCTAGTAAATTCCTCTGGAGAACTATTTTTATCAACAATTAGTGGCATATTTTATGTTTTAAAAAGGACAATATAATGCTGTATTCCTCCTGGTGAGAAAAGTCCCTCACTCACCTGTCTAAGGTTGTCAGAGGTCAGGGTCAGCAATGGAAAAGTTGGTGCTATTACAGGGTTTTATTAACCCTGTATATTCAAAAGACAGTTTCAATAACAAAAAAGCTGCATTGCACATGTGCGAAGAAATAGAGTAAAAATCCATGCCTGCAGAAAGGGATCACACCTAATGGCAAGGTTAGTCTGTGTTGGGTGTAGCACTTTGGCTACACTACAGTATCTGTCCAAAATTTCACAAAATGGCATTGCCTACCCGTGTTTTATATCTACATAAACATACATGTGTGATTCTCGGAGGGAAATGTCAGGTGCACTTCAAAATATTGGGCCTCAAGATGTCGTGAGAACACCCACAGATCAAATTGAGTGAAGGAGGTTGATAATGCGTTTACGCACTCCGTTGAAAGGAGGGAGAGCGATGGAACAGAATGACACGAGAGACAAAGTGACAGTGAAAAATAGATGGATACAGTCAAGCATGTAGATGGCTGGCCCTATATAACAGAACCGCAGTGACACGTACGAACATAGGCTACTGCATTAGGCTACTGGGAATTTAAATATAGGGATATGTTGTTCTCAGTAGGCTATGCGAGTTTGTAACTTGTTGTATCTGACAACTCCAGCAGTGAACAGTTCATAACGAAGCATGGCCGAAAGACAGGTGAAGACTTCCTAATACTTTAACCATGGACTGTAAGACTGTGTAAAGATACATAACAGTCTATGACTTTAACACGTCAGCCAACAAGAGCCAAGCGCGCCCCCGCTGCTGCAACTAGTTTGCAAAAAGGTTCGCGTGTATGGCACATAGACAGTTAGCGCGGGTTGCGTTCAAATACTGTCGGGAATATGGAAACTATAAACAAATAGAGTAACCATACAGGAGCTGCTTGCGTGTTTAAACTGTAGAAAACAATACAGCTACAGCTTCATCCCTTACAAAAAAGTGCAGGAACCCTGCAGGAAATCCCATGCAGGAGTCCTGCATGAAATAATTCTGAATCCCGCAGGATTATGGCCAAAAGAATCCTGTAGATTTTCCTGTAGGACTGTCATTTCCTGCAGCATCTCAGGTCACAATCCTTCACAATTTTCGTGCAGGAAATGTAATGAAGGATTTCAGCAAGGAATGTATGCATTATCTATAATATTCATAAAAGTGTGCTGGAAAATACAGTTTGGGTGGCCAGTCACTCAGTGTTGTTCACAAACTGGGCCATGTCACAATGCACAACTCGTGACATGAAAGAAAAACGTGGGCCTCTTTTCCCTCCACGGCTGACCTAGGTCAACAGGTAGGCCATTTTTTTGACTTTCAAAAATGTACCAAATGTGAGCCTGTTATTGAACTTTCAAAACAGATCTGCTTCCATAGTTTGTGCTAATTCACCTAGCTAGCTAGCTGCTGTTGACCGGTTTATCTTTCATCAACGGTAAGCTCTAGCCTAACGTTACCGTAAGTGCTAGCTAGCCTACAGGAAAAATTGTATTTGAAAACAGCTGTATTGAACGTTTGGGTGGATTTCATACACCATATTTTGTTCCCATTAACAAAATAGGTTTAGCAAATTTAGCTAAACTGGATTAGGTTAGCAAGCTAGGTTCCCAAAATGTTGTCGATTAAAGTAAACCATGCAGTTAGCCTAGCTTTAAGTTTTATTTACATTCTGTGGTTTCACATACATAGTAACTGGTGTGTGTACTATTGGAAAAAATGTTAAATCACTGTTTTGATTAATGTTAATTAGCAGCGTTAAGCTAAAAAATATCGCTCCATAGACCTTTTGGTGATTTAAAAACTCTGTTGAGTACCGTTTTAAAGTGGCTATTAATGAAACAAAGTGACCCAAAACAGCCAGGACCAATAATGTGAAGCAGTTGTATGTAAACCAGTTTTGGAATATTATAGCCAAGCCAGCAAGTTAATAGCCCCATACATATTTGTTGTAAAGTCTGTTTTCGGCTGTTGTGTTTTTTTTTTAAATAGACTAAACTTATTCAGGGCTACATAATTTAAAATAGGATATGTACCGCACGTTTTAATTCAGTTCTAGCAGCAGCGTTTTAAAGCAGGATGTCTGAATCGTTAACGAAAGCGTTAACAAGCAAAAGAAAAAAAACAACAATTAAATTCCTTAAAAGTCACCTTGCTTTATTTCCAATTAAAAGACGATAAAATAAACCAAATGTCTTTAAAGGAAGAGGCTGAGAGCTTTACGAGGAGCACCTAAAGGCAGCACAGGGAGGCGTTTCCATTGTAGCCGTCCCTGCGTCGCCTGCCTGTACAGCTCAGCCTGATTTCTCTTCCCCCCCCCCCCCCCCCCCCCCCCCCCCCCCCCCCCCCCCCCCCCCCCACACACACACACACCTCCTCCTCTTCCTCTTATTTCTCACCGCATCTCCTCCACCACCTGCGACGCAGCGATGGAGAGCCGCTGCAAATGATTATTAGCTCACGGAAGACCACAATTGATAGAGAGAAAGAGAAAGACACACATAGGGGAAACCAGATCACGTTAAAGAGGGAGATAGACGAGCGGAAATAGAAACATATGGCTTGTCTGAAGAGCGGCTGTTTCTGAGGACTGCTGAACCCGGGCTGAAACTTATTCAACCACCGTGATCAACTGAAAGGCACATTTGATTCATCCATCTCATTGTTTGACACTTCTTCGCCTTGTTCGTATGTGCTATCACCTGTGTGAGGCTGTGCTTACACATCTGTTTGATGTTTGTGCGGGGTATATATTGCGGTTGTTTTACCTCACCTGAACGCGCACACGCACACGGATCATCACAAGACGCGGCGCAGCCTACAAAAGCTTCTTGCAAAGAGGAAATTTAATTAGACAAGTTATTTACACAGAAGAGTAGGACAAGAGTGCCTGGCTCTCTGCTTCCCTTCATTCCCCCTGCTCATCGTGTCTCCTCTGGGCCCAACAGGAGTCTCTTAGACCCCTCTCTTCTCCCACCTCCCCCACCCTGCGGTAACAAGCCATGTCTGGACAGACTGTGACCATCCCGGACGACCGGGCGTTCGCTAGCTTCAAGGCGGAGTGTCTGTGCGATGAAGGCTGGAGTATGAGCCACAATAAGGGGGGCATCACGGTGTGGACCCAGGGTCTGGAAGAGGGGAAGCCCATCCACAAAATGAAGGTGAGACTGTTAACCTCCGCAGGTATGAAACAGAAGATAGTGAAAGCCCCTTGAATGTGTTGTTAAAATACAACAAAAGTATACATTTGATTTGTAGCCTATACTCACGTTTTATGGGAGGGGGAAAAAAAAGACACTGCTGTATAATCCAATTGGCAGGGAAGTGCTTTTTCTAAATTCCCATATGATTCAAACTGCTGACATGCTTTAACTGCTGCTTTTTGCTGCATGCTAGTTGCAGAGGCTTCTCCAACCCACTAACAGCATATTTCTTTTCAAAGAAATGTATTTCAATGACACAGCATACTATATGTTGTCCCTTTTGTAAACACACAAACAAATGGGTTGTGTGTTAGCTAATAGTCCTAATATGATGCTAACAGTGGAACTGTAAAGCCTGCAGCGTGTAACTTTTTTTTTTTTTTTACACCCTGTGTTAGATTCACTTATCTTTTTATAAGTGTGTACAGTGGTGGGGGTTGTGAATGTATGCCTGATACACACTGTAAGAAATCCCCAGGACTAAAGCGAAGTGAGAGCCTCTGGAGGCAGGTTTACTTCTCTGGAGATATCGTTACCCTCTGCCAGTGAAACTATTTTCACGTCTCTCTACCCAAAAGCATATACCGGTAAGTTAGTGTTGAGTATATTATGTTGGGTTACTTAGTTGACTTCTGTGGCGTTGGTTTCGCATACAGTTTGTCATTTAACACAGCACAGGGAAGTAAACAAAAGCTGAAATAATACAACAGACAAAATAACTGATTATGGCTGAAAAGGATATTCAACTAGCTACATTATTTTGGGCTCTGATAACTGATGGTTAATCGTCATTATTTGTAGGTATTTATTAACTAAACTATTAACCAGTTTTGGAACTGCCTACAGTTTGACATTAATACAGTAACACAAGGTGCAGTAGGTAGTAGGGCTGTGCAGTTAATTGATTTTTAATCATGAGTACGATTTCTGCTCCTAACGATGCCAGAAACGGAGTATTGAGAACGATTATTTTGCACATTAAGTTTTGCAAGTCAACTCTTATTTTGTCCTGTGTTCTGAATGGAGAAAAAAAAGGCTCAAACTGGATAAGTATTAGAGGGGAAATTTCACAGTTCAAGGTGTTTTCACTGTTGATTTGTTTAACTGTTTCACTGTTGTTGTTGTTTTTTAATTTAAAGGAGAATTTTGGTCGATTTCAACACGTAGCTCTGTTGTTTGTAAATTTGTAGTGCTGTCAGTAGCAAGAAAAACGAAAACAATCGGTGTTGCCTACACCGTGTTATCCCCCTGCTAGAGTTAGCACCCAACAGGCTTGAACAGGGCAGGTTTTAAACGTGTTTTTAGCCTCTAAACATGTTCGAAATGCCATTACAAGTGCCTACCCATGTGCAGTGATTGACACATTTGAACATGTGTAGAGGCTAAAAACATGTTTAAAACCTGCCCTGTTTAAGTCTGTTGGGTGCTAACTCTAGCAGGGGGATAACGTCTGTTTGTTTTCGTTTTTCTTGCTACTGACAGCACTCCAAATTTCCAAAACAACAGAGCTACGTGTTGACCGGAATTCACCTTTAAATAATTACTTCTTTCCAAAAGTCAATGAGTAATCAATCGTGTAAATAATCGTGATTTCAATATTGACCAAATAATCGTGATTTATGATTCTTTCCATAATCGAGCAGCCCTAGTAGGTAGGGAGCAGATAGTTCCTGGTCATTGTTTAGGTAAGGTAAATAGTGTGACAGGCATGTGAAAGTACTTGATGAGCAAACTTTGTTATCTAGTCAAATAGCAGTCGTGGCGGTTTGACTCGAATGCGAATGTTTGTCTTGGGAGTCGATGTGGAGAGGGATGTCTACCATCTAACACATTATATTTGACCACAGTCATTAATAATGCTTTGTTAGTGTTCCGGGGACAAAAAACTAATTCAGCACATTTGTGGCAAAAAAAGAATAGATAATTTTAAGAATTAGTTTGCACACACATGTTAAGATACAAAGTGACAGTTTAATACAACTTCCAGCTCCGTCTCCAATTGTAGTTAAGAACATCATTAAGATCATCAATTATTTGAAAAAAATTAAGTGTTAAGTGTAAGTTATGATATTGTTTGTTGGCTCGGAAGTTTCCCGTTAATATGTAAAATGTATAAATACCTACTGACAGTCATGCTTAGGTCATATAAATACTTATATAGCCTAACTGGTGAAAGGACAGTGTGACTTGTTCTGCATCCAGCCACCACATCTAGCAATTGGGACCTACAGCCCCCTGGACATTGTTAAAATTGATCATTAAAGAAGAAAAAACAAATATTATTATATCACTGTTATTCTTGCAGTTCCCTTTGCCAGTGGACACTACAGTCTCCACTTAGCCTTAAACCTGACTGACTGGCACTTTAGTGCTTAACTAGCTCAAATGTCTTTTAGTGTTGTCACAGTCACTTTAAAACACATTTTGGTTCACAGCTGACAATTTTTGGTAGGTTGCTTCCACGTTTCCAACCTTTACAGTACTTAAAAATCTGATTACTGTGTGTGCGCATTTCCTTCTGGTGTATCCGGGTCCGAGGAGCGTAAGCCACCAGGTGTTTGCTTTGTTAAATAAAGAGGTGTGTGTGTGTGTATTTCTGTGTAGGTAGGTGTGCCCAGGGGCTACAACAGTAGATGGATTTTCCCAGCCTATCTAGTATTATCCTATACCCTTGTACCTGTATGTGTGTAGAGGGTAAGGGCAGGTGTGTTTCCTCAGGACAGCTCTGCAAACAGACACACACATTTGGAGTTTCAGTGGGGTTCCTATCTGTACTTTATCTTTATGTAAATACGACCGTTACAGGAGCTTTATTTTGCATGGTACATCATTCTCTATCTCTTGTTTTCCACTTAGTCTCACACACAGTCAATCTGTAACTCATTTCATCCAAACTCTGACATGGCACAAGTTTGTTTATCCCTTTTCACAAAATGATTACATTAATTGTAGTTGTGTGTAAATACAGAAGGTGGTGGTGTGTATGGATCATGCTCATAGATAGGTGTGTGTGTGTGTGTGTGTGTGTGTGTGTGTGTAAGAGTAGGGGCATTAGAGATGCCACAGATACAGCTCTTCTATTAATAGACAAAATGAAAGCATGCATTTTTGCTGATGCATGTCGAATGATTAATGTGACTGTTGATAATCTTCTCTCTTCACGGTAGTAACAATAGCACTAAAGAAAAAGTGATATATTCAAATGAGAGAGTGAGAGAGAGAGAGGGAGAACACTGGCAATCATCATCATTAGCGATCTACTGTAATTATCATCAGCCCCATTATCGTCATAATCATTGCCACTGCTATATTCATCAATAATACATTTTGTATCACAGCTGTAACCATCATCATCAACATCATATATTTTGTCAGCAGTTTACTCTAGTAGTTTGAAAAACTGCCAGACTGCGTCTCTGCCATGCACGCACCTAGGTTTACTTTCCCCCCTGCTGACACACAGGGAAGCCCGGCTCTGAATCACGCATGCACTCCTCCAGTTGCACTCCTACAATTGTCTTCCTCAATCATGTATCAGCACCCAGAGGAGCAAACTATGAGAGTTGACGGGTTGGAGGGACCGAGCGAGGGAAGGAAGAGAGTGGCAGGGAGAGAAGTCGGGTGAGACAGGGAATAGGGGAGAGAATGAGTAGTGGGTGGAGTGGGTTTGATGTGCCGGGGTCAGAGTTAAGTGGGTGTTCTGAGTGCAGTGGGCGCAGTGTGGACTCAGACCAGGCATGAAGAACAGACTCACCAAACCACACGCACACATATTGTTTGTGTACCTACTTGTCTGGCTTTTTGTCTCCCTCCGCCTCTGCTTTATCTCTCTGAACTCTCTTTCACCCACCTCTCTCTATCTCCATCTCCTTGCTTCATCCGTTGACTTCACTGAATTAGTGTGTAATAGAATTATTCACATGTGTACTTAGCTGGCTGTATGTCTTCATTCTGCACTGGATGTCTTTTGCTCCTTTATACGGTTCTCTTATGGCTCCTTTTTCATTTGGTTTTCCTTCTTCCTCCTACTCCTGTTTCAGTTTGCCTGTGGATACAAAACATCCATTATTCTCCTTGGTCTTTTCTGACCTACAAATTCTCTGCCAATCTGTCTACACACGCACACACACGGATATCAAATATGAGACCTTACTGATACTGGTGTACTGTCATTATTTACTTATGGTTGCCTTCGGTAGATATAACACTTAACATTTGCAGTATCTGTTTTTCCTGCTGAGGTACATCAACAAACATGGCTTTGGCACAGTTATTGTACACTTAATTTTCAAAATCCCATGATACTGTATCCTGTATGTGTTTTTTTTTGTAGTTCCAGTATGGAGAGTTCATGTTAGAGAGTCAGAAACAAGTCTTTAATTCCGTAATAAGCAGAGCGGTCAGCAGTAATCATCATGCATTCTCTGTTAAGGCCCTGACACACCAAGCCGATAATCGGCCGTCTGACAGTCTGGCGAGGTCAGTGACTCGAGTCTGTTCGGGAGCGACGAGCGGGATGAGCGTGACTAAGCCTCTCAAAATCTCCCAAAAATCTTTTAAACTGACCTTTGTCGACCTGAAATGAAGACAGATTCAGCAACTGCATGGCCTATTTCTCGCTTAAAATGTTTTCAGAAACACGTTTTTGGTGAACTATTTTCGCAAAATATGAGATTGTATTCCGAACGAGCCGCCGTTATGCCAAGCCAGACCCATGTGACGCTTTCGTCATTTCCGGTTTTCATTTTTTTGGGGGGCGACGGTACAGATTAGCGCTGCCTGCTGTTATGCTCAAGTCGGCGTCGCTTCGGTGTGTTCCGAGGCACTTCTTTGACCAACTTGGGGAGACTGATCAGCCCGACTGCCTTTTCTGCCGACGGTCGGCCGTCGGGTTGGTGTGTCAGGGCCTTTATAGGCTTTGTTGTTTTCCTGTAATGTCAATCTGCAGCCATACCCCCGTTCTGCCACTCACAAACTTTCTCTTAACACTCATAGAATAATTTCTGGGTAATAACAGAATATTTGTAAAAGTTTTAACTGTTGTCTTTAATAGACTGGCATTGCCATTAGTTTAGGCACAGCAGTATCAGATTACTTTACAATCAGTAATCACATTTGAACAGTCAAGTATGAGCTTTGTAACCTCTCCTACATTTTATTTAGAGAATTTATAATACTCTGAATTTAATACATGAGGGGAGCAAAGGACAAAAAAATAGAAACACCTCCCAATGTAATGTAGTCCAGTACAGCACCACCTTTTAACTGACAATGTCAACAAAAAGTGAACATTCTAGGCGTCATAAAAATAATAGACTATGGCAGAAACTGTATTTACAGGTGTATATTGTCGTCTGGATCAACGGAAGCACTTTTCCAGGATAAAGCCTGACATCTGGCGCGTGACTCACACACCGCATGTCCCTCACCTTCCGCTCCCTGTGTGTTGCTGTTCTCAAAATCACTTTGCCTTGGGAAACGACAACAAACTTCGAGCAAGCAAATTTCAAACTGAAATAGGCAATAGGAAGTTTTGAAGACAATTTGGATCGTCCAGTAAGACAGGCCTGCTTGTTTCTTTCGGGGAATGATTGTAAAGACTTACAAAGAATATGTTTACAGCATTTACTATCTTAACTGGGACGTTTTGTGACCGATTGGTGAAGATTGATATGGATGAAGTACACATGGAGATACAATGTTAAGAGCAAATCATGTTTGACCATGTATCCAGCTAATTTAAATATCTCACGTTACTGTATTGTGGGAACAGTTAACTTAATTTAATATTGTATGTGGCATTATGTTCCCACAAAACAGGCTGCTTCCCGAGACTATTTTGCGGAGCCACCATCGCTGCGTCCGGAGTTCAGCGCTGCCCAAGACGATTGTGATTTGGATTAAAGAAATGCAAACAACCCAGAGTGTATGTGTGGTGTAGCCAGACCTTACTCCACAGCGCTGTGGAGATAGGTCTGGCAATTTAAGACTGAGGTGTACCTAATGAAGTGGCCACTGAGTGTACACTGTAAATATAATGTATATATGTTGATCACGTGTAGCTTTAGCTGTCAGATAACTTGAGTAGAAGTATATAGATGCATAAAATGCAAATACTCAAGTAAAGTAAGTAGTCTTAACAGGACTTTTTCAGATTCCTGTTCATATTATGAATATTAGTATCTGACCAGTGTACCTCCTAAACAGAACCATAACATCGCTCCTATGATGTCCTTGATTAAAATAATGAAAAGGTTAGACCAGGTTTTTAGTCTGGATTTATCGGCTCTCTGCACACAATCTACATTTTCTTGTTCGTGGTGAGAGGTCTGTGTAGGGGGGAATGGCATTTCAATGGAGCACTTTCAATTTCTTTTGTTACAAAGTGTGGCTGGTTGTGAAGCCCTCTGAAATTGTGGCTATGCCTAAGGGCTAGGCTATATAAATGGAATTGATTCAAACCACAGCAACCACTGAGCTTAGCGCTCACATACAGTGCACAAGGGCATATTGTTGTATATTTCTTAAACAAGTGGGTTGGAAGCCAAAATGGGACGTTGAGAGTTATAATAATATCTGGTCCCAGGACATTCAATTTCACTTAATGTGGGTCTTTCTGAAATGGTGACTTTTCAGTGTGTCTGTCTGTACCATTAATAAGCAAATGTCAGCATGCTAACAGGAGAAACTAAGATGGTAAACATGGTAAACTTTATACCCGCTTAACTGCAGCATGTTAGTATTGCCAGAGCATGTTAATGTTAGCATACTGATGTTAGCACTGTTGTGCCTAAATGCAGACTCGCAGAGCTGTAGACCCTCAGTCATGTTATTATGTGATTTTTATTCCGTGATTCTGTGAGGAAACGTATTTGTAGGTCCATATCTGAATGAACACTTCAGATAACACATTTGTAGTGCATATTTGTGCTGTTACACCAAAGAGAGCTGTACAGCCAAATGTAGCGTAAAGTTGGTGATCATTCTCTTCAATGAAGCCCTCAGGGAACAATGGAAAGAAGATGGTGCAGATTGAGTTTCAACCCTCCTGGACTGACTTCTAATGGGAGTTAAAATCAGCTGGGACAGACAACCACCCTCGGCCCATTTCTTTGTCATTTACTCTTCTTCTCTCGCTCTGCTTTTCTCTCGGTCCCTTCTTTACCTCTCATTTGCTCTTATAGTTTCTTTGTGTCTCTCATCCTCCATTGCCCTTTCCTTCTTTGTTGTTGTTTTTATTATTATGCCTATTTCCCCCCTGGCAATTGTAACTGTAGTAACAGCTTTACTCGAGGGCCGCAGACCTCCATTTTACACGGGGATGTATGTACATTGCCATCTACTCCTGTGAAGCTGACACAGGCAGGGTTTCATTAATACACCGTAACACACTATATCTTAAATCAACAGGATCCCTCAACACTTGCATTGGATAGGGCTCTGACATGTTTTGCAACACCAGTGCAATAGCAGGATCTACGTGTGATGTAAACTCAATTAATCTGGTTTAGTCTATGATCCAGTTGTTAGCTTTGTACGTTTTCTTTATTGTCTAAAAAGTAACTCTGTCTCTCTTTTTCACAGTGTCAGATGGTGTGTAAGGACGTGTCGGCTGATACCATGTACGACGTTCTCCATGACATTGAATACAGAAAGAAATGGGACACAAACGTCATTGAGACCTTCGATATCGGGAAACTTACCG
This sequence comes from Gymnocephalus cernua, assembly GCA_023631565.1. Classification (NCBI taxonomy): domain Eukaryota; kingdom Metazoa; phylum Chordata; class Actinopteri; order Perciformes; family Percidae; genus Gymnocephalus; species Gymnocephalus cernua. The sequence goes on from CM042430.1 coordinate 22,767,618, forward strand.
TCAATGCGGATGTCGGTTACTACTCATGTATGTTACACAAGCGTTCATTTGTCACTAATGTGATTTTGGGGCTGTAAAGGGAAGCAGACACACATACAAAGTGCACATTGATCTACAGAACAATGTTTTGTTGATCAGATTTATCTTGTGTGTTAACAGGGAAGTGTCCGAGTCCTCTTCGGAACCGCGATGTCATCACTCTTCGCTCCTGGCTTGCAATGGGGAAAGATTACATCATCATGAACTACTCTGTCAAACATGCCGTGAGTACACACTAGGGCTGGGCAATATATCGATATTATATCGATATCGTGATATGAGACTAGGGCTGGGCGATATGGCTGAAAACTGTATCACGATATAAGTGTTTCATATCAGTCGATATCGATAATTATTGATATTTTTTTATTTTTTATGACCTATTTAAAATAAGGACCAGGAGAAAAAATGTATTCAATTTTTATTTTAAGCTTAACCTTCCTCCGATTATAATCCCCTCAGTTATAAAAGCAGAAATGTCAACACAACCATGGAAAACACTCAAATAATTCAAATGGAAACATAAGTCTAAAATCACAATGAACACTTCTGGTGAATGAAGTGTTTTAAAATATGTGCAGTGTTTTGTAAACGTAGGAGAAATTGAAATAAAACTGAGGTAGACTTTACATCTGTAACATAAAAAACAAACCTAAGAAACAAACATTTTTCTCCATCTAACAGTCACGGTACAGCCTAAACCATACATGGTGGGGGGGGGGGGGGGGGGGGGGGGGTGGTAACCTGGCTTCTCAACAGTGCTCAGCGGAAGCATGTCTTTGGCTATGTGATATGCCACTGCCTCCGTTATTTATTTGTACCGTTTAGCTTTTACAGTCATAAGGCACTGAGAGTACCTCTCCGTGGTGCTCTGCTGCTTGTGCGGGGTTCCAGCTGCAGATGTTGTTGGACATTGCTGGCGAATACGGCTGTGCTCCAAAGGGTGAGCGCGGCTAAGGTGGTAAAACAGGTTTGCGGTGGGGACGATGGTCTTGCATAATTTGCAGACGACATTGGTCTGACTACGGTCAGACTTATAAAATCCAAAAAACTGCCATACTGGCGAGCTGACGTTTCCCGTTTCATCAAGAACTTCCGCGCTCGCTGCAGCACGCATTTTCCACTTATCACTCCACGCCGGTTCTGTTATTGAAGAATCCAACACGAGACAACGATATGGCGCAACCAAACACAATACTGTTACATGATTGGCTGTTAGCGTGTCACTCCCTACGTTGCTAGGCTACCAGAGAGGGAGTGCCTTTGTTCATGCAACCAAACTTGCTTTGCAACCTCTGGTTTCTTCCGACGAAGAAAAAAAATTATCGAACTTTTATCGAACGCATTTTTTATTGATATTGATTACGTGTCTATCGCGAGACATATCGTTATCGTTTTATCGCCCAGCCCTATATGAGACTAGATTTCGTCTTAGATTTTGGATAAATGTAATATTGTGATATGACGTAAGTGGTGTCTTTTACTGGTTTTAAAGGCTGCATTACAGTAAAGTGATGTACTTTTCTGAACTTACACACTGTTCTAGCTATTCTATTATTTCCCTTTACCCCACTTAGACATTATGTCCACATTACTGATGAGTACAGGTTGATTATACATAACTACCAAGATAACATGCCGTGTATTTATTTGCATGTGATATTCATCGGTAATGTAGCCTGTGAATTTGTTAAGATGCACGAGAAATAAAGGCTTAGTATGAAGATATTTTGTTAAAGCCTAGAATTGTCAACCCTAGAATATCGCCGCAATATCGATATTTCGAGGTATTTGGTCAAGAATATGGTGATATCTGCTTCGCCCTATCGTCCAGCCCTAGTACACACACACATGCAAACACACGTACAGGACTTATACATGCTCAGCCGGGGCCCTTCTCATTCACTCTTAATATAACTCTGTGCTCAAAGGTGCATTGTAAAACAAATGGCCCATTGAGCCGACATGAACGTTGATCCAGTTAAGCAAGCTTAAGGAGGTTCATACAGAAAAGAAATCCGTGTGTGTGTGTGTGTGTGTGTGTGTGTGTGTGTGTGTGTGTGTGTGTGACAATCAACTACTCCAATTTACCGAGGAGTTGTTTAACTTGTACCGCTCGCGATCTGTCTTCCTGTCTTGTTTCTTTTTCTTCTCTGTCTGTCTTGCATTTCTGTCTGTCCCTCGGCCTCTCTTTCCCTCTGTTTCTGTTTCTCAGTTTTTGCCTCACTAATATAATGTTTACAAAAGGATAAGACGTTTCATGTGACACTTAGCTGTTGACTTCCGCCTCCTCTTCCGCATTCCTGCATTAATAAGTGGTTACGAACATAATAGGTGTGTGTGTGTGTGTGTGTGTGTGTGTGTGTGTGTGTGTGAGATTAGCCAAGGTCACTCTGTATAGTCAGTGGAGTGTGAGAGCTTGGCTTGTAGAGTGCAGTTTAAGGGGATTCTTAGTGGAGTGCTGAGTTTACACGTCCACCATCAGTCCACTTATACTGTATTTGACACTACACTCATCTGCTCTCCTTCCCATGATTAATAACAACTGCTTTTCACTTGTTTATTTGAAACTGCCCTGTAGTAACTGTCGAAGTATAAAGTTCTTGCTGACCAACAGCCCAAAATCAATCAAGTTAAGTAAATGTTCTATCGATCAAGTAGTTGACTGATTATTAGGTCAGATATGGAGTTTCCTGGTATGGCGGATGTGTCAAGAATGTAGAGAGACATCTCACTGGTGACTAATACTTCAAATCCTATAGTCGCTCTACATTACGTCAGAACATAATGTTGTCCCAGATTTCCCTGAAACCTGCAGATGTAGTGTTTCACAAAAGCTGTCATTGTACTGCTAGCAGAAATTCCTACAATGTAGTCTACTAGAGAGGTATAGAGAGGTGCAGGCACTATGAGTCAAATAGTAGGGAAATGATAAAGCAGACATCTGAAGGTCTCCTTTTGATAAAGGTTCTTTAGCTGACTGCGGCTCTGTGTGCTTTTTAAGTGGTCCGCAGTGTGCCTGTCCCAATTAGCACAGGAATAGTGGGCCTTCGCTGCTTCTATTCACAGAGTAGTGTGGACTGGATTTGCATCCGAAACATGACTGTGAAGCAGAACATGACATTGACTGGCAGCAGAAAAACACGACACAGAAAAGCACCCCAGAATCCTAGTGCTTACCCTGCACAAAGTATGTCGACCATCTTATTTTATTTATTTTCATAGTCGATTAATCTGTTGATTTTTTTTTTTGGTTGTTTGGTCTCTAAAATGTCCGAAAATGGTGAAAAATGTGGATCAGTGTTTCCCAAACGCCCAATATGACGTCCTCAAATGTCTTGTTTTGTCCACAACTCAAAGATATTTAGTTTACTGTCACAGAGGAGAGAAAAGAAACTAGAACATATTCACATTTAAGAAGCTGGAATCAAATAATTTTTACTTTTGTCTTAAAAATTACTCAAACTGACTAATCGATTATCAAAATAGTTGCCGATTAATTTAAGAGTTGACAATTAATCGATTAATGGTGGTGGTGCATGTGTAAACCATGTACATAATAAATGAATTAAATCTGGAGCTACCAAAAATTAATGAAGATTTCACAGGGCTCCTTGTCCTGTTCAAGGTTGGTACATGCACTGAATAAGGATGTTATTTCCAATAAGAATCTGTGTATGTGTGCATGTGTATTGTCTCTACAGAAATACCCTCCTAAAAAGGACAAGGTGCGAGCTGTGTCCATTCAGACTGGTTACATGATCCAGGACCAGGGACCAACCAACCACTGTACTCTCACTTACTTGGCCCAGGTAGATCCACGAGGTAACTAACACACACACACACACACACACACACACACACACACACACACACACACACACACACACACACACACACACACACACACACACACACACACACACACACACACACACACACACACACACACACACACACACACACACACACACACACAAACACACACACACACACACACACACACACACACACACAAAGGCCGTCAACATCAAAAACACACACAAGGACCAACATATACGGAAATGCATAAATAGAAGTACACAAGACTGAAACACACACACACACACACACACACACACACACACACACACACACACACACACGTTTGTTTCTCTATCTCTGTGGGGACCCATGATTGACATAATGCATTCCCTAGCCCCTTACCCTAACCTTAACCATCACAACTAAATGCCTAACCTTACCCTAACCCTAACCCTAACCATAACCTAATTCTAACCCTAACCCTAAAACCAAGTCTTAACCCTCAAACAGCCCTTTAACCTTGTGGGGTCCAGCATTTTGGACCCCACAAGGCTGTGCAGACCCCACAAGTATACTGGATTCTCCGTTTTTTGGACCCCACAAATATAATAAAACACACACACACACACACACACACACACACACACACACACACACACACACACACACACACACACACACACACACACACACACACACACACACACACACAGGTGCTTAACGCAGGCTCAAAGTTCTAATGAATCATTCATTCCCCTGCCTTTATGTCAAAATGAGTCGCCATAGTAACCATATGAAGGACAGAGTCTATTTCACTGCAGCCTCACTCTATCCCTCTTCTCTATCCCTTCTCTCCCTTCTATCCCTCTTCTCTATCCCGTCTTTTTCTGTTCATTGATCTAATTCTCCCTTTAATTCACTTCTTTACTGTCACACTCTTGCATGCAAGTGCTAATTGTGTAAATGTCTTTAATCACTGATTTGTAATGTGTTGCAGTGAGTAGCAAGTTACAAAGCTCCACTTTGATCCTGGATGACATGACATGTAATAGCGCAAGCTATTGCATGGCATTTTGTATTGCTCTGTTCACTCTGTTTCTCTTTGCAGGTTCGTTACCCAAGTGGGTTGTCAACAAGTCTTCCCACTTCCTTGCACCTCATGTAAGCCTTTTGCAGATTAACAGATTTTTTATTATTGGCATGTCTAATACTGGCATTGCATTTAAGTACAATCATTTCCTTTCTGCTAGCTGAAGTTGTTGATAATCAACACAGAACTATGAGAATAAATGGATATGTTCTTTTTAGGCAATGAAGAAGATAAACAAAGCCTGTTTGAAGTATCCAGAGTGGAAGCAGAGACACAACCCTGGCTTCAAGCCCTGGCTCTACCCCGAACAGACTACATTACCCAGCATCCCGCTCTCTGAGCTCAGCATCCAGCATGCCGAGAGCCTGGAGAATATTGATGAGAGCTCCCTGGCTGAGATCCAGGAGAGAGAAGATAGCGACTAACACACACACATAGTCATGTATTCATACACACACAAACAGTAATGCAGGGTGACATGCATGCCTGATACACATCCATAATTACCCTTATGTGTATGTGATTCTATATGTAAGTATGTGTCTATGCACATGCAGTTGCGTATGCAGGCATACTAACAGGCACATGTATGTAAGCATTCATGCACACAGACAAACTCCTACTTGACCAAATCCATCTCATACTTACATACATAATTTATGAACACATAACATAGATGCACTCACAGATACACACCCACCCTCTCACAAGGGGCACAGAAAAACCATTTATTTTTTACAACTCATATTCATTGTAATCAGAGAAGTGGCTGTTAATGTGATTTTTCATGCCCCTTCAAGGGATATCAAAGTTTTCCAATCGGGACCTATGCAGATTACTGAAAATATATTTAGCTATAATGATTTACTGTTGAAATGTTATCCGAGTAACCTGACAGTGGACATCCAGCTCTCATTCAAAATATGAGACAATGAAATTCAAAATTATACTCCTTTATGTGCACGTTATGAACACAATCAAATGTAGTTGGAAACCACCTCAGTGCAACCCCTAATAGTAATATGGACACGCACTATTCATTTATACTACATTAGTGCACTCAGACATGTATACACACTCAGTTTGTCTCTCTGCCCATGTTGTTTCTTTATCACTCATTATGTGTCTCCGTCACATTGTGTAAGCACATGATAAATATGCAGGTGTGCAGAAGGCAGCTGGAACCCCCAACCTGCAACCCTCTCATACACACACACACACACACACACACACATACAGATTTTACACACGTACTGTCTTCTCCTCTAATTGAGAGATGTATGAATGTATGTAGAGTTTAAAAATTAAATACATATTCCTACAAAGGTTTTCAAATTTCACCTGTGAGCTGAGTCATTTTTGTCTGTGTGTATTTTACACGTGTCAGTGCCTTTGCTCGGGTTGATGTCCGATGCTGCAGGTTTGCATGATGCTAAAATAGGTAGGCCTAGAAGGTTGATCTGCTATCCTTCCTTCAGTGCGTCATGCTAAAATAGGTTTATGATTGATCTGCTACCATTTAGACATTCTTACACACACACACACACACACACACAAAAACATTGATTTTAAAACTGCACTGCCATGATTCTGGAAAGTGTGCATGCATGTTTGTTTGCATGCACCCATGCACTCACATGTATGTGTGTGCAGTAGCCTAGATCAAAATTAAGGATCCCCCAATGGCAACTCTGATCGACTCAGCACCAAATGGAGACATAAAGAGATGACACCTTGCCTGTAGCAAAGGAATTGACTTATTTTAGGGTGTCCTCCCTTTCCTATGTAGGATGTAGACTAAGAGCACATACATTGTAAATGCACCACATGTACAATGGCTACAGTTTCTGTTTCCCTGTGGTGGGTTAATTTTATGACATGACACTCTTGTCTTGCAAAACTCGCACTCATGCACAGTAACATGGCTTAAAGTATGGCTAAAGATGGCATTAAGCTTATTGGATACACATAAGATGAGAATATTATTTGAAAGTCCATGAAACTATCTGTGTCTGTGAGCCGATAAATGTATTTATTGCATGTCATCCTATCTCACTTCCCCTTTTACAACATCTGCCTGTGCATATGCACCACATAATAAATTATGAATGATGAAGAAAAGAGTATGCGAGAGATGCAGAATAGGCATGAGGTGTGCCCAGCTCTGGTGTTCTTTCCTACAGCTGCATTGAATGTTTATCCCTCTGCCCTTGTAACCACCCATCCATCCATCCATCCTCAGAGTCTTAATGAGGCCTCTCACTTAGCCATCATCATTATGTGCATGTGTGTGTGTCAGAGAAAAAGGGCTGCATGTGCACAAGTGTGTAAACTGCGTCTTCCAGTGGCATCCCTGTAATGTCTTCCACCCGCCTCCACAGCAGCAGGAGACGTATAAGCAGCACAATGGCCGGTATCCCTCTGTGTGTGTGTGTGTGTGTGTGTTTTTGCATACGTATGTGTCACACTGCCACCCCCACAGTAACCCAGCCCACCAGGGCTGGAAGCCTGCTGATGACTCATCACCAGCCCACCTCCTCCTCCTCCTCCTCATCTCCAGCTCCCTCTCCCTCCACCTCTTCTATTCTCCCCCAACTCTGTTCCTCAATTCCCTCCTCTGTTTCTTTTCTATGTCTTCTCCCCAACTCAATCCTTTCATCCACTTCTCATCTAGGCCTCTCTTCTCCTTTGATCCTCTTCAGGTCTTTCCTCTCCTCACATTACCCTCTTCTCCACCTTTTTCTCCTCTCATGTTCTCTTTTCTATTCTCTTAATCTAAAGCATTTGTTCTCCTCCATTTATTCCCATAATGTCTCGTACAGTCCCTAGCTTGTTCATTTATTAATTTGCTTTCCCTTTTTTGTTGTTGCTCTTTTCACCTCCCTCTCATTCATCTTCAACTTTTACTCCCCGTTGTCTCCCTGCCACTTCTCACCTTCTATCACCTGTTTCTTCCATCTGTCACCTTTCATCTCCTCTCCTTATCCCTTTTTCCATCTCCTTTAGCCAAGCTAATCTTTCTGGCACAGTCCCCTGATCTTTACCCCAGGTCAGAAGTAAAATGAGTAACACACTGCCGAGTCACTGACTTGTCACAGAGTCGGAGTATTGTTCATCCAGGCTCCTAAAGGCTAAAATATTTTAACCTTTTACTCAGGTCTTTTGACTGACTGTCACATGAGGGAACACAAAACATTGAATCACATATGTCACACACACAGAAACACAAAGTCCAATTTCCCCTTCAGCTCTCTATGTTTGACAGAGCATATGACAAATGAGGCCTTGTTTTATTCACGTAAACTTACAAGTGGGATAAATTGAATTTATAAATGGATGGTACATTATGATGTACAGTGTAAAGTTATTATGGGTTCCAATTTAGTCTAGCTTATAACTTGTACGGCATGCCAGCCTCCCTCACTCTCAATTGCTTTCATCTTGCTGACTCCCTTCACTCATGCTGAAATGCAATCAAAGGAATCATCTTTAATAATTTAAGGTCTATTTACATGCAACATTCTTTTTCTACTATAAATACATAAAAACACAACCTAATACAGGGGGAAACGGGCCACTTTATTAGTTTGTGTGTGTTGTTTTTAACATGATGCTTTTTGAAATTCTCAAAGGCTCAATATCTTGATGGTGAGTGGTTGCCCTCTTCTGGTTCCTATGGGAGCTTACAAGTAACAGATCAGCAGCCTGTCTGATTTAACACTGATCTGAATGCTACATCACCACCATCTCCATATAAATATCTGTTTAGAATGATATTTATTCAGGGTCATAGTGCTGGCTAGATTATACCTGTTTATACCACCTGTGCTCATGAACTGGACTGGAACCTATGCAATTAAATAGATTAGATTAGATTAGATTCAACTTTATTGTCATTGTAGCCACCTGACCTCTCATGTGTTTTATATGCTACAGTAACTATTTGTTGTTGTATTTTGTAAATCATTAATGGTTAATTCACCCAACAAAAACATTTTTATATTCATTTTTCTACTTTTATATAAAATGAATAGCTAACACTGTTGCTCCCCAAGGAAAATGATAGTGTATTATATACAGTATACTGTGTTTTGTCATGTAGTGTGTGTCTCGTAGTCAATATTGATGTTCTGTATTATTATTTTCTATGAAAGTCCTTGAATATTGTGTAATAGAGGGAATTATAATCTACAATAGGTATATGTTATTTACAAATACAGCCCTGTGTGAGCTGTAATTCCTTTTTAAGTGGGATAATAGCTTTTCTATATTTGCATTGCATGGCCAAAAAACTGGGCTGTTCAGTCTTTTTTTAGTGGTCACATGACGGCCGTGCGGTAGTTTTAGCAATTTTGCTGCATGAAGTTGCACTACAATTAACCAGAGAGGCGTCGGAAAAACACATTTTCTAGCCTTAAAAATAAAACGCTACATCTTGAACGTCAATGTGTGTTTTTATTTTGAAAAGGTCTAACCGGAAATGGCTTACTTTTTAACTTTAGCTTAACACTGGCTGTCGGTAAATTGTTGCTGCTACTGTTTTCACTCGTGTGAAAAATGTTATCGGCGATTTGGCGACGCAATTGTGACCGCTCATTTCACCTCAAAAACAAAACGCCAGTGGAGTGGAAAACTTGCAAAGACTTGAAAAGGTAAGTGAATGACAGTAATTTAAAACTTATTTTAAGAGAAACTTTCCCAAAACAGCTGATACGAATATGCACACAAACTTAACAGCACAAAACCCCACAAACACTGGAGAAAATGTGTTGTCTAGCTAGCTAACGTCAGGTTACTCGTGCACTGACCATGGCTTAACGGCTGCGGTGACAATATCGTTAACTAGCTAACAAGCTAAACTTAAGAAAGTCACCAACATTTTTGTGAATAGATTGTCAACTGCCGGGTCCAGGTCTGCTTTTAGCAACTTAAAGTCTAGACCTTCAGTTGGTTAATATTTACTTAGCTCTGTTTGGGTTTTTCTCAGCTGCCACAGGCTCTTCTATTCTTTTTGTGGTAAAAAGCGGAGAGGAAATGGGACTGCCTACCTCGGGATTGATTGTCCCCAATGGAATGCTTTATTTTAAGATGGTTGCATGGATGGATTGACTATTAAATCGCGGTATTGACTAGGCTAATTTGCCCGCCTGTTGGAATAAAGTTTATCATATGTCTTTATTTTTCCATCACATCATGATTTGTGAATCTGTTAGCAGGTGGACTTGTGACAGGTGGTCATCCAGGCCTAGCATTTTTTTTCGATTTAGAGCAGGGATTTTAACCCTTTTTCTAATGTAGGACAATAGACTGTATAGGGTAGGACCATAGGACCCATCCCATACCACTACCGTTACAGTAAGTAGCTCAAGGTTGTTTTCAGACGCTTATTTCTGCTTTTTTGTTTTCAGTGTAGGGCAGTGCTCCTGTATGTTTTTAGGTGTGATCAATAGTGAAACTGTTTAAATATGCTATCAGGTAACTTATTAAGTTAGGATGGAAACTATGATATATTAATTCCTTTTCAGTGCTAATGTAAGCTGTGGTAAGTAACGCTACAGTAGCAGGGGAATACTTGTTTGCATGTGGGCTAAATCCTTAGAATAGAGTACGTTTTGCATGACTGGCTGGCTTGCTCAATAGACCATTAATGGTGAATACAATTATTTGTCCACAGTTCTGTGTTTTCACAGAACAGCAGACCTTCTGAACCATGGTAATGATGTCTGTTGAGGTTAAACAGATGTTATTCTGGAATGTAATTTAATGCATTTAAAGCACGGATCAAATTACCTCCTGTATCTTTTTTTTTTTTTTTTTTTTTTTTTTTTAAACCTACCAATTCATAACTTTAAAGGGCAGCACAAAAGATGACCCACATCATGTTTTTTTTGGGAGACTGGGAAAAAGTAGCTAGAGAAACAGCATTGTGGCCCTACTGACCCTGCTTTGTCCCGTAGTAAAAAACTGGTAATGATTGAGTCTGTGACTGTCTGTTTTTTGGCAAGTGCACACAGAGCCACATAATGTAGTGTTACAGGATGTTGTTTATCAGGGCGCAGATATAAATATCTCTCTAGCCCTCAACATATGCATTTTGTGTCTACAAGTATGAGAGGCATGCCATGCAAACTTGAGCCAATTCACAATCTCGATTTTAGAATGATTGTACTACTACAGAGGATGTAATCTCTGAATTATTGATTGGTCATTGACATCAAGTTGACGCTGAAAGCTTTGTCTGTCTGTCCCTGTCTCCGTCTTTCTTTTATCTCTCTTGTGTCTCCAACTTTTTCTGTCTTTTTTTCTCTCCATATCCCTCTCCATCTGTCTCATACATTCACATGATTACTCGCTACTGAATCGCTCTATAATGAGGTGAGAGGAGGAGTATCTCACTGGTCAAGTGGACACGTTAAGCAGTCTGGTTTTAAAATTACAAAGGCTAAATAAAGAGCGCAGTTGTGCAAGAAGTGATAACTGGAGGCTAAATTTCCAAAAGCACCTCTTTGTATAGTTCACTGTAGTTCATCATCAGGATTTCTTGGTACAGTTTTTTTAGTCAAGTTTCCTGTAAGGCACTGTTTTTAAAGATTACTTTAATGATGAGTAATTTCCAACATCTGGGATTTGAGAGTTGGCTCAACTCTTTGCTGATATGCTGTCAGACTGAGAGCTAACATTTAGGTCAAGCTATAAGCAAAAATGGACTTCATGAAAAGGATTATGTGAATTTTAAGTCAATGGGCTAAAACACGCAAAACATCAATTATTATCCTTTAGGTTGCTGCAGTGAGTTAGGGAATGGACAGTAGAGAGAAAACATAGCATGGATGGATAGTCCAAACCTCATTCTGTTGTAGGTTTGTGGTGTGCACAGTTTGTGCTTGTGGTAATATCAGCTGACCACCACCATGGGAGGAAAACATTATGACTCCCAGAACTTCATACTCACCAAAGTCCAAGCATTGTTTTTGTCATAGGCTTATGACTTAGCCTAGTTCCCATTAAGGGACTCAGTCAGTGGGTTACCATGGGAAACGTATTCCTGTGAAATGTTTCACCCTGAAGAGTTAGACACAGACACACAGACACACAGACACACAGACACACAGACACACAGACACACAGACACACAGACACACACACACACACACACACACACACACACACACACACACACACACACACACACACACACACACACACACACACACACACACACACACAGGCGTGCTCACTAGAGGACATGCATTTTTTACTGGCAGAACTGAGTCACTATTCAGTTTTAATTGAAAGTGGGCTGAAAGCAGCAGTGTGTCTGGTGGTGAGTATGTGAGTCATGTCCCACATGCATGTGTTCTTTAAGTAATCCTTATAAGGTCTACACCTTGATAGAAATCTGAGGGTCTGAGGAAAACTACTCTATAGGGTTGCAAAGAAAGTCCAGAAACTTTACATGGAAAGTTAAGATGGGGGAGTTTTGGAAACATTCCAATGTGGAAACTTTCATGGGAATTCATGGGAAATTATGGGAATTAATGGGAATTAACTGGAAATGTTGGTTAATTCATACAAACTCCATCTTATATACATATAAACATTTTGTTTTGTAATAAGCAGACAGGCATATACAGTGAATACAAATGTTGAGTTATTCGTCAGTACAACTTTGATATTCTTTCATTGAATCTGCTGTATAATGTTGGATTCTAGAAATGATCTGTGCAGTGGGTTTGGCCCCAATAGCCCTGCAGTAGGCTAAGTAGTAGCCCAAACTTTGACCTTTAGCTTAACATAATGGGTAGCTAGCATGCTGTCTTTGATTTACTATGGTTATGGTTATATGTGTTCTAATTATCTAATTATAATTATTATATATATTATAATAATGTCTATTGTTTCCAGCCTATCAAGAACAAGTGGGCTATACAATTAACACACAGGTTGATAGCAATGGGGTTATGGATTAAATAGAGTATAGTAGTATTTTATAAAAAAAAAAAGTCCCATATTATAAAAACTAAATGTTGGCAAGTTACGTAGTAGTTTATGCTGATTACTGCGTGTGTGCATGTCATTGACGAATATGGGGAGGACATTCAACTGAAGTTGCATTAAATCAGGTTGTTTTAACCAAGATTATGCTGCTTAAGATGTTTGTTTTTTTTCAACTACATTTAAGTTCCCTGTTATAGATCAACAGTATTATAACAAGCAATATTAAAAATATCCAGTTAATTCCCATATAGTCCCGTTAATTCCCATGGGAAGTTTCCAACTTTGAAAATTCCCGGAATTTTGCAATCCTAGCGGCTACCAAACTACAATTACTAAATATACATTGAAGTAAATGAATATTTTATGGGAATTCTAATTTCAGAAATCTGGCGTTTACAGCAGCAACAGAGCAAGCAAGTTTTTCTTCCACCAACAAAAACTCACTGTGTGCGACCTGTCTAGCGAAGTTAGCGTTTGGCTGTTGAACATGGTGAAGATTGAATTTTCAGGTGGCCAGAAACATGACTCGAAATGATTGCTAATGTTCTCCACGTCTGCAGGATGTGTAAACCTGATTGTTTAGCTGGAGTTTTTTTTAATGATTAACAATTTTAATTTTAATTTTAACACGACACACGAAACATACCCCCCTCCCCCTTCGTTATCACCACCCACCCAGACATAAACCGAGAAAAGATTACACAACCACAACATTCAAAACCATACAATAAAGCATAAACCAAATGAACATATGCACAAATGACAACAGCAAAACGCCTCTTAGAAGCCCTCCAGAAAGCTCAAATACTCTTCCCATTTTCTAGTGTAGACATCCAATCTGCCAAACCGTTTGCATGACATCAAACGCTGCCACCCTGGCCATCTCACAAGCCCACTCCTGGATTGACGGCACCCCTTCATTCCTCCGTCCTCTTAAAAACAATTGGCTATCATTAGTTAGCTAGTTTGGAGCCAACTTCTCATGTGCTTATCCATCCCGCTTGGGATTGATCCATCTCCTAGAACAAATCATTTGGGGCTGCAATCCGACATAGTCCAAAGTTTAGCTGGAGTTTTATGAATGTAGCTTGCGATATATTTTGGATAGTAATGATAAATTGTGTATATCCCCCCCCCCCCCCCCCATAATGTCAGTATAATGTGAATTAAATGCAGTGCAAGGTTCTGAAGTAATATTCCCTCTTCTGTCTTAATGTTTTTGTCAATTCAGTATCAGTAGACAGGTCATTGTGGCAGTCGAAGCACTGTTGAAACACGGTGAAAGTGAAAAACGCATCTCATCGCAGAGCTGACATTATGTTTTGTGTATCTATGGTGTTAAGAAATGATGCTGTTCCCTCCACTTTTTCAACAGTTCACGTCTATATGCGTGCTCTAAGAAGGATACTCCTTTGCCTTGGTAACACAATGGTACTGGTGCCAGTGTGTTTATCACAAAATATTGCTATATTGATTGTTTGTTCTACCCCTACCTGTGGTTTTGGCACAGAATGGATGTATTGTGCCCGAGCCTTAAATGAACTCTCACACAATAACCTTGTTACTGTTTTTTTTTATTTTTTTTTATTTTTTTTTTACTTTTATTTGAGAAAAGTTGATATTTTGTTGTTGCAATAAATAGGACAATGTTATAACACTTAATTTGTCCTTGTTTTACAATGGTATTTTTGTTGAAATCTCAGAACAGAGGTTTTGAATTCTCCACATTCATGGTCTGTTGACGTATTTTGCATCATGATAACCAAAACACATTTCTTTCACTTGACCCTCATGAGAAATGAGTTTAAAGGAAATTGTAACTTGTTTTGGAGTATTTCCCAAGACAACACAGTAGAGGGTTAGTGTAGAGGAGACAGCTGAGCATTAATTTCAATTTATCATATAGATAGGCCTGCACGATAAATCGGTATAAAATCGCGATCTCGATTCACCCCTGTTTGCGATTTCATTTTTAAATGACTTCGATTTGTTGGGCATTTTCAGCCTTTATTTTGATAGGACAGCTGAAGACACGGAAGGGGAGAGAGAGGGGGAATGACATGCAGAAAAAAATCTATGTTTGGTACTGCCAGGTTGTTTTGTTTTTTTGTCATGGTTCGTGTGTGCAATAAACATTACACTTCGTGAGAAAAGAATCGTGATATCAATTTTAAGCTAAAAAATCGTGATTTATATTTTTCCCCAAATCGTGCAGGCCTACATATAGACAAACTAAAGTAGGTTGCATATAATATCCCGTCATCATAATTCAGCATACTTTGCAAATTAAAACAGTGTTAAGCGTTAATAAGACTAAATTGTCTAGAATATCCGTTTCAGTATAAGTCTGAATTCTTGATCATACAATGTGTGTGTGTCAACATGATACTAGTGGTCAGTGTGTTTGTTATACACTGAGTGGATATGACATGAGAAAAGTTCTGGGTATTATTGCATTTCACTGTTTGTGCAATTCAACCAAAGTTGGGCACACTGCAATTTCCATTTACACCATAATGTATTTCTGCCATTTAAGAAGTCAATATTTGTTTAAGTAGCATTTAGGCTAATATTGCGCGACAATACCCAGTTATTTTTATTATATGTTATTGTACGTGCACATCGTTGCTCTCTTCAGCTATATCAGTGGTGTAGTATGCACGTGCTCTGGCAGTGGAATTAGAAAAATGTTTACATTCATAACTTGCCTAGTCAAAAGTATGTGAAAGGCATGAGAAAGATTTTTTTTAGCCTTGTGACATTCTTCATGGTGTTAGATACAATGTGTTGCATATGCAAAGAGAGCAGGAGACGAGGCTGGTCATGTGTTTTTGGTATTAGTAATGTGCTAAAATTGTTGCTGAGGTCTTGTGGTTGTTCACCATTTACATTTTGTTATATTGTCTTAGAAATCGCTTAACTCAGTCCAAGAGATAATGTACCTCAAAACTAAGGACACTGGCAGTAAGCAGAGTTTAACCTGACATCGGCCAGCACTGATCAGTGCGAACAGTCTGGCTATTTGTTTGTGTGTCAAATTGAAAGGGGATATGAGGCCTGAAACACAATTTCTGAGCGCCCCCCCCCCCCCCACCTTTACACAGTGTTATTAGGTAAGCACTTGTTGTAGAGAGTGTGACTAGATTCAACCGGTGGGCCCGCACCATGCGTTGCCCTCCTTTTTGTGTGTGTGTGTGTGTGTGTGTGTGTGTGTGTGTGTGTGTGTGTCTCTAGGCAACAGAATGCCCCATTGTGAAGGCAGCACAGAGACCCTGTTATTGGCAGCTTTCTGAGTGGGAGAGAGGGAGCGCAGACAAGGATGGAGAGAGGGAGAGATGAACAGAGAGGGAGAGAGGGAGAGATGGATGAATTGAAATGTGCAGAGAGCAAAATGTTGGTTGGAAACTGCAGAAAATTAAATAAAAGCCCAGGAAAAAGGAAGTCAGCAGTTGATGAACAGATACGCTGACTATTTAGAATTTACAAAGCACCTATAGTTTTCTGTGGTTTTCTGAGTTCAGGTGAAAACTCTTTGTGGATTTCAGCAGTTAAAGGAATACGTCGACATTTTTGAAAAAGAATGCTTGTTTGCAAGAGTGAAAAATAGTCTTTGCAACATCTCCAAAAAATGTTGTACATTGTGTAGCAAAACAATCATTAGTATATTAAAGAGTAAGGTGGGTGTTGTTCAGAGTTAGGACAGCTGGCAATGTAAAACTGGTAATTCTGAGATGCATAAAAGGTGCTGGATTTGTTATTGTTTACAGTGTTTCCCCTAGGATTTGTTTTTAGCTGTGGGAGCAGGTATGTCACCCCCCCCCCCCCCCCCCCCCCCCCCCAGCAGACACTCCAAGGCCGGACTTTCAAATAAAGAAAAGACAATGAATGTATACCTAATATGCCTATTCTTGTTCAAAATGTTCACTTTCTTACAGAATTAATGCTATTTTTTGTACATACAGTACATTAGTGTGAGCAAACTCCTCAAAAACATGTAAACTCCATCATGATATCTGGCTCAGACTAGGAGGCAGTTCACTGAGTGATGGTTAGTCTGTGATTGGAAACATGGTTGTAGTATGCAGGAAAATGTTTGCAGAAAGAAAGGCTGTTGTCAGGTGAAAATGTCAGTCAAAGATGCTGAAGGGAAAATTGACGTGGAAAAGCCGCTTTAATGCTGAATGGACTGATAAGCAGGCTACCATTCATACTGTATGCCTCATTTGCAATGAAATGATGCTGTTGCAAAATAATACAACTAGCATCATCATCAAGAATGAAGAACGCGAACATAACGATTGCGTCATTCACGTGCATATTAAGTAGCCACATGTATATGTTTTGGTCTTATAATGCATCCATAGCTTTACTGCTCCAGGAGAGAGGACGGTTCGCTCAGCCAGCAGTTAAGTTTATAAGAATTTGTCCAAATTTCTAGATTCCTGCCAGGCTAAGCTAAAACTACAACAAACAGCTTTATTTGTTTTAGCGTGTTGGTAAAAATTCACTATTTGCAGAGTAGAGCTGTTTGCCTAAAACAGCGCGGTGGACTGAGCAGACTAAAGATTAAAATATCACTTTCTACATGTTTATACCGGTCTATACAGGTGAGTGCATTGATATTGTATTGACTTTTTACTCACGAAGGTTTCATTGTAGCCTACTTACAGTAACGAGACTAGCGTGAGTTCATCTGCCCCCCCAGCGGAGGGGAAATTCTCCGTATTTCGATGCAAACGCACATCTTTTGCATCGTTTGGGCCAACTGTCCACACGAATCCTGTAAACGCACTGCCCGTAAACGCACTTTTTTGAAACCTGGTCCCAGGGTGAATAAAAAAAAAAGCCGGCTCACATTTGGCTTCGTGTGTACGGCGAAACCGCATACGTGCGTATCGATGATGTCATCCCCACACACCTCGGACTCACAGCTCCGCCTTCAACCCAGCTGACGGCTATTATAGCAGGGAGCAATGCTGTTTATAAAGTGGAAGCATAGAGTGGAAGTAGAGAACTTATCAACTAGCTAGCTAATCTGTCTGCTCATCAACTCCTTGAATGGATTATAGTAACTTTTAGCACCGCTTATTGTAGAAAGGCTACTGCAAGAAAAACGTGTTGCTAGATTATCAAAAAGACATTGGATCATTGATGTTTGTTTGACTGCCGATGTTAGCTAGCAGAGCTAGCGTTAGCGCGCTAGCTAGCTAGGCTAACGCTAGCTCTGCTAGCTGCAATCATGTCCGATGGAATGTAAAGAAAGTTTACATTCTTTTTCTAGGTGGCCTTTATATAACGAGCAGTGGTGTAAGTTATTAAAGTCTAGTCCATGGATGTGTTAAGCTAAGAGAACTAGCTAGTCATGTTATGAAAGGAAGTCACTGAAGGCTGCTCTTCTTCTTCGTTCCGTTAATTTCTGTAGCAATAACAGCGCCGCCTACAGGCCTGGCATATGAAGTACTGTGTTGAGTATTTACATATGGATTCATGTGGACATGAATTTTCTTGAACCGAATCCAGGGAAGACGGATGCGTTTTCATCCTAACGTCTTCGTCTGGATGGGGCCTCAGTCAGCCGGTCAAGTGTTCAAATCAGTAAATATCAGAGAAAACACTGAGGAAAAGGTGAAGAAGATGAGCTCAAGCTAGCAAGACCATCTCTGCTGCCATGTCATGACTACAAGTCACTCATTAGGATAGGGAAATCAGTTTGCAGCGGCATGTCGGGAGCTGTGGTATCTTTTTGCAGAGACTTGGCTGGATCCTGGAGAGCCGGTGCCATTCAACTGGGGGACTCTTTTTCTGTGTGCCGATCTGACGGCCATATTCTGCTTTATGATGTATCATGCACATGTTGAAGGAGTTCACGGGATAATATTTCATTGGAGTTTTACCTCACGCAATTGCATGTGACAAATAAAATTGAATTTATTGGATCAACAGAAGGATGTGGGCCATGAAAGTGGGTCCTTTTTGGAGGTGTACAGTACAAGTTACAATGCCTTTTTTATACACATGATGGATGACTGGCAAACAGTTCAACAAGTTATTAGTAAATAATTGTCCACATAGCATGCCCCATGAAGCCTTTCATCCAGTTTTCACTACATACCGTAGTTTAGATTTGAACAAACCAGAAAAATTTTAAGGGCACTAATAAAAATAATTCAGCACAAAGGCACTTTTAAATACAAAGGATTCAATGTGTAAAGTCAGGTTTGTCTTAGAAGGTGTTTTGTTTCCATAACAGCAAACTGTGCTGCTACAAAAAAAAGTTCAATGAGAGGACAAAAAACGAAGGTCCCTCCTGCTTCCAGTCTTTAAGCTAAGCTAGGCGAAACGTGTTCTGGATATGTCGAGGTCCTTCATACCTCTGTCCTGGCTGCTCAGAGATAACATTTGACATCAATCTTCTCATCTGACTTTGAGTATGATGACAGATAAACATGGTGTTGTCCAAATTGAGCATTTCTTTCAATTTAACCTAAACTGGGGGGTAGGCATGGATGAAAAATAAAACTATTTACTACTGCTAAAGACTGTTTGGAGATTCCTGCCCACCAATATAACCCCAGATTTTTAGGACTGTTGGTCAGGTCGTTACTGCAGCCTCTCCTCGTGCCTCTGCTGAAAGTGATGCGATGAGGTGGAGTCAATGGACTTACTGTTAGCCACAATGCTACATTCTATTAATGTTCATCACTCACACTGGGCTACTTTTAGGTGAATAATGTCTCATTAACTTGCCTAAACCAGTGTGATCGACGAAAAATACTGTCTCCACGGCTTATTTGACGTGTTTTTAATGCAGAAAAACACCTTTTGGTCAATTTTCGCTGGACTTCCACTTTAACTACACTTGTACCCTCCAGATAAACCCACTGAGCTTAGTTTGCTGGGTTCTTTAATAGGATTGCTTGTTTGATTGCCCGTTGCAACAAAATCTCAATGTTTTTATCACCTTAAAAAAAATTATAGGTATGACTCAGACATTATCTGACATGCTTTTATCGCGTCACGCCTTGATTATTACCTCTACCTGTATAATTACAAAAAACACTCAATTTATTTATTTATATTGCACATTTAACGGGGCTACCGACTGCAGAACTCAGATGCCCTGCTTAAAACCAGAACTAAGAGGTGTGTGTTATTGAAACAGAACTGTCAAAACTTCCTTAAAGACCGTAATAACACCAAGAGGCACAAGTGTTATGCTAATATAGAGTGTGAAAACAGTTTGAATAACAGACAGTTCCACCTCTCACCCTCTATATTAGCATTTTAACACTTGTCTTCCTTGCACACACGCACGCACACACGCACTAACGCACGCACGCACACTTTGACCTGAGCACTTCTGGGCGAGTCCTTATTCAGCCTTGTGCGTGTGCGTGTCTCTTTAAGGAACAACATCAAGAGGCACAAGTGTTAACATGCTAATATAGCTAGAGGATGAGAGGTGGAACTGTCTGTTATTCAAACAGAACTGTTTTTCTCACACTCTATATTAGCATAACACTTGTGCCTCTTGATGTGTGTGTTCAAATATAATTTTTTGACTGTGTGTGTATTTTAGTTTATGAGTAACCCTCCAATGACAGCTAAATACCAGTAACACTGTAATTCATCGTGTTTCTGAGTGAACAGTTCCTCAATTCAAAAAAAGGAACTGTGTTTGATCAGAGAGCAAGATTCACCCTGTCCCTGTGCTCTGTGGTCTCTGCCCTGTTAGAGGAAACATTTAACAGGAAATGAAATGCCGTCATTTCAACATACTCACACACTGGTGAATTGCATGCCTGAGACTGGATAGTGAGGTTTACTCTGTGCTCGCTCATTTAATCCTTTGAATTTAAAGTTTAACCATCAAAGTTATGCAAATGAAAAGTGTCATTCATAATAACAGTGGTTGTTTTACAAGACATAATGCATTAAAAATAATCAGCATGTTTCCAGTCGACTTTAGACAGTGTAGGCTAAGTTTTTGAAAAAGGTAGGCTAGATGCTAAAGCAATTGCTAAGCGTAAACTAACTACTAGGTAAATATTGCCTGTGCAGATACGCCTTTATATTTAATAAGAGTATATGTATAATGTGTGTAAAAGAATGTGTGTAAAAGAAATCTTTCTAATTTGGTGAGTATCATTCTCAGGAGCTAAAAACATAAGTAGTTCTCCAGTAGTGTGATTAGGGGTATCAGTGGACCTTGTATTGAGCTGAACTAAAAAGAAATTGCAATCAAATGTACATGTGCTGATGGCTGTGTCGACACACATATAAGGTGCCTTAATACAAGTAATATTCAGTATAGAGGCTCCCACATTGAGCTGTGTGTTTATGTTAAGGAAAGACTGGCTCTGTCTGGGAAACCAGCAGCCACTGTGGTCAAAAGTATGGGGCAGAGAGATAAAATGTGGTGAATGCAGTAGGTGTTTGATTAATGATTTTGACAGCAACAATGTAGCATTTAAAGGTATGGTCCAAAGTTATTGTCAGTATTCATTTTTGCTGATGTTTTTGTCATAGCTTTTATGCATCACAACAATAACAGTCCTTAGTGAGTTATTTCTTACAGTCAGGCAGGTTTGCATCATGTGATTGCAGGCAGCGAGCACTGGCCTGGCATTGTGACTCATCTGCCTATGGGGAAAAAAAAGAAATCCTCCTATTTGGACATTTTAAACACCGTCCTCATATACATTATTCATATCCTAAAACGTACTCCTATTAGAAAACCCCAACCTAGAGTGGATGATACGTTAAGAGGGTGCTAATAGAAAGAGATACCTTGTGGGAAGCTGGTCTTGAATCCACTTAATGTGGCATTCAAGTGTATGTTCGAGAGATGTCGAGAGAATTGAGTAAGGCCATGTGAACGTGCTGTGTGTGCCAATACTTTTTGTGTCAATTCCTCCCAGAGTGGTCTGTTCTGTGATGGTGCTACAGTACTGGCTGTGTGTTGGGTGCTTAAAAGGAATAATCTTTAGGCTAAGTAATTCTTAAGATGTATGCTTATACAGCCCTGATATATGTGTTACACATTAGACCTTAAACTTTATTGTCCCTAAGGGGAAATTCTTATTTACAACACTGTAAATTATGGACAGCACGCTTACAGAAAAACGAAACTACAAACATAACAGAATGACATTAATGACACAAAATAACACAGACCGATAACACAGAAAAAAAGTAGCACTGATGTGTTTTATCTGGGTGTTTTGTTTAGGGCTGCAGGCATATTTTTTGCCATAGCGAGCTCCAGAGGATGAGAGAATGGTGAAATGGTGGTTGAGTGGGTCTGTGCTATTGTGGTTGTGACGCGTGTGATGGCAACTCTTATGTGTAACACATTTGAGAGGGAATACAGATCTAACAGCAGTTTCCTTCTAAGTCATTGAAATCAAATAAATAATCTGACTGACCTGAGCAATTTCAATACACAATCCGCAGTGTGTTTTATCTGGTCAAGCTGTACACATGGACTAATGTGAGCAGAAATGCTGTTAAAAATGACAGTGCTTATAAAAAAATGACAAAACTAATAGGGGATCTTACTGTCGAGGGATTAACACAACCCCCCCCCCCCCTCCACCCTTTGACACTACAGTCTGTAATGGGCAACTCTTGGATGTATACTATTGTCATCCTCATATTATCATTATTTGTCTTTCAGGAAGCAAAATGATTTTATGTATTTATACATTAACCCAATCCCGGATTTCTCAAAATAGTGTAGTATGCAGGAAGTTTTTTCATATTCTGGTCTATAATCAGACTAATGTGACACACAATGATTCATTTTTAGGAACTAAAACAAAGTTTTTAGTTTAAATAAGGGGAAACAATCTTTGTTTAGTGCTGATGTGAGCTTTTCTTTAATTGTTCCTCTTAAAAACGAATACCAGTTGTTTCCTTGAATGGATGCAGTTAGGGATGGGGCCGATCCGATCCAGTATCGGTATCGGGACCGATACCAGCGAAATTCAGGTATCGGATTTTCCCGATCCAACCTGCGGAGATTTCCGATACCACGAGCCATGTCTGCACTTTAACGTTGTCTGCTGAAATGGCTCCAAAAGTGATTCCTACCGGTGCCGGCTGGTCTGCTGGTTGGCTGCAAACTGTGGAAAAGATTTCCTGAACGGAGGCGCGGCTCAATGAGACACAGAGTTATGAGACACGCCCCCGCTCAGGAAGTCCATTCCGCAGTTTGCAGCCAGCTAGCAGGATAGTAGCGTTGAGCAGCATTGTGGCTAGCTCAATGCTATCCTGTGTGTCCGCTGTTTGGAAATGCTTCACAGTGGAAACACCGCAGAGCAAGACAGCAACATGCAAAAACAAAGCAGGACTTTCCCAACCGTCGGTCCCGGTGTTGGCGCTAGTGTGTGGCGTTTCATTTCCCCGTTGTTGCGTCCCCCAGAGACCCCGGATTGTCTCCCGGCGGCCGCTGTTTCAGAGCAGCCGCTGCGCAGCCGTGAAAACAGAGGTGTGTGTGTGTGTGTGTGTGTGTGTGTGTGTGTGTGTGTGTGTGTGTAACTAAATGTGTGTGTAAGATGTTTACAGTTATTGCATTTTTCTTATATTTCAGATATTTGACATTTTAAAACGTTGATTTGTTGATGCTACAAGAGCCAGTGTGCTTGATTTGCGCTGTTCACACACTGTTTTATTGATAGTGTGTGTGTGTGTGTGTGTGTGTGTGTGTGATATTTTTACACTTGCACTTTTCTTATATTTCAAGACTCAAGTATTTGACATTTTGGGAATGTAATACATATTGACATGACAGTCAATTTGAAACCCTTACAGTTGCATATCTGTTTTCAGAATGAGATTTTTCCTGTTTTTCTGACTTCCTTTTCTGACCTTATACTTACCTCAAGTTGCCTTTTGGGACATACATGCATACGTACGTCCATATCATACTTGCCTGATGAGGAGTTTATTTCAGCATCATATAAAATCAACAATAATGATAATAATAATATTAAAGCAAACACAGCTCTGGTATCGGAATAGTATCGGTATCGGCCGATATCCAAATTCAGGTATCGGGATCGGATCGGAAGTGAAAAAATGTGGATCGGTGCATCCCTAGATGCAGTGCTTTTTGCTGTACTGTTCATGTTTTTTTCTCTTCCACAGGTTATGTAAGCCATGCTCTGAGGAGTCTGAATTGTCTCTGTGGAAGTAGACCTGCCCTCCCACATGCTACACTCACACACATCAATCATGTCTCAGACTGATTCCTGTTTGACTGTGTGGGACTGGTTAAGTGTTCTTCGTCTGGAGCAGTATTCCGAGGCATTTCGGAGTGAAGGCCTGGCAACGTTACGACAGTGTCGCAACCTCACACCAGATCAACTGGAGCGGATGGGCATCACCCTGCCGGGTCACCAGAGACGCATCCTGGCTAGCCTGAACAAAACACATGCTAACAGTGACACACAATCTGACACACACTGTCACCTTCTACAGTCTGAGAGAGATCAGAGATTGGAGGAAATAGGACATGCCAAGGTGTTGCAGAGAGAGAGACCTGTGCCTATACCAGTGGAAGAAAAACCTGTCCCTAAGGAAAGGGAGAAAAGAGATGGAGAGACATTGAGACCTACGCCCAGGGAAAGAGAGAAACCAGTCCCCAGGGAGAGACACGTGGCCATGATGAAAGAGGAAAGTGGAGAAGGGGGAGAGAAGAAGCCAGTTCCTGGACAAAGAAAAACAGCAGACAGGGGAGGAAAAGAGGAAGAGAGGGATGGCGGAATAGATGGAGAGAAGAAGAAGCCTGTGCCTAAAGAAAGAACTAGGTTTCGCTCTAGTGCTCCAGTGAACTGTGACCTCAGCCCACTTGTCTCTCCAACTTCAGACACCTCTTTACCCCCTGTCCCTCCACGAAGCACCCCCAACTGCCCTCCACAGCGCTTCACCTCTCCCCTGAGCCCCTCACCTCCTGCTCGAACCCCTGCCTCCCCCAAACTGGACAGACATGCGGTTAAAGCCCCAGCTGTACATAGCAGAGCTATATCCCAGAGTTCCACCCAAAGCCCCACAAATGCACCTCTCCACCCTCCCAACGTCCCCTCTGCCCAAACTCGGCCTCAGACTTTAGCCATTCAGCTACCTGCCCAACTTTTGGGTAGTGATGGAGGAAGAAAAATCTCACCTGTTTCCCCCACTGCTTCCCACAGCGATGACATAAATGCTCCACCTCTCCCTCCAAAAGCAGGGGCGGTACCTAAAGGCCCTCCACAAATCTCACACCGGTTTCCTGCACAGTCTCCCATAACAAACAGGTAAGACTATTATTTATTTATTTAAGATTATTTTTGGGCCTTTTTTATTTTTAATGGATCTTTATGCAACTTTTAATGCAGTTTGCTATTTGGCTGTTTAAAAAAAAAAAATTGTTTTGTTTAGGAAAACAGTTAGGCTAAGTTGTCTCACTGAGTTTATTACAACCTTTGCACCGTGGAGGATGTATGAATGGAGTTAAGGGGTGTGACCATCCCTGTCCTTTTTGTGGATCTAAAACTACTACTTTTTATGTTTGTCTCACATTGCCTGTATCTATCTTTTATGAAAGTATATGATATATATAGTTTAAAAAAACACAACAGAATCTGGTTAGTCACTCCGCCTTCCTCTCTGCTCCTGCAGGACGAGGTTACCTGTCTTTCCCACTGTGTACTGTTAGGTAGGAGTATTAACTTTGAGTGGAAGACTATGTCAAGAGTGAGATTTGGTAATATGCTGTTCCTCTGAGTGTGTGAGGGTGATGTATTGAAGGCAAAATTACAGAATAATGTAAATGATTGTCAGTGATGTGCGTTTTTGTGTATTTTTGTGTGTTGAACGATACATGTAATTGAGAAATGAAAAAGATCTCACCACTGGAAGCGTTTATTGGTTCTGAGGATTGTGCTGCCACCTATTGGACCAAATGGAAAACTGCATCTCTTGTCACTTTTTTTTGTTGCCGTTTAGACGCCAAAAATGTCAGTGGCTTTTAAACACTTCCTGAAATTCAAATTGTACACTTCCTAAAACTGAAAGCAGAAGCACATTGACTGACTGAATGGCTCTAAATCTCAATGGCTTTTTAAATACAAAAACACCTGAACAAGACCTGTTGTGTGTGTGTGTGTGTGGCTTTTTGCACAGGTAGTAGGCTATATTATATTAGACTACTTTGCTTGTCTGCTTCTTTGTACACATGTATGCAAAATTGTGGGTCTGTAAAAGACACTTAGGGCCCTATTTTAACCATCAAAGCGCATGGCGTGAAGCATGTCCAAATCCACTTTTGCTAGTTTGACGGCGGAAAAAAGGGTCTGTGTGCCGGGCGCATAGTTCAAAATGGTTGTACTTAGTGTATTCATTAATTCATAGGTGTGTTTTGGGCGTAACATGCAATAAACCAATGAGTGTCATCTCCCATTCCCTTTAAAAGCCAGGCACATTTGTACCGTGGCACATTGCTATTATGATGGCGGATTTGCACCGTAATATTTTTATTTGTAATCTTTTGCATGTTTGTGTGCTGCTGCGCTTCCCTGTGTGGGTGTGTGTGTGTGTGTGTGTGTGTAACAAGCATAGTGTGTGCATGCTGTGCACAAGCCTAGGCGCATTTTACTAATTTGCTGTTAAAATAATCAATGAAATGCTGTTGTGCTATTGACTTTAGACCAGGTTTTTGTTTGTTTTGTTGGTTTTTGTTGATCACTTCCCGCTGCCTCAAGATAGCAATACGCCAAGAATTCACCTGAACACACCTCCCTGTAAGACCAGCAACGCCCATGGGCGCAAAGATGGGCGCAGGTGCATTTGCTATTTAAACGGTGCGGCGCTGGACGGGAAATTGACAACTGCCTCGGTCTTAAACTAGCAAAGACACTTGCGTCGGGCTGCGCTGTGCTGGGTGCAAGATGGGGCCCTTAGTGTTTTAAGAGTGTTATGAAACAATCCGATCACCATCGTCTGATTGTTTTGTGGTTCATATCCTATCATCTACTGGCTTGACCTCTGTGAGTTGACTCGGAAAACAAAGTGACACAAAGCACGGTTCACTTCACAAGGATACACAAAAAGACACAAGGATATAAATGTTCTAACAATCGCCCCATTCACTTTGATGTCGTGAGAGTAGATGGATAAGGAAGAGGCACCAGAGGAGGATTGATTTAAGGTAGGTTCACGCAGATAAATCTTCAGGAAGGAAAACAGTGTAACAATTTATCATACAAATTTATGATACCAATTAAAACAGATGCGAGAGGCTTTGTTCAGACTTTTTACAGAAAGTAATGCAACAAAGAGGCTACACGTTTCCCCTTTAACGGCAGACTATTATCATTCTACTTGTTTCACTGATGAATCTGTCGCAGTCGTGCATCACATGTCTGTGTACTTCCTGGTAATAGCATGCAAAATTAGGAACTCTTTCTTTTTTCTGTCTAGTCACCAATAAGGGAAAAGAAACTTAAACCGTGCCTGATGGAGTGCTTCTATTATGAGCAACATATGCATATTCTCTCTCCGTGTTTTAAAGGGAAACGAGGTGCAGAGAGAGGGAGGAAGTTACAATGGAGAACAACATGGAGCGGTTAAAAACTCTCCTTCCTATTAGCCTCTGTGAGCGACACAGGGAGAAAGAGAGTGAGAAATAAAAAGGGAGAGAAAGGCAAAAGTGATTTGTTACCAGGAAATACCTACAGACTTTTTGTAGCCTCAAATAGCACACATTCACACGCTCTAGTTTCCTTGTCCGTTTGCTTCGTTGCATCCTCCCATCTTCTGGTTAACTGGTCATTTCCTCCTCCTCTTTTTTTCCTCTCCGATATGTGTGTGTGTTTTAAGATTGTTTAATCGTCATGGAAGAGGACTCCCTTTGAACATTTCGTGACAGGTAACATTGATACTAATCATTTCTCTAAATGTGTCTTGTCAGTCGGTAGTTGTTTTTAGCATGCACTCTTACCTTCTAATCCCCCTACTCACTCTGTTCTGTGCTAGCCGTTCGAACAAAGAAGCCTTTCTTTATTGCTGTGTTCATGTTTTTTTTGCGGTTAAAACCTATTTTCAGTAAATAGAAAACAAGGTGCTGTTGGAATGTTATCATGTTATCAACAGTGAAAATGTTATCGCGATTACTTGAGTTTGTTTCACCTTGACCAGAGTTAGGTAGATTTGTTGTAATGATCCTGTGTGAGATCAGATATCCTGCCCTGTCCTGGGGTTGTGCGTGTTTAGGGAACTGACACTGGTATTGGTGTATTACCTTTTTATGTCTGCAAAGAATTTAAAACCAGTAAAATGGGATTTTGCAAAGGCATCCCTGGCGTGTTTCGCAGCTATGGAAAGCAGGTGTTTTCAAAGAGAAAAACTGTGCTCTTTAGCTTCCCTGTTAGCACTCTCTATCAGCAAAGATAGAGGTTATAAATAATATTACGTACATTGGCTGTTTGCCACAGCATAGAATAACTTGGTGCTGGTCCTGACTGCCAAACTGCTACATTGTGTGTGTATTTAAGATAAAGATGGGGAGGTTCTACAATAAACACATTAGCACAAGTTAGCTAGAAAGTTCTCATCTGTCAACACCAACCTACAACTAAAGGGTCCATTAGCTATTATTATTATTATTATTATTATATCCGCTGATCTAAGAATAAAGTGTAAAAATTTGCCCAGATTGAGTTCACTGTTCACATGAACACAGTATGGGAGGAGAAATGAGGCATGGCCATTGTTTCTCCAGCCTGTAGTCATCTCTTAACTAGGTTAAATATAGCACCTCGCTAAAACCCCTCTGTCAGCAAAAAGAAGGAACTGTGTCAACAGGTCAGTTTCCTGTCATTGTGTATCATTTTCTGGTTTATTATTAAACTAAAAACTTATAAATAGACTATATATTTAGAGTCTCATGGTTTGCTGCTGCTACATTAATTTGTCTCTCGTGCTGGAACCGAAGTGCATGAAAATACAATCTTTCCACAGCGGTCTGTGGTCTTCCTCCTAATAACTGACTATATACATATTTTATATAAATGTAGGTATTTTGACAGCTATTGCCAACATGGTTTTACCACCTTAAAGGAGCACTTAAAAAACACAACAGAGCAGTTTATTTCTGTTTCTGAGAATTTGACTGAACCATTTTTAAATTTTTGACTTGAGGCGACACCGCTCACTGTTAACAACTACAGTAGGTTGTCTATAAAGTACATTTAACTGATGGTCCGGTGATCGTTTCAGGCAACCTTTCTCGTTTTAACGTAAAAGAAACCAGTAACTGTTTTCTTGTAGTATTTCACTCAGGCATAATTACTGAACTTCTAAACTGAAGATTTGTTTGGAAACAGAGTGACATGTTCTTTGTTTTGTCTCGAGCTGTTCGCTGTACTGTGTGACTAATATCTCTTATGTCGTTGCAAGGGAAAAAGAGAAGGACATTTACAAAGGAGGGAATACTAAAGAGGAACTTTCGCAATACTGGATGGATAGAAACCAGGCCAGTGTGCCCACTCTTGACTTTCCTATTAGCATGGAAATAGTGCATGTAGGTCGTTGGACATTGTATGAATACATTCATTTCACAGTTTTTGAGTTTAGATGTCTTAATGATTAACCCTACGACTAACAAAAAGATTATTATTAAATGCCACAAGAGATATTTTAGGATAACCAATAATAAAGATAATGTGCTTAAGTGCACTGTATTCACATTCAAAACCACAATAGTAAGGTTGCTGTTTTTTTTCTCAGTTTGCGCATCTGTCCTTTCAAACCTGAGCTGTGGTAATGTTTGATGAACAATGTGTAATTTCATGTCATCCCCCTCTCTCCCCTTTAATGTCTTCTATCTATCCTATCAAAAAAGACTAAAAAACATTACGATACCAATTCCAGTCCCCTTAAAGTGATATCCATAGCAATAGAGTACTTCATTTGAAATTTATTTTTATCAGACACCACAGGCGTGTAGTATAGCCATACCAATGTTTTGGTGGCATCTCGGCACACTGAACTGCCAACCCCGTCAAATACATTAAAATCCACTTCACCACACTACAGACTGTATAGGGTGTAGCTGCTGCTGTAGTGGGCCAGTCACACGTCGCATTAAATTGAAGAACGCTTGTGCTGATTGGCTGCGAGCTAAACCATGCAAATAGTAATTTCTTTCTATATCTGGGTACATAAAGGATCAAATGCAGGTATTTTGGGGGCTTTTCCTTTCCCTTATGAAGTGACAGTGCGTGGAGGAGGAGGGGGGGTGCGTGGTCACAGAAGGCTTGTATCATGTGGATGCGCCGACAGTTTTGTTGTCATTACTTTGAATTTCTCATGGGGGTGGCAGAAACTACACACTAGCTTTAATGCTGCTTAGTAGTGCCCTTGAAAAAAAATAAAACTGGTATTAAAGACAGGAGAGTGTACTATGCTCACTGTGCCCTATAAATAGCGATAATCATGGCAATGATGGTAATTGAAATTGTTGGCGGTATTGCTACCATTGGAATGTTTCACTATGGTATATTGTACAACTGGTGTACCGGCATGTGGCACATTGTGTTTGTGAGTGTTTACAGCGGAGCCAGAGGCATGTCGTGTTTACATAGGGATAGGATCTTACAGAGTGAGGCAGGTTCAGACTTGCTACTTAAGCCAAAAGTGAAGAGAGAAAACAGTCAGACAGGAACAAGGAGAGCAGAGGGACGCCGGTTTGCCACAGCTCTGGGATCAATTCTTCTTCCAGTGAAGAAGAGACAGCAGAGAGTTGTAACTTCTGACCATCAGCTCTGCGTAACTTTGTTGCCGGGAACTTTTTTTGTAGTTGGTGCCTGGAGTAAAATCTCCAATGCTGTTCTCTCTCTAGTTTTTACTATGGAATGAGAAAAAGACAAGACATTAAGAGGATGTCAAAGGGTGGTCGGCTTTCTTTCCTAAAGAGGATGTATCGACTCAGCCGATCTTCGATTACCGCAGTGTCCGAGGACTCCTCTCATGCTCTCCAAACCTCTGTTGACCTGTCCTGTACCCCTTTATCTCCCAGCCCCTCTCCCACCAAGACGGTCGCTGATGAGGTGCAGAAAGACCAAATTCCACAGGTCCCACCTCGCATCAGGACACCCCAAACTCTAGAAGACGCACATCAGTCAACTCAACCTGACGCTCAGCCGGCTCTGCCTGCAAGGAGAGTCACCCAACCTCCCTATGAGTCCAGTAAGTAGTATAATCAGCATATAATACTTTGTATTGCTTAATTTTATAGTGGTTAAGAGAGAGCACGGAATAAGGGAGCGAGGTGGGGAGCAACATGCCACAAAGGTCCCCAGCCAGATTCTAACCAGTGTTCATGGTTCACTGTGTGAATTATGAATTATATTGAACCTACATATCTGTATATAAACAGCAGAGGAATTGAATACCATGGCTTTCATCACTTCCTGTTGGAATTGTGTGTCAACATCAGCCTATGTGCTTACAAATATTATCTTCTTGCTTTAGGTGACTTTTACCTGAGTACCAGAATTAAAAGTATTATTAAAAGTAAAGAGATCATTTAGACCCATGGCTGTAGCCTCACAGTGAAAGTAGCATTTTCACTCTCGCTGTAAATGTCATGTAAATGAAATTTATAGAAATGAAACAGGCCGTTTGTGTAAAAACGAAGTAGTTTAATACAACTTAAAGAGAGCCTTAAAAATGCTGATTAACTTGCTAAAAATAAATACTTAGGCCATTAAACTGCAGCTTTCTCTTAACATCCCTGCCTTTTACATTGTGAGTTGACGAGATCTATGTTTGATGTCTTTTGAGGTCATGAATGTGTTTAAATTAGTTTGATTACATCAGCTCTGAGTTGGCATTATGGAAGGGATGGTACAGTTTTTAGGCTTACTTAGTCTCAATATAGTTGAACACCAGTAGTATCACCAGGTTTGTTAAAAAGTATTTTTTTTTTTTTTACCTGGAAGACAAATGCATTTCCTTCTTGTAGTTCTACTGACGTTGTCCATGCCATGGACCTCTGTATATGTTCAACCATTTGCAAGAGTGCACAGATTCCAGTGCTTTATAGGAACCACCTCTGTAGTGTCTTGGCTAAAAATTTCAACTTGATGTTGTTTAACCTATTCTGCATTCCGAGGGAACGTGACTCTCCTTAATATGTATTAGTTGCTCAGCCTGAAAAGCTAGTTCTTAAGAGAGAGTCTTACCACACTGACAAATGTGGAATTAGCCTAGTAACATTCTCTGCTGACCTTCCCAGACCATTTAGTTTCTCAGTTCACAAACATCTACAGCTAACACTCTAATCCAGAATCAGGTAACTTGGGTAACTGGTATAATCAGTGCTCTAATTTACTTTTAATTCTATCCGAATTTTCCTACTCTTGCTCTATCAGTATTTTACTGCATTTCCAGGGATGACTTGTTGTAACCCTCAGAGAAAGAATGTAAACATGTTGCATTCATATGTGGGTTGTTATGTGAGCCAAGTAAAGGTAGCTTCAAAATGTTCAATATTCATTCTTTGGATCTATTTTTTTTCTGTACATCAGTCCTGCCAGATGCCTTCTTCAGTATAGTTTTGATTATTTGTTTCCCAACTGAAAATGGAAGAAAAACTACAATCCCCAAGATATCCAAAATCCAATACTTATTATATACTTTGTGTTTTTCACATACAGTTTATCTTGTACAGTATTGCTGTGATGCATTATGGTTAATTGAGGGTTGTCCAAATCCTTCTGTCCAAGTCAGTACAGAATGTTACATTTTTGAAAAACAGAATTTGATACAGTATGTATAATATTTTTTTCTCTTTTCTTGATAGGACATCATATTGTGTACGTTCTTTTTGTAAATAATGTCTGCCTTAAGGTTTTCCTGCAAACCAGACTGGAAGACTTAAACTTAAACTTAAGCAGTACAACTCCATTTGTTCTAATCTTCTACCCCCTCCCTTAGGGCTGGATTCACTCGATTATAATTCAGATGACTACGAGGATCCAGACTTGTTTGTCCCCAGTGCTCATCGAATGAACGCACCGGACAGGGTAAGTGAGAATGGTTCCTTCTTTTACACTCTTCTTCCTCTTTTGCTCCCGCACCTTGTGAATGATGCCTGTCTTCTCACTTAGGATATGTCCCTGCAAGTGCCCGGCGAGGCAAAGGGACGGTCCACGTCTTTGTACAGCGATGACGAGCAGTTGGATGAGGATGAGTGAGTCATGCATTAAAACAAACAATCCAGTAACTCAAACCCAGAAACTCACAATGATGATGTACAATAGAAATATAGCCAACAAGCAACCGCAGAGACATATTTGACCTTTATCACCAGTACATCACCGTGACCATGACCGTGGTAATCATAGATAGCTTCTATGTAAGGTTGTGTTTTGAATTCTGACCAGTTAATCTTGATTTTCCCACCAGAATTGCTCTCAGGCCTTTTTTGGTCTTTGAATATTTACTTTGTGTTTTGTTTTTACTAAATTAATTTTAAAATACACTACTTATATTTGAGTTGTCTGTGCCATAAAGTTATCTGTAAATGTAGTCACTAGTATAGCTTAGTGTAGAGGCCTGACTCGTAGACTGAGCTGTCTTAGACTTTTCAGGAGTGTTTTTAATTGTTCAGTGTAGAATGTGTTTAGTAAAGTATTGGAAAGCTTGAAATAGTGGTAAGAAGTAAATCGAGACAGGCTCAATCACATTAGACAATACTGCTGTCTCCGGTAGAATGTCCACTTTTTTGACAATCCATTTCATCCACAAAGTAATAAATCTCTATGCACGAGAGCAAACTACTTTCTCAAGAGTTGCATTTATGCACATTGCCTGTCATGTGATGATGTCAAAAGTTCAGCTTTAGAGCAAAAATAATCTATTTACAGCTAAATTGTAAATATAGTCAGCAAATCTCCTCTTGTTTTATAATTGTCAACATAAATAAAAACTCACAGAAACGTATTCTTGGTGCCTTGCAGAAACCTTTAGGCAATGACCTTGGTTTCCGTGGTGACACAAAATATACACGTGTTGGTTTCATGGCTGATAAGTCCAATTAATGGGTAGTGGCACTTTGAAATGTGTCCCACATTACAAGAACTGGTAGATTTATTTAGAAAGATTATACAATATTATTAGACAAACATTCATTTCAAGTTTCTTTCTGTTAATATCATTTACTGAGTGTTTTGTGTGCTTACTTCTGTGCATCCAAAGTCCTAGCCCATGGCAGGACGGGGGCATCGACAATCAGCAAGGAAGTTTCTACCTGCCAAGCACTGGCAGACTGGCTTCAGCCACTAAAGACGACAGCTCTCAGCTTGCTGCTGTCATCAAGATGGGCTGGCTGGACAAGAATCCACCTCAGGGGTATGAATGACAACACATACACACACACACACACACAAGCTAAGGTAGAGGGCATCAACCAAAACACACAGGTATCTGTTGTGTATATGACGGCACTATCACAATCACACTTTCAACATGACATCAACAAGATCAAGGTATGGTTTCACTGTTAGTGCTGTTTTTTTACATGAACAAATACAACTAAGCGTTTTTGTGCCTTTTCATTTAATTATTCACAAAATTACCTTTTAACATTGTACAGTTGATTGTATATGCTTTGCATGGAGTATTAATAATTGCAGTGAAACGGTAATACAACTTTTTGCTGATGCATTTCAAATTACCATCCAGTTTAACTATGCAAAACTTATATCTTCCTCTTGTATTACAGTAAAATGAGTTGGTACTTTACACTTTTGACTACATGTTTGTGTGTTCTCGTACACAGGGCCCTTTATTATCAGAGACGATGGGTAAAGCTGGATGTGGACTACCTGAGATACTTTGACAATGACAAGGTGACAACAAACATGTACAGTAACCTTATCACATGATCACATTAGTCACTCTTACTGGAAATCTCTCAAAAGTGAGACGTGAATATGCACGCAAGCACTACCGAAGCGTTCACTCCACACCCAAGGCCGTGTCAGCCACTATCGCCATAACCAAGCGTCAATCTCCAGTGCTGGAAAAAAAAAAGCCAATCCGGAGGTGCCAAAAACGGCATTTCATCGAGTGGCCACGTCAATCTGGCTCCAAAAGGGAGTCATGGTGCGTTCTACGTATTTGTACTTTGAAGTTCTAAGTTGGAAACGTGCCCCCTTAAGTTGGATATCCGACTTGGGAAGTCGGAGCGCCTCACAGTACCCCGAGCAAGCCGACCTCAAAAGCCAACATGGCTGCTCCACGCATCAACAGGAGTGAAAGCTGTAGTAATATACAGTTTATTTAGCACTTCTGTCCTATTTGTGTATCATTAAAACCGTCTTAAACACAGTACTGTCCAACTTTTATCTCTGGGCATGTTGCTACACTGTTTCTATCCACCAAAAACGGCGTAATACAGTGTTATCAACTGGTATCGCTAGCAATGGCTAACCTGGATAGAGCTAACCCCACAGTGAAATCCGACTTGTTTTAATGGAACGCGGTCAACTCGGGTGTGACGTCATTCCCAGCTCTGGCTTCTGGCTTCCGAGGTAGATGGAACGCATTATTAATCCCCATAGACACCCATGTTAAAATACGCAACTGTACAGCAGAATTAATGCTTACAGCCTGGTACAAAAATCGGTTTTGGTCTCTATTGAGAATGAGGACATACGTCACGAATTGGGAGGGGTCTGAGTCCGTCGGCCATTTTTAGGTGCCTACACTATCGGTTGCCAGGGGCAACATTGTACGAGCGAGCGACACAGAGACAGACCTGAGAATTATTATCACGGTGTTTAAACTTAAGAAAATTAAGAGGAAAAGAAAAAGGCAGCAAAAGAAAAGGGACCATACAGGGAGAAACTTACTACCAGCGCCAAGCAGAGGTATTTAGAGAAGCTGGCTGATATCAACCACGTCGACCCGTACGGGCTGCCGGCAGCACAATGGAACAGAGACTGGACTCTTTACCACCTTTACCACAAACGAAGCAAGCAGGAAAGGTTAACACGTTGAACATTTGAACAGGTTATTAACGTGAGCTTGTTGTTAGCATGTTGAACATTTGAACAGCTTATTATTGTGAGCTTGTTGTTAACACGTTGAACATTTGAACAGCTTATTTACGTGCGCTTATTACCTTGTATGCACTGATGACCTCATCTGTTGACATTTCCGAATGCCTTCCTACATTTGTTTAATAAAAGCGGGCTTTCCACACAAACAAACGTAGCCTACATGTATCTATAAATAAATGAGATTTTAACGGTGTCTGGGTTCGGACAGAAAAATTCGGCCCAGTCCACGCTCTAACCTACGTGGAGATTGTTAATTACTTGGTTTTTGGAATCAGTTATTACACTATGCAAGCATTCAAAAGCATTAAATCCTTGGAAAGCTATGATACTTTCTGCTGCGGCTGGGTGCAAGACTTGGTCATCTACAAGCCCCGAAACACAGAAGATATTTGTGCTGATAGTTACATTAATGCACTGTTCATTCTAAAGCACCTTAAAGATGTATGGCATCTTATATATTTGAAACTCTGTAACCCTGTCATGTAAATGTGTTAGATGAAGGACATGTTAGTCACCTAAACTAATTTGACATGTCAAAATTTGCACTATACGAAAAAACTGTGACACGTGGTTCCTACGATTTCCACGGAAATCGTGTCAGGAACTGAATTAGTTTTTTTTACACAGCAGTGTTTTCCAGACATTCTAAAATAGTTAATTATCTTGAATCTAGACTATAGAAAAACAGAACAACCTCCTCTGCTCCCAACACAAACAATGAACATGAGCACCCAAAAATGGCGGAAGGGGGCGGGGCGTTGTGGCGTGACGACATCTCCTCATTCTCAACAGCTAAGTTACCCCTTCATGACAACTCACCCGTTTAATCATATTCAGGTTTAAAGTTAGTCGAGCATAGACTGTAGGCTTCATTCAGCCAGCCTCAGCTTCCTCCACGCTCCACCTCTTTACCTATTTTTGGATTAGCCGATGTCAGGCACTGCCAAGATGGCGACAGCCGGAGCTACTGGGAAACCGGCCACTTAATTTTGGCTCTTCAGAAACCTTAGGGTGATGTCATTGTAACTATATTCATATTTTATACAGGCCATGGTCAGAACCAGCTGTCAAGCACCATAGCTCCTGAGGAGCTGAATGGACAGCAGCCTGCCAAACTGTCACCATGCTGACTGACAGCAGAAATCTTTGGACCAAATAGTTTTCAAGTGTATACATATTGTATGTATTGATTTTAGCGAGTAGGGGAAGTATGCCTATAACGTTAGTGAAACCGTTAAGCTCATAGCAAAACTGGGGGCCAGGATGAGTCATTAGAGATAAGTTTCAACATATAAGCGCACTGGGAGATTTGTATGATATCAACAGCCGCCTATGCATGAAACACTTTACAAAGCACACCAAATAAGCAAAAAAAAAAAAAGTGGGTAGTGCTGTGGTGTTGTGCTTCACACATAGGTGTGTCATGTGTCTCGCAGTCAGTGTGGATTGATGTATATGATGAGAAGAAAGTGTATCTGATCTGTGAGAGGCCTTCAAAAAGCACTTTTTGTTAGGAGTGCACATTAGATACACTGATGCTTCAAGACTGCCTTTCCCACTCATGCAAACATAAGCATATGACCACACACACACACACACACACACACACACACACACACACACACACACACACACACACACACACACACACACACACACACACACACACACACACACACACACACACTTCCTGCATGGTGTATGTTTGATATCTATCGGTTTAACAGAGTAGTTGACTCTGTTTGTGTGTTTGTGGTGTGTTGTAGGAGGTGTATTCTAAGGGGATCATCTCTACTGCCTTCATCACTAATGTGACCAGTGTGGGGGAGCTGAAGTTTGAGGTCGTCACAAACAACCGAACATTCATCTTCAGGGCTGAAAGTGAAGGTGTGTGTGTGTGTGTGTGTGTGTGTGTGTGTGTGTGTGTGTGTGTGTGTGTGTGTGTGTGTGTGTGTGTGTGTGTGTGTGTGTGTGTGTGTAGACATTCAAGATAATGTATGTTAGTGTTTGTAAGATGTCACGAGCTGTTGGCTTGTGCATGCATATTTTACTAAACATGTTTATTCATACATGTGTTTGCACATCCATCCAGGCGAGAGAAACGACTGGGTGACTGTACTGAAGGACTGCAGCAGGGGGCGCCATTGGCGCAGCACCATGAACCCCGGCTCACCGTCGTCTCCGGATTATCAGGGCTATCTGGAGCTCAGAGGGTTACGCTCCAAACTTTATACTGTTGTCGCCTCAGATAAAGTCTTCCTCTACAAAACCATGGAGGTAAGGGCCCTCTGCGCGTGACTGCAGAGATGTGCAGAGGGTTCAAATCACATAGTAGTAGTCCACCGCAGTCTTTATTTTACAAAATAGTATTAAATTAAAGTAATCTGCTAAATCCCTAATTGGCACAATTCCGTTTTGCAAAAAGCAGCAGATACAATGATGACAGGGTTCACATAGGCTTTCTCATTTCTGTTTAGCTTTCCCTTCACACAATACATTTTCAATTTCACAGTGTTATCCAAGTTTAATAAATACAGATAATCTAACATTAACTTACATCATCGTCTAACTTTAAGGTTACATTTGTAGATAAACTAGTGGAGATTTATTTAGCCTACTCCACATAAAAAATGAAGGTTAATGTAAAATAGCAATTTCAAATAATATTTAAACAAAAAGTTGAGCAACTCACGCAGATTTTTTTTTTTCTTCTTTTCTTCCAGGACTATCGTTTAGGAGTGGGTATCACATCCATTGAGATGAATGTAGGAAATGTTAAAGACACAGATCGCCGTGGCTTTGATCTCACCACACCTTACCGCATTTTCAGGTACTGCACCTACACAAAAATGCAACACAAACTTACTGACTCTGTCAAGTGTATACAGTAACTCTTGACCTGGATGTTTCCTTTGTGTATGTGTCGTCTGATTACTACTTCTTTCATCTCAATTATGAATTTATGTTTTATGTTCAAGTACAAAGTTAATTATTCATCCTTGTATGTCAAATGGCTGAGTTGGTCTTGGTGCTTGGATACTTCATGGAAATTAGATCATGTTATTTTAATAACATGTTCCCACCGTCCAGCTATCCTCAGAGTCCTCAGCTGGACATCTTTGGAGAATGTGAAAAGCTGTGTGTGTGTGTGTGTGTGTGGAGGAGTGAGGGAGGTGTGTGTAGAGGAGTGAGGGAGGTGTGTGTAGAGGAGTGAGGGAGATGTGTGTGTGTGTAGAGAAGTGAGGGAGGTGTGTGTGTGTGTGTGTGTGTGTGTGTGTGTGTGTGTGTGTGTGTGTGTGTGTGTGTGTGTGTAGAGGAGTGAGGGAGGTGTGTGTGTGTGTAGAGGAGTGAGGGTGGTGTGTGTGTAGTGCTGGGCGGTATACCGGTTCATACCGAAAACCGGTGTATATTTTCGTCACGATGTTCATTTTTAATATACCGCCATACCGGTGTGTTTAATAACACAACGTCCGGAACGAACGTTCGCGCTGCGCCGTGCGACACTGTTTTAGACGGACCCTTTTAAAATGCTGCACTTCTAAGCAGCGACAGTAAACAGCAGTGCACCCGTTCTCTTAATACATCCATGAGTGCACCAGAGGGACGTCACACGGAAGATGGATGCTGCAGAAGTAGTAGAAACGAACCAAAAAAAGGAGCCGCCGGGTCTGTTGTTTGGAGGTTTTTTGGTTTCCAAAAATCCGACGTTGACCAAGCAACCGTTTTATGCAAGTGCTGTCGGGCTAAAATAGTTGCGAAAGGCGGCAACAAAAAGCAAAAGAAAAGTCGAGCCAAATGTCACTTAAAGACGCGTTTGCTAGAGGGACTTGCTATGACAAAGCATAAGCAAACGGTGGATTGAGATTACAAACTCCATCACCAACCACCTAGCTAAAGACATGGTCCCGCTTAATACAGTGGTGAGTAATGAGTCAATTAAGTCAATTTACTGCAGTAATTCCTCTCTCAACTAGTAGAAAATGCATTGAACATCTGAATATGCATGAACAAAAAAAAACGTCAAAAACCGGCATAATTTTGAAAAAAAACGTGATATGAATTTTTGGTCATACCGCCCAGCACTATGTGTGTGTGTGTAGAGGAGTGAGGGAGATGTGTGTGTGCACAAGTGTTTGTGTGGTATTTTGGCTGACAGTGTACAGCCTGCAGTGCAACGGCTCAGCTTGACAGGATGGAGAAATCTGAAAAGGCTTGTGTATTTGTATAAGATTTGGACTGTGAGTCAGTGAGTGTCTCTGTCTAAGTGCATTTTTGCAACTGTGGTCGTATGAGAAGTGCACGTATGTGTGTGTTAGACAGATGAGAAGAGGAAGTATTCAGACATGCGTCAAGCCACAAATCTATCTAAATTTGTGTATGTGTTGTAAAGTTTCCAGTCTTTGACTCAAGTATATTTAGCAAAACAAGAGCAGAGTAAGAGTGCCCAGTGGGCTCATCAGCATAAGGATACAGTCACTCTCTCTCACACACGCACACACACACACACACACACACAGGCTTTCTCATTTCTATCACTTGGGAGTTGTTATCGACACCATCATGTCGGCAATAACACTTGACCTTGTGTTTGTCTCTCTTCGCAGTTTTGTTGCAGAGTCAGAGCAACTACGAGAGCAGTGGGTGGACGCCATGCGGGTTGCGATAGATGAGGCGCTGTCAAATAGCGAGGTGGCAGAGCGGATCTGGGCGGAGCCTAGCAACAGCCTCTGTGCCGACTGTGAGGCTCCCAAGCCGGAATGGGCTGCCATCAACTTGTGTGTGGTGGTCTGCAAACGATGCGCAGGTGTGTGTGTGTGTGTGTGTGTGTGTGTGTGTGTGTGTGTGTGTTCTATTTTTATTTCTTTTTATGGATTTATGTGTGGATTTGTGTGTTCACCTGTTGTGTGCATGCACTGGTGTGTGCATCTGTGTTTGTACATTTGTCAATGTGAATATTTTCTTTTTAACAAAGTTTTGACATTGTTGTCGGTATGTTTCTGAGTATCTTCCTTTTCAAAATGTGGTTAGAATTATGGAGGAGTGTATTGATTTATTTAATTTTTGCTGTACAGTATGTTGCAATGACATGGAAAATATCAATTAGCCTGGTTTAAAAATGGTTACTAGGGTGGTTGCAGTATAATTTCACAATACAGTTCAACGGTATGTATGTACTTCGTCATAAAAGTGTGTGTGTGCGTGTGTGTGTGTGTGTGTGCGTGTGCGTGTGTGTTCCAGGAGAGCACAGAGGACTGGGTCCAAGCATCTCAAAGGTTCGCAGTCTGAAGATGGACAAGACGATCTGGACAGAAGAGCTCATACAGGTACACACACACACACACAGGAGTTTTCTTTTATACAGAATAAAAGATCATACAATCTGCAATCTAATCTAACTACAATCTATCTCTATAAGATAACCCTTGTGAAGTTTAGAATAAGTTGTGTCAGGGCTTGGATTCAACTCTGTGGTAATTTCTGAGGCAGTAAGTGGTGGTGTTGCATTATATTAATTTACACACATAAGGGTAGACACTTGGTCCAATATAATGGAATGAAAATAATAATAGCAAAAATGTACAGGCATACTTACTAAACTGCACAGTGTATATTGTCAGACGACACAGTGCACATCTTGACCTCTACACACATGCCGCCTACCCTTTTTTATGTGGAAATACTTCTCCTATACCCCACCTGTGATGCAGGTGTTCCTGTTGCTGGGCAACGAGCGGGTAAACAGTTTTTGGGCAGCTAACGTCCCGCCAAGTGAA
>CM042430.1:22811936-22826936 GCA_023631565.1 Gymnocephalus cernua
TGTAACTCCGCCTCTAACTCTCTCCCCCTCCTCATTGTTTGGCTGCGACTGGGGAAGAAAGTTGATCTCTTCACTCCTGGCTCGTTTTCCTATTTGTCAGTTGCTAGTATACCTTCAACTGTCTGCCAGACTAAAGCATCACAAACTAGGTATTTGTTTTGCATTTGCAACTTTGTGTGTGTGTTTGTGTTGACTGACATTCAGAGGAGCAATTGAAAGGAACTGAAAACTTCCAGGTAAGGTTGTGTTTGCTGCTGTGCCGTAGGAGAGGGTAGTGAAAGTATTTAGTTTGTCTGCATCTGTGTTTTTGTATCAGTAAAGAATGTGAGTTTTAACCAGGGTAGGTTAGTGCGAGTATAGGAATGTGGGTCAGTGGACTTTGGATATCTGACAGTATGTGATCTCAGTGCAATACAACAAACACATATTTGAATGTGTTTGTGGGGCATAGTTCTGTCTTGAGACTGTGTTCTGTAGCTCTGTAAGTGAGCACATTAGAGTTATTGTGTTTATGGTTTTCACTGGGAGTGGGCTGAGATACATTAACATGCATATGAATGTGTGTGTAGGCATGTTTGTCTGCCTTTTTTTTTGCATTTTTGATATGTGTTGCTCTCTCTGTCTGTGCGTGTGTGTCCATGTGTTCTCTCTGTGCTCAGAGTAGATGATAGGCTCACCTCTGTCAATGGACATCATTGTCTTTCTCGCTCTATCCCTTCCTGCTTTGAGTCCCCTCTCTCTTTGCCTCTCTCTTTTGCACTGGGTATTTGTTAATGCTTTCCACAGTCTTTCATTCATTAATTGGGTTTCATATCGTCTTGCAAGAGCATTGTGTTCATGTTTTTTATAAAAAATTAATCAAAATGCGTTACATACATACATACATACATACAGCATACAAAAACTCCCAAATGTCCCAGCGAAACTCAACTTGGTTTTCTTTTTTGGAGGACATACAGTGTGTAGTATGTTTGGAAAACTGCCTCCAGCCTGTCTTCCTTCATGGTGTCTTATTATATGATCCTAACATTTGAACCTTTATCAAAGCCTTTTGATTGGCTTTTCAAAATCCTTAAAATGCTTGTTTGTTTGTTTGTTTGTTGGTTTCCTTGATGTCTTTGTGAGAGAGCAAAGAAGCCAAAGAGCACTGGCTAGAGCATAAAAGATGTTTGATAGAGAAATGCACAGTATTTCATGGAGTTATTAACACAGAGGAAAGTGGTGGCAGTTTAAGAGTATGTGTGCATGTGTGCCAAGTTTAAGTTAGGGACAGTTATCACAAGTAAGACGCACATTATGCATCGTTGTTGCATTTGATAAAACAAAGCTATTTGTTTCTAAAGATTGTAAAACCCATCCACTGTTATGATCCTACATTAGATTACACATCCAATTGTTGTTATGAGCATAAGGGAGTATGAGTTAATATCTCCCCTCCTCGAACAACCACAACCAATGACTGATCCCAGCCTTTAGCTTGTGTTATATGTTGACTGTGTGCTGGTGATAATCAGCATGCTATTTGTACGTATTATAGCAAACAGACACTCCAAAACACAGACACAGCTAAAAACTCTTTATTTTCTTTTTTAGTTTTTGTGCTTTTACAGTTTAATAAAGTAGCTTCCATAGAAGAAAAAAAGCTCCATCTCTCTTACCCTTTCTTTCTGTCCATTCCCTGCTGTTACTCAGTCTTGTGTCTCATCTTTCTTCCCTTTTCCAACTGAGTATCCTCATTTCCTCATTCACACTGTAGGATTTGAGGTCATACATTCTTTTCAGTTGTACAGGGAGATGGGATCTGCTTTTTTGTTTAATTCCCAGTTCTTTTCTTTTCCTTCCTAAATTTGTGTGTCTGTCTTTCTGTTTTTCTTCTATGCCATATTCATCCTTTTCTCCCTCTTCTTCATCTATCTGGCTTTTCACCTCCACCTCCCTCTCTCTGTATACTGTCTGTCCCTGGTGAGGTAATGACGGAACATATGTGGATAACTGCTCTTCCTCATCTGGATTTAATATATGGAAAAGCATACATACATACATAAATAAATGTGTGTTTTTGGTT
Source organism: Gymnocephalus cernua (assembly GCA_023631565.1). Lineage (NCBI taxonomy): Eukaryota > Metazoa > Chordata > Actinopteri > Perciformes > Percidae > Gymnocephalus > Gymnocephalus cernua. The sequence goes on from CM042430.1 coordinate 22,814,002, forward strand.
GGATGTTCAGCATGTGCTAAAATGGACAAAGCAGAGTGTGTGTCTGTACAGAGATCTTAAGAGTGTTATGTTGAGTTTATATTCAAGTACAATCCGTCTCTGATTAATGTACCCCACTAAATGCTTTCATCTTCCTTTCACAATATGTTTTATCTCTTTCTTTTGCTCCAATTCTGTCCCATATAACTGCAGAGGCCAGATGGAGGCCTGTGATTTTAGACACACCCAGATAAAATCTGTCTATTTCTTTCTTTCCCTCTCTCTCTGGGGAAATTGGGTAAGATTCTTGAATTCCCTTCTCTCTCTCTCTCTCTCTCTCTCTCTCTCTCTCTCTCTCTCTCTCTCTCTCTCTCTGTCTCTCTCTGTCTCTCTCTCTGTCTCTCTCTCTCTGTCTCTCTCTCTCTCTCTCTCTCTCTCTGTGTGTGTGTGTGTGTGTGTGTGAGATAACATTACTCCCTGTTTCATAGGCAGCAGATGTTGAAGGGCGTGAGGTCTTGAAACAACTATTTCCATATTGTATTTTGTTCTGATTGGTGGACTTCTCTTGGTCAGAAGACACATGGTTGGTTATTGATACATTACAGCATACTGACCTACATACAACATGGCTTTCACATGTATGTCCACATGGGACGGAGGGCTGGTTTTGTTCATTTTTACTGGAAAAATTTAATTAATAAAATAAGGCACTCTAAATAGCAATCTAAATTTCCCTGCTCCCAGCATCACCGCGTCATGGCTCCTTGAGGTGGTGCTCAGCACATGAATGAGGGAAACTTGAACAAAACATATCTAGCCAAAGAGGAAGAGGTTTTTAATGGGATAGTGAACAGCAGTTTAAAGAAAATAACAGATGGCCCAGCCACGTTTAAGTCCAAAGTCTGGACCCATAGTTAATCTATAGCTCTGCAAATTTAATTTACAGTCTGAAAAACTTGTGCGCAGAATTGTGCTGTTTTCTAAGTTTGGACTTCTAGTGAATGAAGAGAGAAAACCTGCACTTTTCACAGGCATTTTGTATTCATAGTTAGACCGATCTAGTGATGTATCATTATAGGATTGTCTAGCAATATATTGATTGTCGCAGAATTGTTACCAGGCCCTATATACAGTTTCACTCATATGATCTGTATGGTGAGACTGTTGGAGTGTACATTATATCTACGTGGATGTGTTCCACTCCGGATGGCTAGTTACACATTCAGATGTCTTCAAAGGTGTATGAGACAGAAAGGCAGTTTGTCTCTGTGACTGGTGTGTGTGTGTGTGTGTGTGTGTGTGTGTGTGTGTGTGTGTGTGTGTGTGTGGGGCAAGGATTCTTGTGCAATTTTAATCTTTGTTAATTGGTTTGTTTGTATGTATGTGTATGTGTGTAGAGGCTCAACACTGCTTAAATAAAGGAGGGGTTATGTCTGTGTGTGACAGGGTGCTGTGGAATTTCTCAGTCGGATCCAAACAGAAGTGTGTGTGTGTGTGTGTGTGTGTGGTCTGAGTTGAGTTCCTCAGCTGTAAAAACACTGCATCCTCCTTTTCTCAGTCGTAACATATTCCCTTTTCCACATTCCCCTCCTTCCTCTTTCTTTACAATTTGGTTTACAATATTTGGACAAAATGTCAGTCAAAAGTCAACACCGTAGTTTGTATCCTTTTCAGGTACTGAGTTCTGTATTTGTTTATCATCATCTTGTTTAAAATCAAATAATCTCCAAATGATGATGATAATCCACTTCTAGGAATTTAAACGGTGGTTTTGTGTTCTGAGTGTGGGAAGACTTTCTTCTTTTGACTTTTTGACGTTATTATCTGTTTGTTTTCTACTTTCAACAAATTATTGTTTTTCCAAAGATATACAGTATGTGAGATGGTTTTTATTTCCCACCAAATCGGTGTGCATTTCCATCTTAACTTTTGTTTTTAGTCACATAGCTTCATGTTGCACATTTAAAGTGCCCATATTATGCTCATTTTCAGGTTCATAATTGTATTTTGATGTACCACAATTTTCAAAAAGCACTATATTTTTGTTGTACTGCACATTGCTGAAGCTCCTTTTTTCGCCTGTGTTCAGCTCTCTGTGTTTGCAACACAGTGAGACATCGTACTTCTGTACCATCTATGTAGTGAGTCGCACATGCTCAGTAGCTAGGTAAGGCCAGATGTTTGTTTCTCTAACTTCAGTCAGTTACAAGGCAGGATTAGCAGGGAGACTTCTTCTAAACGAGGGCACACTTCCAACTTTGCGTGGAATACCTGCAGACAAGGGATATGTAAGTAGTTCTTTTGTAGATTATGGCGAACTAGTGTGTGTTGTAGCAGTGTTTTGCCATTGAGAACAAGCTAGCATGCTAGCGCTAGCATGCTCCGGTTAGCCCGTCGTTTCGGTTAGTGACGTAAAAAGCCGTGCAGATTTTGAACAGATCACCCGGAGACTGAAGGCAGGACACATACAGAAACCCGTATCTCACTCAAAACAACATGGATGTTTTTTTTTTTTGTTTTAAAGTTTGTATGCATGTGGAAGCACCAGAGACACTAAATAACACCCCAAATCCCCAATTTTCCATAATATGGGCACTTTAAAGGTTGTAATTTCTACACTTGAATGTAATATAAGTATTGGAAAGACCTCAATACTGTAGTTCCCAAATAACAGCAAATGTAACACTTTAATACCGCTGAATTACAGGACAATTATTCAAATATACAGTAATCTACAAATAATTGTGCCATCCCCCACAAAGACGGTTTATCAGACCAGTTAGTTTTCCATCTGCTCTTAGATCAGTGTTCACTTCACTGGTGCTCCTCTGACATGAAGCAAAAGGTTCATGTGGACTTAGAGACTAATCACTATAAAATGGCTCCAGGTTGCTTTGTTATTAAATGTGCATACAATGTAGTGTGCAGAGTGGACTCAGCAATTGGCACAGGACTTAAAACACTTGAGAACACTATGTTGGTAGTTTTGTCATAATAATAACCCCATCAGGACCTATAAATCCCCAAATAATTACTTGGGTTTTTTATTGACAATATAGTATATTTGTTTTTCAACAATAACAAAGAAGCTCCCAAACAACAGAGCTAACAACTAGCTAACGGCGGAGCTAACAGCGAAGCAAACGGGCCTGGAGGCCATTTGTGGTCGAGGCAAGAAGGGATACAGCTACGTCCGTGTTTGGTTGTATATGGAAGGGACTAGTTTGCTTCGTGTGGACTCACTGGACCCAGAGTGATAGAGAAAGACTATCGGCTCTGACTGGACCGACTCGACATGTAGGCGGAGCTCGGGAGGAGCTAAGGGGGGGCTACAGATTAGGTGTCCGTGTCCCTAAAGAACCGCGTATCTAGCAGTAGTTCCGCATTACATTAATTTGCACGTAAGTTTTATTTATATTTATATATTGTGTATTCTCCGTGTAAATTCATGTGCCGAACCGAGATGCCCGTACCGTTTTGGTTCAATATGAATACATGTACCGTTTCACCCCTAACACACACACACATACTTGAGTTTGACCTCAGCTGTTTCCTTCGAAGCAAGGCAGACTGATTAAATCACATGACATGATTTAAGCCACGTCAGCAGCTGTAGAACCATGTTACAAAAGTCATCAGATTATTATCAGTTTAGTGTCGTTCTTACTCATACAGCAACTCCTGTTCCCACTCTTGCTTTCCCCCTCCAGAACCAGAACAGTGTTTTAATAGTATTGTAATAGTGTGTCTTTATTTTATCTCACCAGGTTGTAGGTTAACTGTACTAGGCCAGTTCAGATTAAAAAAACATTCTAATTTGGCTTGTATTGTGATAATTTGGTTTGATTTTCACCACACCCAAATGGTATCTTTACATATAGTATTTGACCAAAGTCTGAAAGCAGCATTCTATAGACTGCCCGCCACTGTCGCACCAAACGCATGCTCTTGGGGGAATTGTTTGGTCTCTGTAAATTATAGAGAGTTGTCTAGACCTACTCAATTTGTTAAGTGTCCTGAGATTAATTCTGTTATGATTTGACGCTATTAATATAAAAAAAATAAAATTGAATTGAAAGGCTGGAGGCCATTGCACAAGCAACACATCATTGTCTCCATCTGTTTGTTTTTTTTGTACATGAGGATTTAATCATGTTTTCATTTTCTCTTCCTCTCTCATCCTCCCTAGGCTCTTTGTATAAATGTGCAGTGCAGTGATGTGCTGGAGACGTTAAGCCTGATTTTCTGCGGTGCAGATGTAAATTGTTCAACTGGTATAGCAAGTTGGCCCTCTGCTCTCTCCCTGGCCAACGCACATTCACAACCTTTACAGGCTGAGTTAATCCGCCACAATCTCAACACAGGTACAGTACACAGGGTCACAAAAAAGCTTCTTTGTTTTTAATTCAATAAAGTGTTAATCAATTATGTGGGACAGATATACTATCTGGATTGTCATCTGGGTTGGATCTATGCCCATTTTACATAAAGATCTAAAAAAAGAAAGAAAGTTAGGGTTTATATTGTACAGTGTTATCAATTTGTTTAAGTCAAAACTCAGGATGAAAATAGCTCACCGCCAGCGCACACATTAAGTTATAGTTTGCAAATGGTATTTGCTTTATATGTGCTGTAAGCCTCATAATGTCTGTATTGTCTGGCTATGTGACAAAAATACTGTCAAATCTATATATTCCTTATACTTTTTGTTTTTGCCACTATCAAACCAGCAACATTTGATTTCCAGCAACAATGTCATTCCTAAATTTTACATAACCACACACATTCCTGTTATACCCGGGAGTGTTTGTAATGTTTAATGTTTTCCACTTAACTTTACCAGATGGTAGACTCCCAGTAGATTATAGTCAGTATGATTTTACACAAGAAGGTTTTACACAAGAAGATTATTATTATTATTTTTTTTTTTTGTTCTTCTGCAGAGCTACCACGATCAGAGGTGGGCGGAGGCATGGAGGCTGTACATTACTCACCACCATCTTCTGTGTCTTACAATGGCTTCCTGTTCAAGACTGCATCCATGGCTCGGGCCATCACAGAACGCAAGGCCAGAGAGGGTATTCACAGACACCATGCAACACTGACACTTACCTACACTCCACCCCACAGTAATAAAGAACACTAATAATGAATACAATGTGAATTTATAAAGCCATTTTCTGAACAAAGTCATTCACAAATGGCAGTAAACATACAAAACTACAGTGTCCAATGATGTCATTTGTTTTATTATGATTCTGAATGTTGTGCTTGATAAATCTTTGTTTGTCCCTCCATGTAGAGTTCAGTCGGCGCTGGTGCACGCTGAATGATGGCACCTTCAGCTACTATGAGAGTGACAAGAACTCAAACCCAAACGGAGCTCTGAAGGCTTCAGAGATGGTCTGTTTGGCTGTCGGCACACCTGAGAAACACGGGTATACACGCACACAAACTGATCAATTTTCCCTTTATTTTACTGTCTGTATCAAATTATTATTACTAAAAAAAAACTTCAATAATATACATAGCTATAAACTGAATCTGTATGTTATCATTATTAAAGTGAGAGATAACAAAAAAAAAATAGTTTAGCCTCTATTTATTCAGGGAAGGTTCACTGAGTAAGGAAGCCTCTCTTTTGGAGCTGTTTGGGTTAAGGGCCTTGCTCAAGGGCACCTCGGTGGAGCGCTGCACTTTCAGATATTTTTATCCAGTCGGTCTGGGGATTGAACCAACGACCTCCTGGTCACAAGCTCGCTTCTCTAACCTTAAGGCCACCACTGAAAATGCATGTCTGACCTCATGAAAATAGCTTTTTGACGCAAAATAACTTCTCTCTCTTTCACTTCTATTTTTTTTTTTTTATATAGCCCTCTGTCTTACTTCCTCCTAACCTCTCTTTGTAACCCTCAGGTATGACAGCACCTTTGAACTCTACTCTGAGTCAGAGCGTCTTTATCTGTTTGGCACTGATGACCCAGACAGCCACAAGGAATGGGTCAAGTCTATTGCCAAGGTAACCACCAAATACATATTGGGGTCTAGATACACAAGCACACATCATTTTACTTTCTCCTCAGTGGAGCCCTACAGAGGGAAGACTTAACATAGTAGAGCTCTGATAAGTGGATGGTGTGCAGTTCAAACTATGCTGTCTAGTGGTCAGGACAGGGCTGGCTAATGCTGACTTGTTTCCTGTGTCACTTATTTTCTGTCAGAACAGCACTCTTTACAGTTGATAATTGTCAGCTGCATGATGATGTGCAGCAACAGTTACTTTGACCTGCTGTGCTGAAACTGTGAAAAAAAATGTGTGTACTCAAAATTCTGTAGTTATTGTAAATTGTCCACTTGTGATCAGATCACTCAGATTGGATTTTAATACCAGGTCGAAGCGGGGTTGTGTCCAAAGTCGTGCAGCAACTGAAATTTGAAACGATATGGACGTTGCATGACTGGCTGAATACAGACAAATTGAATCTATTGGCTGTTTTTGTTTAACTGTGCATCACAAGAAACATAAATGCCAAGATGGTAGACGGACAGCACGTCCATGGCTCATGTATGTCTAGCCAATAGCCACAAAGGCAGTTTTTTCTAGAAATCTCATTGTCATTGAAGTATTGCACAGGAGCTTTAACCTTTCTAACAATGAAATTAGTATTGGTTTTTCGCAAAGGGGTTCAGTAATGCACAGACTAAAGTGGTTAAATCGTCATCTGAAGAGAAGGGAAACGATGATTAAGGTACAATGTATTAAAAAGCCATAATGTCTGTTTGTATTTGTAGAGCTTTATCCCAGCCACTGCAGAGCCATTACTGAGGTTGGCTTTTGAGCGGATTGGGCGGCTGAAGTGTAAAGACGGCTTGAACCTGCAAACATCCAAGGTTGGTTGGTTTGCTCTGGTGGGCTCCACACTTCACGTCTACCTGGAGGACAGCCAGGGAGAGGAAATCCACCTCCGCAAACTAAATGAACTCTGTGAGTGAGATGCATTAGGATAAATACATGGATACACACACAAACTGTACTTTTACTGCATAATCTACACACACACACACACACACACACACACACACACACACACACACACACACACACACACACACACACACACACACACACACACACACACACACACACACACACACACACACACACACACACACACACACACACACAGTAACAGGGTGGTAGTGCTCAGAGTGATGATTGACCAACCAGAAATAAACATATCAGTATCTGAAATATTACAATGTATATGTGTTTTACAGCGATTCAACAAGACAATGAGGTGCTGGTTCTGGTGGAGAAAGGCAGGTGAGAGGGCAGATTGGTTGTTACAATGATGATGCTTAATGGAAAAGTCAATGTTTGCTTCTGTGTTTGACTTCACCACCTGTCACACAATGTCAAGCCACTTTACAAAGTATAAGAATATGTGTGTGTGTTTTTTTTAAAATGTAATCTTCATTGTGAGTCATTCACAGCTTTTTTGGTCTTTTCTACATTTTTCCCCTTACTCTCGTGCTCTTTTTCCATCTCCTCTTCATTTATTGAACGTTATTGTCTCTTTGTATCCCTTCCCTTTCCCCTCTGCCCCCCTCTCTCTTTACTCAGAACTCTGTACATAGAAGGAGAGAGGAAGTTGGATTTTGCCGGCTGGTGTGGGGCCATCCAGGCGGCAGCGGGGAGTGGAGGGGACACACTGAGCCAGCAGCAGCTGACGGAGACAGACATACCTGTCATAGTACACAGCTGCATTGGCTACATCACACAGTGCGGTAAGAGACATGCAGAGATGTTCACATATCAGGACGCAAACATGTTTTAAGGGTCACAGCATTTCGCCCGTCACACACTGTGTAGACACAAAGTCATGCTCCTTATCTCTCTGCCACACATCACAGGAGTCTATATACCGGTACAGTCTACATTGCTGTATCTGTTTCCAGCCTTTTTTTCCGTGTGTGTGTGTGTGTGTGTGTGTGTGTGTGTGTGTGCGCACACACTTGGCACTTTCTGTGTGTGTCCTCATGTGACTATTGTAGCAGGAGTTCTGGCTCTATGAGAGACCAATGGATGGCAAGACAACAAAACAACTCTGTTCCACTGTTTCCATTAATCCCTCCTTGCTGCTTTTCTTTCGCTATCTTTTGTATTGTTTTCTTTATTCCTCACTCTTTATCCTTTGTCTTCCTCCCACCTCCACCAGCTGACCTGCCTTTTTTCATTCTGACTAGTTTTCTGTATCCCTTCTGCCAACTGTATGCACTTCTGTTTTCGTGTGTGTGTGTGTGTGTGTGGTTTCATGCTTGTGTTTGCGTGAGTTGGAAAGGCAGTCTTGATGCATCAGTGTATCTAATGTGCAATCCTAACAGAAAACACTTTTTGAAGCTTTGTGTGTGTGGGGGGGAGGCTTATGTTTCGCTGATATCCTCTACTTTCTGTCAGGTACATTAATCCCTCTGGTCAGCTCTCTGGGAAACCAGGGTAGAATTGTCCTTGTTCTCGCCTTCATGTGCTGGTAGTGGTCATTTACCATGACACAACATTTGACGTAACCATCCTTTATGTTGTGATCAAGGTTTTCAAACCTTTTGACAAAGTATAGTCACTTCTTCTGGGTGTTTGGAGCCATATGAGGAACTGTAGGCCCTTGAACCTGGAATTTCTGGGATTTCAATCATGACTCAGTGCTATCAAAAGCAGCTATTGTAGCAGAAGAACAGGACCAGAAGCCCTCTAGTGGACATAACCTGTACTGAGTCATTTGAAACGTTTTACACCCAGGACACTTTCTTTCCTAATTAACACCAAAATACTTTGTACACACAGTGGAGAAAATTGTAAGCACGTTGCTGTTCTGGCCCCACCATCCCACACCACATTCTGTGACGTCTGTGATGATTGATTAGCAACAGGCTTTAAAGTTTTAGGCCTAACCTTTAAAGAACAATGCAGTAGCAGCAGCAGTTTTGCCCTATTTCATAAAACAATCTATAAGATATCTATAACAGTCTATAACACTCAAAATAGAATAGCCACATATTCTGTCCTCATAACCAATCTTTAATGTTGCATTAGTATTGGGTATTGATCCTCTTAAAACCCCATCTGCAAAGTAAGTGTAGTTTTGAGGTGGAAAACTTTGTATATTACTCTTTATACAATGGCGTTTTTAAGTTCTTATGAGTTCAGTTGACTTTTCTGAATCTTTACTGGATCATATGCTTTTTCTTTTAAAGTTGAAATATAAATATCAAGTTGGAGGAACAGGGTTTTGTTATCCAACAATAGTGTTACAGTATGGACATCGCCTGTGTTTGTAAAATGTCTGTGTATATATGTTTTTATTTTATTTTTTCTAGGCTTGACCTCTGAGGGGATATATCGCAAGAGCGGTGTGAACTCCCGTGTGGCAGCGTTGTGCGAGAGATTTCGCCGTGATGCTCGCAGTCTTTGTCTGAGGGAAGGAGAGCACCAGGTGGACGACGTCTCCAACACACTCAAACGCTTCTTCAGGGAGTTAGAAATGGGACTGTTCACGGAAGAAGATGCCTGCACGTGGCTCAGTACTGCTGGTAAGATTCACAATATACTGTTGTATACTGCCGTGCAGTATAGTCAAGCTTTTGATTTGAGGATGAGTGAGTTCATTCAAATCACAAAAAAAGTGGTATCCAGCTATGCAAATAGTTTTGTGGTTATTTTATGAGATTTAGAGATGCAGTGGAACTTCTGATGCCACTTTAACACAATGGAGGTGAATAAAAAGGAAAATGTCCTGGTTTTTCATGATAATCCACATACCTTGCTGTGGGTACTAGCGACTATTTTCTACTAAAAAAGTAGTCCCAACGGACCTAACATTGTATTAGTGTAGCAGGAAAAGTCTCAGTGGCTGATATCTTGAACCTTTTAGGGGCAATAAATGAAGGAAACAACTGTGGAAAAGGAAAAGTTTTCACATGAAAAAAAAAGTTTAGGGAAGAAGTTCATTCAAATTGTGTTCACAATTGAAACTACACTGAACATATAATAGAAGCAGAATGATTTCAGTTGCCAGATCAGTTAGCTGGAGATGCTGTAGCTGTGTGTCAGGTGTCATGTTGTAGCTGTTTTGTTACAGAGCTCATACATGTCTGAACTTGTTTGCCTGTCAGTTCACAATCAAATATGGGCTTTGTGTAATAGCACTACACTAAATCTTTATCAGGAGCGTGTCGCTTTTAACTCAGGTTTGACTCTCGCTCTAGGTTGCTGTCTGTTTTTTTTCTTCTTTCTCTTGTCTACATATTCCATCTTATTCCTGCTGACACACTCTGCGATCCTGCTTCTCTTTATATTCCCTCTTTATTCATAATTTTCTCTTTTTCTTCCCCTCTCGCTGACTCTTACTCCAGCCATTCAGGATGAAAGCAAGAAAATCTCCCAGTACCAGCTGTTGTTCAACAGACTGCCTCGTGTAAACAAAGCTACACTACAAGCCCTAATCAACCACCTCTATTGGTGAGAAACGCGTACACACACATTCATTTCACCTTGTATTATGTCTGTGTGCACATACACATGTGTGTTTTCCCTGCATGTGTTTCAGCGTGCAGCGTTTTTCTGAGCTGAACCAGATGAACCTCCATAACCTGGCTATAGTGTTCGGACCCACACTCTTCCAGACCGACGGGAAGGACTTCTCTGCTGGCCGCGTCATAGAGGACCTCATACAGCACTACACACTCATCTTTGAGGTCAGACTCACTGCTTGCTGTTAGAGTGATGACAGGAGGGCAAAACATTTTGTTCTCTAAGCTGAATTAATTTATCCTACTGTAAGTGATGACATCAGAAAAGGGCAAACACAACACAGAGTTCATAAGTCTAAAAGGTTGAGATGTCAAGATTTCTGCTGATGCTGTAATGAAAGTATTATGTCATTTGATGATTTATTTTGTTTGTGTGAATGTGGTCATACTTGCTTGCAGGTGGATGAGCAGCAGCTAAACAAGCAGCTGGAAGAGATCACTGTTATCATCAAAGTGCGAGAGACACTCAACACAAAGTTTCCTGTGAGTCACACACACACACACACACACACACACACACACACACACACACTCTCACTCTCTCTCTCTCTCCAGTGTTGTTTGCATGCTTAAATGCATGCACATGTATGCTGCAGTTGGGCAGCTGTTATTTGTTATTCTAATGCTGTTGTCTTTCTGTCTGACCTTTTATGTATCTCTCTCTCTCTGTGTGTGTGTGTGTGTGTGTGTGTGTGTGTGTGTGTGTGTGTGTGTGTGTGTGTGTGTGTGTGTGTGTGTGTGTGTGTGTGTGTGTGTGTGCAACACATCAGAGTACTGAACCTGGGGGGCACTTCATCTGCACAGTGTACCTGGAGGAAAAGAAGGAAACAGCAGAGCAACATGTCAAGGTGACCTGGACTTCACCAGATGACACAGTCCTATTTTACATGTTTGGCGCCCAGTTCTTCTCTCGTGTGATGTACAATGAGTGACGCAGGGGAAAATAACTGGCTATATTAGTATTCAGCCACACTTTTGCCTTTTGCTGATGAGAGTACAACTCTGGAGTAACTGTGTCACTTTTTCCCTCAGATCCCTGGTTCTATGACAGCAGCTGAGCTGACCTGTGAGGTCCTGGACCGGCGTAACATCTTGGCTAAAGACAAAGAGTACTGGAACTGCTGGGAGGTCAGCGACAAGGAGGAAATGGGTAAGAAAGATGGGAAGACAGAGGGAGAAGACACAGTAGTTGACCAAAAAATGTTTTTATGTTGATGCAGATCATTATTTTTCTTTTCTTTTTATCTTGTATACACATTGTGCATGTATTGAAAGGCTCCATTTATTGTTCTTTTGATTGGGAAAGCAACATAGGTTTGTAAAATGAACATGAACGATAAAAAAGGCCCACAGTGAACCAAACACAGTGATGCAAAGCTTGTGAAGTGCTCTCCACTCAACCTGCAGCATGACCTACTCAAAGTGACACACAATTTCCAGAGGCAAGAAGATCATTCCTAACAATGTGACTGTGTCGTGCTTTGTTTTGAGCCTGGTATGTGGGCCATCTGGTTTCCCACCAGGAAGCCTGTAGGTGGCTCAGCAAATGCCGGCAACGCTTAACTGATTTGGCAGATTTCCCATCACTAGCCAGAAAACCAACGTGCTGATTAGAGGAAGAGATGGAGGAATGATGCTGAGAAAAGGAAGGATATTAAAAAGCTTACGAGAAGAGCTGGAGGGAGTCCTGTCTGTCACTTGTACTACTAAATATCAAAAGCTATTTTTGTGTTTGGTATGTAGGCATATAAAGCAAGTATGTAAAGTGACGTCATTGTATGCCAAATCTGCATTCCATTGTTCGCTAAAATAGAAACACAAAAACATTTTTATAGCTACTAGAAATTGTGTACACTGTCAATCATGGTGTCAAGTTTGAGAATGTTTGTGTAAACATATTATTTGAGGATACCGTACTTCAGATCCTTTTATATCACCCTGTGTTGTGTGTCACTTTGCTTCCCTCAGAACGTCCACTGCACTATCAGGAGCGAGTCTTACCCATTCTTCACTCCTTTGGTACCGACTCCCATCTGCTCATCAAGAAACACCTTGCTATGGAGATGATGATGGTCTACCTGGGTAAACACACAAACCAACTGCCAATAAAAATGATTTTCTCTAAATCACTGCATTTTTAGTCCCCTCGTCTTTCTTAATAATCTCTCATTCTGCCCTCCAGCCAGTAAAGTGGATGCATCCAAACACGGAATAATGAAATTCAGAGAAGAGCGAAGCATCTTGGGATTGGGACGGTCTTCTGGAAGTTTCAACGACCGATATTTCATCCTCAATTCCAGCTCTCTCAGAATGTACAAGGAAGTCAGAGTAAGATTGACAGATTTACTCTCAACAAAATTGGCTTTCTC
>CM042430.1:22831936-22961936 GCA_023631565.1 Gymnocephalus cernua
TGTGTGTGTGTGGGGGGGTGGGGGGGGGAGGAGTGTGTGTGTGGAGTGTGTGTGTGGAGTGTGAGAAAAAGAGAGGATTGACTGCTCCTGTTTATGACTCAAGGTGAATCCAACGATGACTGTTGTGACATTTGAATGTTATCACCATCATCTCTCTTTTCTCTAACACTCTAAGAAGCCTTCTTCACATACCTCATGCTGTTTAGACATACCATCACCACCTGCCTCCCTCTTCATCTCTTTCACCCTATATTTCTCTCCTGCCTTCACCTCCCTCTATTTCTACACCTCCCGGTTTCTCGTTCTGTCTCTCCCTGTCCTAACCCATTGTTGTTTATTTTTCAGCTCTTTAGAGATGTTCGGTAATAGTCGCTAGCAAGCAAGGTAAGACAACTTAAAGTGGATAACGCACAAATTCTAGATGCACCATTTTCAAAATTAAATAACTTTTGATTCATATGTCAGAAGAGCTTTCTGTAGTCTGTGGGCTTCATTAAGCTCATTGGTTGATGTAAATGTGAGTCTTCAATGATAAAACCAGTGAATGTGAGTGAATTACAGAAGATGGGAACTAACTCTGTTAGTTATTTTTCTCTTAATGCTTACATTTTTCACTATTATACCGATAAGTGTTAAAACATGATGAACTCGGGGTTATGAACCCAGTAGTCTATATCCACGACGTTCCACTTCCTGGATTGCTCCGTTGCCGCTGGAAATTCTGTCAGATTTCATTCTTTTCGGCCCTCCGAGTCATCAGCCCTGACGTGGCGCTTTTTCCGCTTTCTTTGTGTTGGAATTTTAAACTCCAGTCGATTTGTGAGGATTATAACCGCTCCTCAGATCTCTGCAGGGTGAATCCAGACGGCTAGCTAGACTGTCTGTCCAAACAGAGTTTTCTGTTGCACGACTAAAACAACTTGAATGTACATGTACCACCAAAGTAAGTTCCTTCCCGAAGGCTATTTTGTCCGAGTGACAGAAAATTATTCTAGTCTAGTCTCATACTGTGTCTTTGGGTTTTGCGTTGTGGGTCTGACAAAACGAGCAATTTAAAGAGGTCAATTTGGGCTCTGGGAACTTTTGATTTGCATTTTTCACCCATTTCTGACATTTTATAGACAAAATAATTGAAGGATCAATCCGGGGGGGAGGGAGGAATTACGAGCAGGTTAATCAGCAGTGACAACAATAATTAGATGCAGCCCCCCTAGTATATGAGAGTGTTCTACACATCATGAAGTTTGAAGGTTTATCTGTCAGGCTTTTTTTGTTTTCAGCAGCCTCATATCTGGTTGCCATGGCTGTGAGACGTATGTAGCCTGCATAACATTTTAAGCAGTTGTGAAACTGGTTATAGGTGTAGGGATGACAGCGGCATTGACAGTAGTTTAAGTCTGCTGTACTGTATAAAACCGACCAATTCATACAAAGTTTAGTACGTGAGGGCGCTGGTTTAAATGGCTAACTTTCTGGATTTCTGTTCTTTAAAGGGCAGACAGTTTGACACCTCAGATGACCTCTAACCATTCCAGTGACATCATCATTCTGCGACAGGAAAGGCCAGAATGGCGGACACTCGTACTGTATGTGGATTATGGCCTTCAACTGCCATCTGCTCCTTGTGACAATGACCTGGACCAAAAAATAAACAGACAACCGGGATTACATGTTAAATATAACCTACACTGGTCTCCCTGCCCAAAACAATTTTACTTGACTTGATGTACAGTAGAAGCAGCTCGGAGCGGTGGCATTTAAAATGAAAGAGTGACAGTTTGATGGACTACAATCACTCGTCTGCGCCCAACGTTCCACTATTTCCATTGGTCAGTGGCACGTGACTCAATGGCTGCATTGCTTTATGGGTGGTAAGCATGGAAGACATGCTGACAGAAGTTTTTATTTCTTTAATGTGTTTCAGAAAAGACTTAGTCGGGTTATTCTAGGCACTAGCATTGAGTGCTTAACATTTTTTTTAAATAGCAGATTGAAGTTTATTGACTTGCAGCTGAATCTGATTAATAATGATATGTTTTCAGCTCTCTTTCTGTACTATTGCTCAAAGAATTGTGGGGATAATCCTGCGGTTAAAAATACAATAATTGCTATTGTAAGCAAAGCTGATGTCATAGGAGACGGTGACCTGATTCTGTGCAGAGTTTGTTCCACAAGGGCCAAGACCTAGTCTGGCTATCACCAGACCAAGCAGGGCGAAATCAAATCGCCGGCAGATTGGGCTGGGTTTACCCAGTCTAGCCAAGACCGGGACTGAGAGGAAAAGCTGAGAAATGACAGGTGATGGATCCGTGTCTGTTACTCCGCAGGACATTTGCCTGCACTCTTGCAAAACCTTGGTCAGAGTTGCTTATATGCACAAGCGTGCATACAGTGTGTACAGTATGTGTGAATATATTGTGTACAGTAAGTGTGTTTGTGAGTGGGCAAGTTTTAACATAAGACATTGTGTCTTTTGGGAAATGAAGGAACGAGAGGTATGAGCAGAAGTCACAGTTTGGCTTTTGCCAAACACTGTTGGAAGATGCGGTTAAATAAGAGAAGCACTTCATTCACTATTTTCCCCTGTTCTGAATCGCATTACAAACATATTCAAAACAATGTGTTTTGCCCTGGCCGGATCACTAGTCTTATCTTTTCTCGCTGTGCGCTCTCTTTCTGTCTCCAGCACCGTCTCCTCTCTGTAGCGCCTTTTCTGAACCCTGTGGTGCTTAGGTAAACGTTATATGTACATACAAGGGCAGTTTTGTCATTAACCAGCAGTATTTATGAATTTTTAGATTATGAATTAGTCACATCGTAATAAACACGTCTATTTTTTGTTTGTTTTGCACAACTTAGAATTGTTGTAACAGTGTCTGATTATAGTTTTTTCATCACAACAGGGTGCAGACATTCCATTGAAACACCTGTGAGCACAAGAAACAAATTAAAGTGCATTATAATCTTCTATTTTTTTTTCCACTTGGGTCCAAATCTGTATATATTTTGACAAAAGGGTAGCCATACAACAATCTGTATTAACTGTATTAACCAACAGTTGCCTTAGCAAGGGCATTGAACTGCCCAGCTTCAGTGTTGCCTGGAGGTTTTCTCGGTTGTAAAGATTTCTTATTTATTTGGACAGCAGAGGACGCTAGACGCTGTAGAGAGCTCCACCTCTGCTGGTGAGACATGACGTTTAGCTTAATGTTTGTTTTTAAACACCTTTTAAGGTGTGTGTGTGTGTGTGTGTGTGTGTGTGTGTGTGTGTGTGTGTGTGTGTGTGTGTGTGTCTTCCCTCTAGCACAGACCTCAGCAGGAGTCAAGAACTCTGTAGTAACATAAATACATTGTAGAAAGTATTCATCCCCTCCATGTACTTCACGTTTGATTGTTTTTAACATTGAATTGCAGGATGCACCATACGTACTTTTTTGACACTGATCATTAGTGTACAAATATTAATCACAAAATAATTGTTTGCATAGTTTTTTTTTTTCTTTTTCAGTCCTATCAAATCAATTTTGATTTCACCACAGGCCTAATTCTGGAGATGGTGATGTGCGATGTTGAGCTTTAGACAATCATAGCGTTAATTATATAACTAAAAGTTAAACTAACTAGCTAACTAAACCTCATCAGACCGTATAATCTTACTCCACTTTGTTTCAGTCTCCTGTATACCTTCTGGCAGACATTTTGATGTTTGTGCTGTTTTTACAGTCAGCTGTTGTAGGCAGACTTCCAATTGTGTAATTTTCTTAAAAGAATTTCAAGATGGATCTTGCTGCACTTTTAGGGTAATTTAGACCTGTCAGATATATTTAATCGCGTTAGTTTTTACACCTGGAATACACACTTTTATGTGACTTCTGAAAACTGCAGCCATGGTGGATGAACTTGATTAATTATGTTCTGTTTTAACTCATTTTTATTTTTTTATTTTTTATTTTTTACAGTGATCACTGTCCAAACCTTTGTAATACATCAGCGATTCAGTGTAGTAAAACTAAAAAGTATAAAAGTCCAACGGTGTGGTGAATACTTTTTATAAGCAGTGTTTATTCTCTCTCGGCCTCTTTACTTATTCTGTTACTCTGCATTTTACTGATTTTGCATTTCTGAAACTCTAATAAACACATTCAGCTAGTTGTGTGTGCATGTTGTCTTTCTGAACATGCATATAATTATAAAAGTGTTTTTCCAAAAGGTTGATGCCCTCCAGCTCTGCTGTGCTCTCACGGTAATCCACTTGTTTTTCATCTGTGCTTTTATGAAATTAATGTACAAACGCACACAGTCGAACTCTAATCTGTCCTACAGGGTAACTGTGTAAAGTTGGGCTAGAGACACATACACAACCCATTACACGTGCACATATACTGTACACACAAATATATGGGGGCAGGAAGTTTTGCAAGGCCTGCAGGCTTCATGGCAGTGGCATGCTACATAAAATGGAAGCCTACTGAAGATGTGCTTTGAGGAAAAAATGTCAGGATAGTGATCATAGGGAGAGCCCTCACGGTGGTCCACCAGCTCTCCGTTCATTCTTCTAAGCAGAGCTGACACATCGAGGTCACTCTGTACCTCGAGAGAGACACACACACACACACACAGCCCCACGAGGGACTCGCAAGCACAGGAGACCAGCACGGGGAAGATACTCACACAAGATGCTTAAACCTACACATACACACACCAACATGACCTTTACTACATAGGTCATAGCAGCAGTTGCATAAGGCAGAGGGATGAGGAACGAATGGAAGACAGAGATAAAGTCTAAACTGAGGAGATAAACCTCGGGGAGTCGGGGACGGACCTGCCAGCCCAGCTGCCAGCTCCCAAAAATGTAATATTTTCATTGAGCACAGTATGCCACAAATCCTGAAACAGACAAACATTAGGAGGGACAATTGCAGCCTCCCACAGAAATCTGGACATCCACCTGGGTGAGCCAATTTCCTTCATTTCCACTCCGAGTACACGGGCAACAGGAACAGTGTGAGTGAGTGGCCCTTAAATTGGCTTTCACTGCATGCTGTGCTGCATCAGCGGACGTGGAGGCTTCTCAAATGTGAAGTTCAGCCTGAACCAAATCAGCAATTGAAGAAGCATGTGTCGAGTTGAGTGCATTTTAACAGACGTTACGAAGTCCAGCTGCCCTTGAGTTTAACCCTTCCCTTGATAACTATGACCTGAAAACCTTCTCAGACATCAGTAGGCTATAACTCATGTCAGCTTAGCATTTACGTAGCACAAGTCTTAAGAAATGTATGTAATTTACTGTGCAATTCTTATGTTAAGTGTTGTCTTGGTTTGGCTCTCTTTTTCTTTGCTTCCATCCAGTTTTTTTTTGTTTTTAAACAAAACGCCCTGACCTCTACAACCATAGAGGTTTGATTGTCTACAACGCTCATTAACCACGTATCCAGCTATCTGTGGCATACTGCAGAGTAGATGTTAACCTATAAATCATGTTTATCTGTCATACCTTGTGTCCTTCATTGCACCTTTTACATCCACCTGCAGTGTTTAGCTGCACGAGGCATCTATCCAGATTTGGATAATTACTCTGCCTCCTGTGCTTTGTTACCCTGCCAGAACCTTCTGCCACCCACAGTAAAACTTTTTTTTTTTTAATCCACCACTGACATCTTTTGCAGATATAATTGACTGGACTTGTTTGATCAGTTCATATTCTAAATATGTTTTCTCCTTTTTGAACCTAGACAAAATCATTTCAGCCTCAGAAATCTTCTGCTGTGTTGTGAAGGAAACCAGCCAAGCAAGCAAGCAACCGATCAAATCAAAGGTGTTGATCCTGGCAGCGTGCTGTATTTTATTTCATGTTATAATTCAGATCAGTAGGCTGATGTGCTCGTAGTATCAAGCTGGATCAGGAGGTTCACACGCTAAAGCAGCCTTTTGTGCCTTTTCTTTCTCTTGTCTGTTACATCAAATTCAGCAGCACGCGTTGATTGAAGCAGCTGTCAGAGAGATTGATGCGATGTGAAGAGACGTGTACAGGTGAGAGGGGAAGCACGTCTACCTTCTGCCAAGATTTCGGTTCTTTGTCACTGCATTGTCACTGGATCCTCAAATAACTTGTCTTTTCAATTTAGATAATGAGACGTGAGAGATAAAAAAAAAAAATAAAAAGTCAGAGCTGCTCTGTCATGTACTCAGAATTATTTTGGGGGCTCATGCAGAAAGAAAATGTGATGCTGTAAAATCTCTAAGGCATTAATATAGCAAAATGTTGTCAGTTATGATGGAACAGCATTCTTTTTTTCCTGTCTACTGGGGAAAAAAACATGTTTAACTCTTCTCTGCTAATTTTCTGTTTTCTGAATTGTGACGTATACATTGCTTATCAGTTAAACTGAGGTGAACATCATTTTCACCTTTGAGATCGGGAGCCACTTTAACATAAGAGAACTTCTCAACAAGATGGTGGAGAGGTAATGATAGCTGGAGAGATGAGAGAGAAGGGAGTTTATCCCAAGATACTTTGCAGCTAGTGAGCAAAGTACTGATGCAGAAATGAGCCAAATTATGTTTACATAAGACCTTAATTAATTGATGCAGGTCATTACATCAGCTCCTTCAGGTCAGCAGCCAGATGCAAAATATTGATTTTAATTTAACATGTTTACCCATCAAACATACAGCATATTTCAAACATATTGAAATGGCAAAATTGATGTACAGCATTAGTACAGTAACAGACCTTCACCAAACCAACACAATGGTCCAACCATATTTGCTCCTAATACTGGCTGAAACAACAACAGGTGAACTGTAGGACCAATGGAAACATAGGTTGAAATGTCAAACAAAAGAATTGCAGTAACGTTGCAGAAACATGCAAAAACAGAGACTAATGTACATAAACGTGTTGCCTCCATGCATGCCTACAGGAAGCTTTTCATAACCTCCTTGGATGCTACAGTATCATCACAGCTGGAGGTTACTTCAAATATCTTTGCCATTTTTGGATTGTTCATAGTCGAGATACGGACAGGAAAACATGCGACAAAATGTCCCTGCATGGAATTCAAACAGGGACATTGCAGTATATACAATATCTATTGCAGGACCCCCAACTTGACCTTAATTGAATAATAATTATAGCTAAATACATTGCAAACATCAGGTTTTGGTGGTTGTATCCAGTCATCAAACAAACACAACCTATTTACTTAGTCCTTAAAGTGCTCAGAAGAATGGAAATTTGAACATCTACAATCCCACGACAAATGATCAAATGATATGATCAAAAGCGCCACAACAGCTACTAAATGGACTGTGAGGTGAGATTGTTTTGGCGACAACAGACAAACAGTATCAGATGTTGATTATCTTGCAGGAGAATCTCAAATCTCGGAGAAGCCATTATAATTAATTTTCTGCAGGTTTTTGAGCAGAAACCCAGAGCCCCTGCAAACAATAAACACACATACACTGCCTGCTCTCTGACCTTCAAGTGAGAGCATCTCTCAGCTGGATGCAGTTCATCTGAACAGTTTCTTTTTGTACCTTTCATTAACACCTTGTCTTCAGTCACCTCCAGCTGACACACACACACACACACACACACGCACACACACACACACGCACACACACACACACACACACACACACACACACACACACACACACACACACACACACACGTGTCTCCCTTTTCTCTGCCTTTAATACACACAAGCTGTCTTTTGTGTCACACACACTTCCTGAGTCCTGCAGCACTTCTTCAGTTCTGCAAAAACCGTTGTGATTTGCTGTGTCTGATTACCGGTCTCCAGCCCCTCCCTTTAAGTTTATCACCAATTACTGGTCCTCGAAGAGAAAAAAAGAAAAGAAAAAAAGGAAAAAGGCCCCGCTCCTCGTCCCCATGGCAACCGCTCTCCTCCTCGCCTTTACTGCACAATCAATCAGACAACGACTATCTAGCTATCCTAGCCTAAAAAGGGAGAGGTGCAGGGACTAAATATTACTTTTACTGTCTTAGCTTGGCACAAGTACCGGAAACAGACGTAAACAGCTAGCCTGGCTCTGTCCAAAGTTAACCACACCAGCATCTGTACATCTTGTATACTAACGACAGACGCAGCAACCATACAACCTGACACATTGTCAAATTTGCAGATGATTCTGTGATCGTAAGTCTTCTTGAAGGAAAGGAGCATCAGCATGGGCCTGTGGTCAATGACTTTGTATCTTGGTGTGATGATTCCTTCCTCCAATTAAAAGTGTCAAAAATGAAAGGCATGACAATCAATTTCAGACAGCTTTCTCCAAATCCTGTACTAAGCACCATAAAAGGTGCTGATATCAGGTTGGTGGATAGCTTTAAATACTTGGGCATCATTCTGTAAAATCTCATGCTGCTTTCACGATGAGAAAGGTCCAACAACACCTTTTTTTCTCTGAGGAAAATGTCTTCTTTTAATGTCCCCTCTGGGATTGATGACTCTTTTACAGTTGTATTGAATTAGTTTTGATGTTTTGTATCGTTGCTTGGTATGGGAACTTGACTTTGGCCAACAAAAACAGGTTTGGTATCCTCATCAAAGTGGCTAGTTAAATGTAAAACAGGGAGGAGTCAAGCCAAACTCACAGACCTATATAACAAGCAGGTGCTTAGAAAGGCTACTTCCCTTCTAAAGTGCCAAGATCACCCCTACGGTCAGAGTTTCAACTGTTGCCAGGTCATATTTTTAGAGTGCTGGTTATGAGGACTTGGAGATATAAAGTTTCATTCGTTCCTGCTGCCCTTCACATGTTAAATGGTTGATCAAACTGTTGTCTGTAGATCGCAAATTACAGATTCCTCATTTGCCTAGATTGTTCATTTGCTGAAATTGCTCAGATTGCTCAGATTGCTCATTCTTATGACCTGGACGCTGAACAAATTCCAACCACTCTGTAAACTATGTCCTGTGTTTTGTGTATGAATCCTGGCCGCTAACCAATTTCTCTGTAGGGGACAATAAAGACCTTGACTTTTTACTTTGACTTGCCCTGCAGCACTGTGTGTGTGTGTGTGTGTGTGTGTGTGTACATTCATCAAGTCAATCAGGTTTAATTAAACCGTACAATGATTAAGGGGCAAATTCCTCAATCTGTCGGCTTATGCACACACACACACACACACACACACACACACACACACACACACACACACACACACACACACACACACACACACAGAGTGACTAGTGGTGCACTAGCCCACAGCATCTTTAGAGTGACTAATATACTATTAGCACTTGTCTCCCAGGCCCTCCCTTCCTCCTCCTCCCTCCATCCTTCTCACCACTCCCTTCCTCTTCCTCTGCTCTTCTTCTCTTCTCCTACTTCACTGATTTCAGCTCAAGGTGCTTCCTGATTGTTAAGGATTCAGCATCTTTTGAAAAATAACAGTGGTAAATATAAAATGACAAAATTTTAATTCATTGATCAGGGTTTTCATGACACTTTCAAGGCCCTCACTGTTTTTCCTTTACCTTCACCATCTTCTCTTTCTTCACCTTTGAACTGTTCTTCACCTAATCTCTCCTTACCGTCATGTTTTCTTTCCAATCTTTCTCATCATCCTCTCCCTCCTGTACCATCTCTTATCCCTTTCATACCTCTACCTTTTGCTCTCTCTGTCTCTCTTTCCTTTTTCTGTAATTTATTCTCTTCCTCCCTCCAGTCTTCCTCTTCCCCACCACCACTTCCTCCTCCTCCTGAGTCCCTCCATGGTGAATTTATCTTTGAGATAAGCTGGGTGTCAGACACGAAATGTTCTCCAATTTCTGTGTGTCTGCTGCTGGTGAGAAATGGGCAGACTGAAAGATAAAGTCAAAGAAAGACGACGAGGGAGGGAGGGAGTAGGAATAGAGTGAAAAAAACGGAGAGCCGAACAGACACGTAGAGGGGAAGACGGAGGTAAAATGAGACAAGCATATAGAGGGAAAAGACAAAAAGGCATTTTTACTTTGTACCATTAACCATTACTCATCCAGATCTGCTTGTAATTGAGTACAGTAGAATAAGCTTCTATAGTTTAAGCTAAATAGTTAGAATGTTTGGGAAATACACTTATTTTCTTTCTTGCGGAGAGTCAGATGAAAAGATTGATACTGTTCTCCTAATGTCTGTAGGGTACGTATGTAGCTGGAGCCAGCTGTTGGCTAGCTTAGCTTAGCACGAAGACTGGAAACCAGTCTGTGCAGTCAAAGCACACATGTAGAGCAAGAGAGACATCTTCATTCCAGAACTTCACCTGTCTTTTGTGCACCTTCTCTCTCCTCAGCAAAGTCTTATATACTGGTAGAAGGTGCTCAATGTTATGATCAGATATTTGTTATAAACGTTGTAAAGGCAGCTGTAGCAGGAGTGGAGGCAGACACTTTTCTCTTCTGACAGCATACATTTCTAAATTATTACTTATCTCTTTAAACATTTTGAGAGAAAATCTTTCTACATTATCTCCCTATTATCTTTCTGCCTTAGGTACATTCATGCTGCTGTTACGAACGCAGCATGTTCCCGGCTGTTACACTATTTAAATCTGTTCTCTCTGTTGTTGTCAGTTGACATTTCAGTGCAAATCGTCACAAATGGCAAGTCTTTGCAGATTCTTCGGCACCTTCAGCCTCATCAGAATCAGCAGTCACCACCACCACCACCACCACCAGTGGCTGGACTCCATGGGGGGGGGGATATAGATATTGCTGCTGCTCAGGTGAGACGCCTCCCGATTTACAGATCTCACCTCTAGAGTCTAAGCACCATAGACTTTGTGCCAAGACTTCAATTTTACTTTGTAAAAATAATGTTGGTAGGGGATGGGTTAATATGAGTAAATCACATTCATTAACTGTCAATAGATAACTCAAGAGATAATGATGATCAATGATAAGTGTATCTTGTAATAAACATGTATGGTGTCTATTTGTTTTTACAGGAAAGCATAGTGATTGCTTGGATTGGCTCTTGGAGATACACAGGAATTTGTCATCACCTGTAGGTCACAGAAGTAGTGAAAACTGAATACTACTAAGTTTAGAATTTACCATTCCTTGCTCCTTTCCACATTTTCTGGTTTAAAAATGACTCTTAAAGATTGTGAGCCACACCAAAGCCCTACCTGTGTGCTCCTTTCATAAAATGTATGTCCATGCACAACTGTGTGGATTGTATTATTATGCCCAGTGAGAAAGCTAACAGTGGTTGAGCCACAGTGCTGAAAAAAATTGACAAAAGATAGACCACTGCACAGACAAAGGGAGTCCTTCATGCATCATATGTCTGTAGTCAGGATCACTCCTCTTAGCACAAAACAGCATGGCTTCTCTTCAGGGAACGGGATCGAAAATAGAAAGACTGTGCAGATGATGTCGCCACAGGGCCTTGTCCTGTGTAAAGTGTGTGTGTGTGTGTGTGTGTGTGTGTGTGTGTGTGTGTGTTTAGTCCTGGGTTATGCTCTTTGAGTTATGTAAGCTATTTGGGCTAAACTCTGCACACAGTAGGGGGGGGGGGCTGTAGTTGGTATCAAAAATACAATTTACAGGGGATAAAATCAACAACAAAAACGGTCTTTTCCCATTACGATTCTCCAAACTTTTTTTTCGGCACTTTTCTTAATGTGCACACAACTTTTGACTTTGTAGCATAATCCTCTTTTCTCTCCTTATTTCTCTTTTCTGCTAAATCACCACCCTCATCTCTCTCTTCCCGCTTTATTATTCGTTTCACATTGCATGTCTCGGCCATGTGCGTGCACAAACAGCTGTATCTTGCTGTGTGACGTGCCAGGCTGCCATTAAGCCGCAGAAACATATCCGCTTTTTGCAACAAATGGCACTATTTGTGTGAGACTCTGAAGCCTGAGTGTCTGTGTTGCGTGTTTATTCATGATGATAGGCCTACATGGGATTACTATAAAATGACATGTAAAATACAAACCAGCTAAATTGCTGTAACGGTTTGTCTTCTAGTATTTTTGTAAATGTGAACAAAGCAAGATTAGGTAGAGTAGGTATATTAGTATTAGATAGGTAGATTTAGTTTCTTGGGAACAGGAATTGCTTCTTAGAGGAGGCGGGGGGTTGGGGGGGGGGGGGTTCTTTAGGGAGTCTGAGTTGATTGCCATTTTTTTTTAACTTGTGTGATTTTCTTTTATACATATTTAATGAGAATTGTTGAAGGGGGCCTATGCTCCAAGATTTTCATTGCCAACGACTGCTGTAATCGTAGTGCCGATAATGACAATAAAGAACTTGAGTCTTGAAAAAAATCTTGAAATCTGTGTGAGAAGTTAACCAATTAAATTAATTAGATGCTGTGCAAAACCTTGTTGCTTCTGTCTCTGCACACATAGCCTACCTAGGGGAAACCGCGTTATTTGGATTTAGCCATTGATTGAGTATAACATTCTGTGATGCCTGTTAAGTGTTTATTGTACCAGAGTAGCCTGGGAAAACCCTGATCAACTTCCAGCAAATTTGAGATTTGCTCTGCAAGTCAGTCTAGCCAAGAGCCCATTCAAGCCCATTTCCAATTTTTCCAAATCGAAGCACCAATCACAACCGTTGATGGCGCAGTGACAGCAAGCAGCTTTTTGTGTACATTCAACATGACGGCCTTCGAAGCGCAGCAACCTGTTGATGCCGCTGTCGCTGCTACGTCACCCGGATGGTCTGATTGGTTGAAGGACTATCCAATTGCGCCCAGAGGCATTTGAGCGGCGTCCATTGGTGACGCCCCTTTGGAAATGCGCTGTGAATGAAGCTTGCCCAGACCCACTCGCAGTTACAACTGAGAAGTGTCTGGTGTTAGCCAGGCTAGTACCAGAGCCAAAGCGCAATGAATTACTTTGTTTCATCAGAAAGAGCCACACTGACTGTTTTGGACATGCAGGGGAAATAGTGCTAGACTGTCAACAGATGATTTGGATCAGGTTATTGGGCCCCAGCAGGCCCGAACGGAGCCTGCATGGACCCTGTTCAAAACCTCTATCATGGAAGCAGCTGCATCACTCTGTAGCCAGAAGGTGGTGGTCGGTGCTTGTCATGGTGGCAGCCAAAGAGCTAAAGTAGGTGCTGACTGAAGAGAGAGGGCTTCCAGACAGAACCAGCAGGCCAGAGAGCTGAGGTGGCTGCAGAGCAGAAACCAGAGATGCATGCAGTAGGAGATCCCAGAGGCGATGGATGATGACTTCTGGACAGTTACATTCCAGGGAGCTTAAGTGAGCATTTGCAACTGCAGCACAAGTTAGTTACTTTATTATCAAACAACATTAACCAAAACATATTTTTTCCCCATAATCAGTGAGTTTAAAATAAAAAGCATTTAATGTTAAGAATTGCAACTGAGATATAAAAAAAGGACTATATGCATGCAGAATATAGGAGTTCACCTAAAAAAAATGCATTTATTAGAAATCTGAGGTTGTCAAATATGATAAATCTTCACAGAAGAGTAATCCAACTAATACATGACATCTGTGAGGTTAAACGGACAGCAACATGACGCACACAAACTTGATGCACATGTGTTTCTTGGATGGCCATAACAACACATAAGGAGGGGTTACAACCAAAACATGTTTGCTAATTTTGCTCAAAAGCAACACAAGTATGGGCATGTTGATTGACAAGGATGTACCATCAATTTGATGGGTGTTATGGCAACAGGGGTGAATATAAACAGTGCGTGTTTCATGTTTACATGATTTTGGAAATCTAATCACATGAATTTGGCTTAGCGACAATTGTCAGCGCTACCAGCATATAAATGAATGAGCATAGAAACAAGGTTGTGAAATACTGTTGTCAAAGAACCATCACAAATTTCATGGGAAAGAGGATCAAGCCCGAAAACACTGATGTACATGCAGCCAACATGTGCATGTTTACGTGTGTGCGTGTGTGTGTGTGCGTGTGCGTGCGTGCGTGCGTGCGTGCCCGCGCGCGTATCAGGCGCTCTTTCTGAAGTGTATTAATGGAATGATAAGCATGCACTGTCTCATATGATTTCCTTTAATTCATGCTGCTAAGTCTGCCAGCAGCCATCTGGCTCCCCCGACACACACACACACACACACACACACACACACACACACACACACACACACACACACACACACACACACACACACACACACACACACACACACACACACACACACACACACAATGTGAATGACAATCTCAGGGCATGTAGTCAGAGAGAGGGTATTATGACAGGCCAGAGTGACCATTGCTGCCAGCTGAAACAGTTTATACTCTCTCTTACACACACTACTGACAAAGTGATGAGAAAAGCCTGGAATTTATTTTTTTACGCAGACCTGAGAATAAAGTGATTTATCAAGTCCCATTTTTTTTTTCTATCTTGCAGGTATCTGTAAAACCATCTAAGTCTCTGGAATGACTCTCAGGGGCTATAAGTCCACTAAACCTGCTCAGTCCATCGAGGACAATGAGAGAGAGACACAATTAAATTAAACTTTAAAAGCCAAACGGTTTGTTGCTGGTAATAGCTGGGCTAACTGCTGCGGGGTTCAAAAGATTGTTCTGATTATATGTTAAAGCCCAGCTCAATGTGTGGTGCTGTGCCTCTGGCTGAGCCCAAAAATGTTCAAGCTATTCATGTGACAAGCAAAGAGAAGAAAAGGATGAACCCTTGTGCTGTGAAATGATGCAAAACTGTGGCAGCGACAAGCTCAGCACATGACTAACTGAGGTCAGCTGGCCTTGTGCTGACATAACATCTAAACACTGTAGGTTTTGTTGAATAATGTTGGCGATTTTTCCACAACATAGCAACAACAAGTTTCCATTTCGAATAAAGTACTGTGTGACATTGCATAGTTTTATGTTGCCTAAGGTCTCCCGCCCTAACACAAACCAGTCAGTCAACAGTTTACATTTTAGGGACTCTTTAATCCAGAGTGAGTAATGATCCTGACCAGGTAGGAGCTTCACTCTATTGAAAGAATCTGTGACCTGTATGTGACTCTAATCCTTCCATCCAAAGATATATGACAATGACTATAATCACAAAGATGATGATGAGAATAACTGTATAGCATAGAACGTTTGATGCTGAAAGCATGCAACTCATTTCTACAAAACAACCACTCAGTCTGTAGTACCAGTGACCTGCTTTGTGCTTTAATTTAGCACAGTTTAGTTTAGTCTGCTGTTTAGTCTTTTTAAGTCCTTTCTGGCGCCCTGATAAGTTATGCATCAAAGGCGGCCTGGCTGTTGAAATTATTAAAATATGCACACAGAAAACAGCTCGCAGAAAGGAGTTGTATAATGTTGCGCCGAGCATAACTTTTCTGTAATGTAATTAACTTTATGTTCTCGAGTGTAGTTAGAGGGGGCAGAGTAATGTCAGCACTGTTAAAGATCATAGTGAATATGCAGGAATACCATATGCATATGCACTACATACATTAACTAGAAGGACACTCGCAGAGGGCAGACCTCCGCCAAGGCATGACCTACCTCATAATGTTAATCCAGTGTGAATCTTCCCAGTTGGGAACTCATTTTTTCGATTATTCCAAGACCACATGAATGCAGCCCAAACACCCTTTCTTTCAAGGTTACCGAAAGTGAAAAATCATTTGTGTATCTGCCTGGTGATTCGGATCCGCTCCAAAAATGTAATGGGTTCTTCTTTGGCCCATGCTTACCCTTCCACCAAGTTTCAGGAAAATCGGGCCAGCAGTTGTTGTCCTGCTGACAGACAAAAAAAACAAAACAACCAACAAACAGATAAACCGAACCTGGCGGAGGTAATAATAAATAACAACACATTAAACGTGCAGTCATTATGTGACTGACTGCAAGCATGTACATGTATTTCAAAAGACAACCCATTCTTAAAAACATCTGTTCATTATGGAGGATGATGAAACTCACTTTAACCATAATGTAATGTAGAACCAGTGTAGCCCAGCTATCTGGACTATCTTATAAAGGCACGTTTAAGTAGACCAACTGTTCTTTTAGCCCCGAGCTAGCTGGCCCTGAACTGGAACAAGGCATTCCAAATGTAGAGGATGAACACTTAATTAGTTTTGGAAAAAACTCAGCCCTGGGCTGAGGATAACACTGGGCTACAACTTTCTGCGATAAAACTGCAAAGGATCAAGTGAAGATGGCATCGCCCATAGGGTTTCCAGTTAAAGCTGTGTTTGGATGGCTGTGGGAAGAGGCGTAATGGCAGTATGGAAGAACAGAGGAAGGAAGAAGAGAGGGGAAGGAAGTAAAGTTGGAAGGAGAGGGATGTTGGGCTACAGGAAGGTATTAAAGGAAGCACAGCAGGAATTGAGGGAGGGAGGACAGAGGGGGAGAAGGGAGGGGAGAACAGATAGAGAAAGGAGGAGATTAAGATAAGGAGGATAGATAGGAGAAGTGAGAAATATCTGGAAAGCATGTCAGCTCAACAGGAGCTCATTTTATTTTTTGCAAAAATGACCTACTACTCTTCCTGAAGGGACTCGTTCATGTATGAGAGTTTCTGGTCTGTCAAGGCAACTCAAACTACTTGGTTAAAATATTATCCAAAATAAGTGTTTCTGTAGCCTGGTATCTGCTGGATGTGTTACTGGTTGCTAATTTTACTTAGAAGCTGATAAGTATGTCAGTGTTGTGTTTACAGGTTGTTTCTGCTGCCCCGCAGAAATCAGTTCATTCAGGACACAGAAAATGCTGTTTGTTATTTGTTGAGAGTTGAAGTGAAAAGAGAAGGTGCAAGGCTGTGCTGTTTGGACAAGGTAATGCAGCTTGCTCGGTACAGTAGGATTGCTTTCATGCCAAAATCGAGCACTAACACTGTCAAGGAGATCAGGTGGGAGGGAGATGTCTGTTTGTATTTGTTGAGAAAATGAAGTGGGCAGAGTCAAGCTAGACAAGCAATACAATTATGGCACAGTGTGTTATTTGACCCTGCTCCAACTAAGTGAGCACATATTTTTGTGAAGGACAGGTGAGCACAGGCTGCATTTTCACCAACAGCTTTCAAGACTCTTTAGTTACCCCTATCCTTTTTGTCCTTATACCATCATATTTACAACCATATTGTTCCTCCATATGTCTGCTGCAGGCAGTAGCTCACAGCGATGTCGCAAAACACTTTCAACTGTATGTATCACAGCCTGTTGGAAGATGGCATGATCAGTGATATAATGGCTCAACAGAGATCTATTTACCAACCAAGCCATGGGGCACAGAAAGGATCATAAATAATTAAGCTTCTGTTCAGTCGGCACTTTCAAATTCCAGGAAGTATTAACGATTGGTAGATCTGGCCTCCCATAAATGTCAGTAAACACTCTAGGTTGAGGACAGAAGGTCTAATTAGGTTCTGATGTAATCAACTCAAGGAGCTGATACAGGAGCAACACTCTGGGGAACTCAATCAACTGAAGCGTGACACGGTTAGTTTTTGCTGCACAGCTCTGTTGATTCACAGCAAGAGGATTTTAGTTTCACGGTCACTAAACTTTTTATATTGATGTCAGGGGAGTTGTCTTGTCTTGCTTTTCTCTTATCTAATCAATTATTTTTTTCCTTGCTTAGGCTCCTACTGTATTTTTTACAAATGTTTATCATGTGAAGCACTTTGTGACTTTGTCTGTAAAAGGTGCTTTATCAAATAAACATATTATTATTATTATATTATCTGATTCACAGACCTTGATGAGAACTTGCTGTGGGACACTCAAGATGATCACCAAGTCTGGTAGTGATATTGATCCCACTGAGCCATAAACTGAAGCATATATCACACTCTGTCTTTGTTTTGCCAGATTAAAACATAATATATTTTACTGCTTTGCATATTCAACATATTTGAAAGGGGAAGAGAGGGGAATAAGGGTTCCATTAATGGGTTGCTTCAGTTTCAATTACATATTATGAGCATAGCTGTGGCTCATCAGTCTCATCCTTTTTACAGCAGCAGCTCCACTCAGTGTGTTTGAGTAGAGACTGGAACAACAAGAACTTAGCCTCTCATAAAAAGAAGCTTCACTGCACTTTATTGCAGAGCACTGGTCAGACACTGCTGTCACATTGCTGCTGCTGCTGCTGCTGCCTTTTACTATCCCTCTGTGTACTGGAAAGGCTTTAATCGTTTTTATTTTTCTGTGAGTACTGACAATATGTTGGTTTCTGAGTTTGATGTCCCTCTGTCGACGGGGTGTGAAAGATCTACCAAATTTTTATCTCATAAACTCTTTAGGATTTAGCATTTTTTTTGTAAAATTATTGCAGCAATAAATGCTTACTGGCCTTGTTTATTGAAAAGAAGTTTAGCTTCACTAGACTGATTACTGTTATAAAGGTAACATTTCTAGCTTCAGATGCATTTTAAGCTATAGAGGTTAAACTCAAAAACATTTAAATTAATGAAGAGATTAATCAGCAAATTAAAGGTCCCTTTGAAGAAATTACAATGAAAACAACAACATTGTTTAGCTAAGCTAACGGCATGGCTCTATGGATGGCCATGTTGGTTTGTTGGTTGGTCCAGACTGAAATACCTCATCTACCTCAGTTGTACTTTGTACTATTTAGCAAATGTTAGCATGCTGACATGCTAAACTAAGAACAAAGTAAACATTCTACCTGCTAAACATCAACATGTTAGCATGCTAATGTTAGAATTTATCTCAAAGCATATCCACCACCTGTGCACAAGCATACAATAAAGTTAGGGTCATGTCCCTTTCAGTTCATTTCATTAAAAAACAGCTGCTGACCTTAATTTATTGATGCTAGACGAGTGCATGTTTAAAAAAAAAAACTGGTAAAAATACATTACTCAGCTGGTGTCCATTGCAGACATTTCTTTGACCTGGGTCCCAGCGGAGGATCTGTTAGTGCCCGCACTGACTGATCTGAATCTGGAGGCCTCAGGCACACAAGTTCTGCTGGACAAACACACACACACACACACACACACACACACACACACACACACACACACACACACACACACACACACACACACACACACACACACACACACACACACACACACACACACACACACACACACTCTGTCTTCTCCCCTCCGTGTTTCCTTATGTCTCTGTGTCTTGTCCTCCTTGTAATGCATTGTCCCTCTGTATTTTCTAAATTAGTGTTTCATAAAATTAGGTGCCACATGCCTCCAGTTGGTCGTTCCGTACGTGATAACTGAAAGAAGAAGAAAAAAACATCATATTGGGTCCTAAATTGCTTTCTTTTAAATGTTTTTCCTGACACAAGTTTGAACACAATCTACATCAACAACTATGTATCCTATGTTAACATAAAAAACTATGGACAGAGATGAATACATTTACACAGGCACAACAGGTCTAATTTTTGGACTCCTTCTGGTCTTATTCTATTTCTCTACAGTGAGATAGTCTGGCTTAAATCAGATTATATTGTTTAGACAGTGATATGGAGATCATCCACATGCCACAAATTATAAATAAACTGTTTGCTGTTTGGGCTTTCTGTTGTAACTATAGAGGACATTGAGGTAATGTCTACATTTTTTATGTTTATATTTGTCAAACCAAAGACACACTTCATCGAATGAAGGACCTGCTATAATCAAATATAACTCATGTGTAGAGGCATACCACATGAACACTAAAAAATACATCCACAATTTAATTAAAGCATATCCCAGTCTAAATACTGTTAATAAAATATTTGGCCTTTAATGTTTGCCCTTTGTACTATTGCATAGTTTTACCTCTAACAATTAACCCATTAAAACTTCCATTCATATAATCACGCTATAACAGCTTGGTCTTAAAATTTAGGATATAAGTAATCCACCACACTGACTGACTGTAAGGTCCATTTCCATCCCTCCATTTTCTATGTGCTGGTTGCCAGGAGACCTCTGAACTTTCTGTATTTCTTCTGTCAGAGATATTGTTGTTGTTACAAATAAGGGATCTGCTGTACTACACTGTAAGCTAATGGTCATTTGCATTGTGTTGTAGATTGGACTTTTACATGGCATGTATTTTGACATTTCAGCACAGCTGTAATTGATAACATTAATAGTGTCTGCATTTAATTTAAGAGTGCCACTCCAAGGCTCTTGGTGTTATGTATATTGGCTAATATTTCCTACTGAGACATTTAATGGAAGATACTAGTAATGTTAGTAGTTGCATCTGTTTTTGACACAAAGTAATGTTTGACTTGAATTACTGTATGCCTTGAGTTTTTTCTAATCACTGGCCAATCAGGCTGCAAGACTTTTCTAGAACATTTTAAAGACACAGCCACAGACATATTACTCTGTTATTATGTAAAAGTAAGGAAAAAATGAAGGTGAAATTTATAGTCCAAATGTTAACACAAGTGAAGTCCCTCCACCAAAATTTAAAGCACAAAAATGTATTCATGTTTTACAGTACTTCATGGATTAACACTATAAATCCAAATTATATGGAGGTTGTGTATATCCACACAGGTGTTTGCAGTTATGGCTGATTAGTCCTCTGCTCAGGTTGGAGTTGGGTGGTAGAAATTTCCTAAGGTCACCAAAGTCACTAACAAATAACAATGATAGAGATGGTGATGATGATGATGATGATGATGATGATGATGATGATGATGATGAACAGAAACAAGAAATCAGTGTTAGGCGAGTGACAGAGCTGTCAATCAATCACAGTCTGCACATGCTCACACATCCTTGAGTAGCCTTAATCAGGCAAAAAAAGTAATTGAGAACACCTGTGTAGGTGGACCGTGGCTGTAGGCTACAGGGAATGTAATATATTCAAATGCTTTGTTTACATAAAATACTGATTTTCTATTTGTCTTACGTCAATATGTTCAAAACTCCTTACTGGGTCTTTGGAATGTAAAACACCTGGCATCTGAAGCCACTTGAGGATATTTAAAGGCCTTGAATGTCAACAAACATTTTAAAAGGCTCCTGTAGTGAATCCCTGTGCTGCTTCGTGGTGTGTAGCCTTACTGGGCAGGCCATATAAGGCAGAGGATCTGTGCTGGACCCTGAGAGACTGGTTTATAGTGAAACACTGCCAGCAGAGCCGATAAGATCCTCTGTGTTTGAAGAGAGATGAAACAACTTCAAGTCCTGTCCCAGAGCTAAAGTAGCTGAAGTAGGAAGAAGACGAGTCTGTGGTGGGAGTTGTGTGAAAATGCGCAGCTGCGGTGTGAAGATACACCGTGAAAGTTGAATTTTCACCACAACACGACTTTCATTTTCACGGATGAATGGGTGCTCATGGCAGAGCAGGCATGACCTGCAGGAAGACTGTTTGTAAGCGCACGCAGATGAGAGATGTGCTCAGCTCCGGTTTGACTGACGCGTCTATGTGGCATTGAGCGTTAAAGTACCGACTGGGCTCTCGCTCTCTCTCTCTCTCTCTCTCTCTCTCTCTCTCTCTCTCTCTCTCTCTCTCTCTCTCTCTCTCTCTCTCTCTCTCTCTCTCTCTCCCCCCCTCTCTCTCTCTGTTCGCTCAGCCGTGTCATATCCTCGCTCACCGGAGCTCGGGTATCAGTTACTGGGTCCGACCAATCCCCGCGCGCTGTCAGAGCTCGAGAGGAGACAGCAGCTAGGGAGCAGACCGGGGAGAGGAAGACAGATATAGAGGGGAGAGAAAGCGAGAGGAGCACACACCCAACCATCTATCTCTGTGTCCATCCATCGCCTTCACCCCCTCCCAGCACACAGACAGCCCCCCTCCTTGACTGCAGCTGTTTCGGTTAACCGGGGAGGCGCGAGGCAGGATGCGCGATGGGACAAGCGTGCGGACACGCGCTCCTCTGCCGTAGCCAACCGCCGTCCTCCGAGATGTAAGTGTGTCTAATAACTATGTGTGTGTTGCGTTTGTACCTTGACGCTTCTTGCCACTTCTACATACAGCGCACAAACTGAACAAGGCGCATAGCATGAGCCAAATAGTGACCGGTGGTATAGTGTGTGAGTGTGACCTGCTGGGTGTCATAACCCCCCCCCGACAGCGGAAATAAAGACCCCAGGTAAACTTTGCAGGTGACTCATTATAAACCGGTGTGTAGCTCATCTCTATCACACTGTAATATCACTAACATGTTTTGTGTCTTGGCTGCTCTACAGAGAGTTTATTTACCTTATCATGACTTAAATCTTCCAAGCTATTATAACAGTATACTCTGATAGGCTACTCTATTAGGACAGATACATTTGTAAAACCTGTATAGTATCACTTTCTAATATGGCACCCTTTATAAAAGGATTATATGCTGTAACTAATAGCTTTATTAATAGTTAATAAAACATTTAGCCTACTAATGCTATATAGATCAAGGGGAATTGTTGGGTCTCTGTAAATTATGGAGTGTGGTCTAAACCTACTCTAGCTGTAAAGTGTCCTGAGATAACTTCTGGTATGATATGACACTGTAAATAAAATTGAAAATTAAATTAAATCATAAGCCATTGATAAGAGAAGCTTTTGGATTGCCAGGTTGTGGAAACTTCTCTTTGATGGATTAGACTTGCCTTGTAGAACAGGGTTGCTCACAAACTGGACCAAGGAGGTTGTACCCCTTGTTTCACCAAATTTGGTGATTTTTAAGTTTTTAGATAAACTTATGTGCAGCTTTTCAGCATTCTTGGCCCTGAGGCAGTCTTCCTTTTTCATGAAAGTTGACATTTTGGAGAAAAAGTGGTTTTACCATGGATCAAAGGAGGCTGACATGATTATTATTAAAGCAATAAAGCAGCCCAGCATTGCATCCTATCTTTGTGAAGCTTGTAGTGTTTACTAGAGAATGTTTCAGGAAGGTGTTCATTAAACTCTGTGGTAATTGTTAGAGCCATTAGTTGTGGTGTTGTTGTTCAGTCCGTGTCATGACTTCTCCCAGGGGCACCTGTCTGGGTGAAAAAACAAAAATGTAAATGTCAAGGCCACACTCGGTGTCCAGCTAAATGTTAGCTAATAAAATAGAGCCCTGATATTGAAACAGGTTTTTTTTCTGTTTGAAATTAAAGTTTGCCACACACAACGCCTGCTCTCAAATGATAATAATTGATGCATCTGCTGCTGTTGAGACGAGGGATTGTGATCAAAGCGTGTGGCTTGTCAAACAGCATTTACCTACATATGATAAGTGCTTCCCTCAGGACATGTCTTGATGTCTTGTCTCTTGTTTTTTTTTTAAATGCTATACCGTAAGTGCCCTCCCCCGCTCTCATAGCTAAATAGCATCATTTGCGGATAATAACATTATAATGCCATTATACGCTGATTGCACAAAATATTAGAGACATCTTCCTGATATCAAGTTTCAATCCCTTTTCGTCTCAAAGTTATAAAAAAAAAAAATCCTCATCTAATATGCTCCTTCTTTATTATTGGTTTAAATCCAATAAGGGAAATCACTAAAGGATAATGGCTTTTATTCACCTCACCAGCACTTGTTCGAAAAGACTAAGCTACTTACATTAGACATTTATTGGCCAGTCTCGGAGAAAATAACTAGTTGTGGAGGGATAATGAATCTGCCAGGTGGACGTCAGTGATCTCTGACATACAATTAGTTGCAGTAGCTGGTCTCACCTGCTCTCCTCAATCTGGAGTCGCTTTGACTCAGAGACTTAGCATCGCTGATCAGTTAAGGTCATGAAGTGTGATGCTGTCATGAATACACAAGAGCAGATGTCATGCCTGTACCTATTGGGATATGTCGCTTGTGATTGAACATTATATTGTGATCAAATAAAACCAAGCTAGAGCAACATTCACAGCCTTTTGGGTTTCCATCATTGTGATGGGTTTTCTAGAGTCTTGGATCCCTGGAATGTAACTTTGAGAGACAGTTATTCATCTGAAATATTAACCAAGCTCTGCAGTTTCAGGAATCACATCCATATATTCTGTCTAAGTTTAGTCTTGCCAGACCTATCTCCACTGCGCTGTGTGAAGTAAGGTCTGGCTACACCACAGATACATTCTAGAATTGGAGAAAAAAAACACTCTTGGTTGTTTGCATTTCTTTAAACCAATCACAATCGTGATCGTTTTGGACGCAGCGATGGTGCCTCTGCAAAATAGTCTCGGAAAGGAACTTGTATTGCACCCCGCAAAAAGAAACACAAAAAATTTTATTAAGTTAACTGTTCACACAATACAGTAATGTGAGCTATTTAAATTAGCTGGATAAATTGCATAATTTGCTCTTACTAGTGTATCGCCGTCCCAGTTAAATGCCGTAAACATATTCTTTGTAAGTCTTTACAATCATTCACTGAAAAAACAAAGCAAGCCTCCCTTATTGCACGATCCAAATTTTCTTCAAAACGAAGGGATTCGATACATAGGAACAGCAACATACAGAGAGCGGAAGGTGAGGGGCAAAGCCTGACATCCAGGATGTTCTGGATGTCTGGATGTTGTTATGTTGCTGTTTGTGCTGTTTTAAACAGCCTTTTGAGCAGGACACGTTCATATTTAATGCACTTTGTTTATCACCTTGCATCATTTTAGCACCCAACAGGCATTACCCTTGAAATCTGAATGTGTGCATGTGAATGGTCTTCAGCCTGAAAAATATTGCAATTTATTGGATTGACGGCAGGAAGTCAGATCCCCCAGCCTCCTGCTGAGCACACAAACATGCATGATGCACGCCCACACACACACACACACACACACACACACACACACACACACACACACACACACACACACACACACACACACACACACACACACACACACACACACACACACAAAAGTTCAGAGCAGCAGCAGAGTTGTAACCTGATTCCTGATGAGTGTGTGTGTGTGTGTGTGTGTGTGTGTGTGTGTGTGTGTGTGTGTGTGTGTGTGTGTGTGTGAGAGAGAGAAAGAGAGAGAAATGATGCTGACATAGCACTGTGTTATCATCAGTAATGGGCTCATCAATACTAAAATATTCAGAGAAAGAGAGAGAAAAGAGGGAGAGAGTAAGCAAAGGGAAAGCAGAGAGAAGCCACTGTGAGTTGTGTATATATGTGTTTACAGAATGCGTGTGTTTCAGCAAAACATTTAGCTGAAAAGTGTTCCATTCACTGATTAATCTGCATTTTGATTCCCTGTCTCTGCGTCCAGAATTGTATGTAGAGTATTCAACTACAAACTGTAAAAATATAACATATATACTCATACTGTTTACATATGTTTACTTTGGAGGTCAGCAAACTATAATAGATATCATTTAATTTGTTATTTATAAACAAGACATTACATTCAAAAAACATCATGCTGAAAATCATCATTGAGGAGCTGTGCACATCCATGGCAAAAACTGTTGTTCTCTAGTTGAAGTGCAAATTAATGTAATTCTTTTTGAAATACTGAACTGACAGAATATGTGGTTGCATGCTAACATTCATTTTCTGCATGAATATTATAATATTATATCAGTAGTTTTAATCAATTCACTTTGGGATTCTGGTAGGGGCTTGACCCAATCCAAACCACAATAGGCGAGAGGTGGTTTACAACAAAGACAAGTGTCGTATCACAGGGCTGACACACTCACAGAATCGCATTCCCTCTTGCATTCACACCTTTGGCCAATTTAACGTCTTCAGTATAATTAATAGCTTGTCTTTGGACTGTGGGAGGAAACCGAAGTACCTGGAGGAAACACACATATAAATGTAATGGTAAAAGTAAAATGCAGTATCTTAGTTTCAAAAAGGCAATAGGAAACTTGATCTGGAATCAACTTTTGTATTTAGTAGGTATACTTGTGATGTACTATGCATTGCAGCTAAAGGAGCAGCGTTTTTTATAAACCTGACGTCCTTTTATGAATCAGACTTGAAGACCTGCCCTGCAGCTGTGATTGGGCACTTTATTATATTTAACTCTGACATGAACAACCTTAGTCATAAATATAATCAAGAGTAAGTTTGTTTCTACATGAAATTTGCTCCAGCCAGTAGTACATCCCCACACTGGACGCTGAAACCATACTGCTCTTTTTCTCCCTGTAAAAATTCCCTCAAAACTTTTGTTTTATATCACCTTATTTGTCTGCAGGAGTGAATGTGTGCTTTTGCAGTGTTTACCTAGAAACCATGAAGATTGCATGTCATCTCTGCTGTTTCTATTGTGGGTTCTATACAAGAATAGAAAACCTGGCCAGCTGGTCACTTGTGATGACTGTTTCTCACCTTATTAGGAAGCTTTATTTTAAAGACGGAGGCTAGAATTAAAGTTAAGATTTCATAAGCAGGTTTAGTATTGGGTTGAAGTTAGAGGAAGGTTTGGATAAAGTACAGTATATGACAGTCATGGTAGGTTGGCTCCAGGGAGTAAGTTTAAGTCAATACAATATAATTTTGTGTGTGTGTGTGTGTGTGTGTGTGTGTGTGTGTGTGTGTGTGTGTGTGTGTGTGTGTGTGTGTGTGTGTGTGTGTGTGTGTCTGCGTGTGTGTGTGTGAGCCTGAAGGTGTCTCGGGGAAATGAGCTTGACAGCTCCTATGGTTCCCAGCTTTGGCTCCAGCAGCTCCTGTCAGCCTTCCTATCTCTATGGACTGTTGCCATAGACAGGTGTTCGAGTGTGTGTGTGTGTGTGTGTGTGTGTGTGTATAACAGTGTGTATGTGTTTACAAGTGTGTGTGTGGGCACATTTGTGTTGCTGTCAGTATTCCAATGGACAGCCACAACTGTTTTTTAAGATGTCTTTTTCAGTGGCTACAGCTGGTGTGTGTGTGTGTGTGTGTGTGTGTGTGTGTGTGCTCTTTACTCATAGGCTAAGGAGTAAACACCTGAAATAAACGTGGAGATATCTGCCAAAGAGATTACATTACAGCAAATAATGTTTGACACGTTCTGTCTTTGTGAAGTTCATGCTTATAAGGTTTGTTGTTCTGTTGTGACACTACAATGCTTGAATGCATTTACTACTTAAGGTTGAAAGTCATTGCAATTTCAGCGTAAACAGCTACATCTATTTTAGTTCGTAGCTTTACTCATTTGTTTTTGCAGGCAACTTTTGTGTGTCTATCTTGGTGGAACCAACAGGTGGAAAGTTGCAGGGGTCACAGACACAGG
The DNA here is from genome assembly GCA_023631565.1 of Gymnocephalus cernua. Classification (NCBI taxonomy): domain Eukaryota; kingdom Metazoa; phylum Chordata; class Actinopteri; order Perciformes; family Percidae; genus Gymnocephalus; species Gymnocephalus cernua. Next base: position 22,859,043 of record CM042430.1, read on the forward strand.
GTCATTGTTACAGTATGAAAAGCAGAGAGGGCTATAGGATCTTAGAGTATATATTATTATTATTATTATTATTATTATCTGCCTACCTCAACTATGCTCAAAACCATAAACAAGAGAATCATACCGGCTCAGATGTTGCCTGGGTCAACATGATCTACATCAGGTGTTGGGGAATCAGGACAACCTGATGAGAAATGGGCTACTGGAACAAGACATTAGTGGACTTAGTGAAGGCAACAGTGGTTCCAGTGGTAATTGGAGCACTCAGGGCTGAACCCTCAACTGGGACGGTGGCTTCAGCAAATTCCAGGAACAACATCTGAGATCTCTGTCCAAAAGAGCGCAGACCTAGGAACAGCTAAGCTACTGCGCAGAACTCTCAGGCTCCCAGGCCTCTGGTAGAGGAGCTGAGCTTGGAGGAAGGGAATAGACTGCCCAGTATGGGGCGTGTGGGAATTTGTATTTAAGGGTTTATACATGGGTGTGAGAATTGCCCAGCATCTGTTCTCTTATAAATTTTTTTACACTTAAAAAACATGGTAGTAGGTAAATCCATTACTGCATAGGGAATAAAAGTGAAGAAATCGCTGAAAACAAATGAGAGATTACAAAAACACAAGGTGACTGAAGTAAAACTAATTTGAATCTCAAACTGACAGACACAAAAAACCCTTTCAAACAGCTCACCATTTGACAAGTTCCCAGTGTAGCGAGGAGGGATTACTTCTATCACATCCTGTTTTTCAATCATGCAAAAAAAAAAAAAAATGTTTGTTTGTGTTGGTCTTGTGCAGGTAAGCAGACTAAAATGGCACAGTGCTGCTCAGCAATTTCCATGACTCTGTTTAGCTGAACTGATTTCATTTTGTTGTTGTTGGCAACATCTGTCATTACTTTTGCTCCTGTGGTAGGTGTCATTATCTTTTTGTAATGTTTTTGATTGCTGATATTCGTCATGTGTTGGTGTTGTAAATCCACAGTTGTGTTGCTGCTGTGTATTTGCAGATGTTTTATGATGTTCTTACAGTAGCTGCAGATGTTTTCTGTCATGGTTTTTACTCTTTTGAACATGAATGTGTCTGTGTTACTAGTGTCATTGTGTTACTGCTATAGATTTAGTTTGTTGGCCAAAGTTATATTGACATTGTTACTGTAGTTATTTTTGTGACTATAATTGTTGTCATTATCATACTCGGCCTCTACAGTAGAGTGACAGAATGTGTTCCTGTGCTCCAGGGCTTTTTCTTATTGATCGCCTCTATTGATTGACTCACACAGAGATAAAGCCACTGACAGGCTGTAAGTTGGGACATTCGGGAATTTTGTGATGCTTGTAGTGCTGAATGAAATTACTTGTTCAACAGCATTTGACCATGCAGACTGTAGAGACACACATACTGCACATACATACACAGACATAGGCCTACTCACATGTGCACACACTAGGGTAGACACACACGTACATATACTGTTGTATTTCTGTCTGGAGGCTACTATGCGTCCAGTATTTTGACACAGCAGCTATTTTTATGCTGATTGCCAAATGGAAACATGGCGATGATTGTTTTGATCACACGGACGCTGAACTATTGACTGTTTGTGTATCTATCTGTCCCCAACATCTATATATGGCTCCTGTTGTTAAGTGTTGCACTGGTTTACTCATTTGTTATTTTTTCCGTCAGACTAACCCTCTATTCTCTTCATCACCTCATTTGTGTGCCATTGTCCCCACCTATCCATTTATCCTTTTCCATTTTCTCACTTCTCTGTCCCGACTTTCCACCTCTCCACCTGCCAGACAGAGACAGAGACAGAGAGACAGGTATGACAGAGAAAGGAAGATGCCGCTGAGATGGCTTGATAGATGAAGGGCAGGTGTTTCATCCAAATAGTCCACTAATGGTGTCAAAGGTTACAGGTGTATCCTAGATGTAGTTTTTTCATCTTTTGATCTGTCTGTATTATCTTTAGTCTTTAGTCTATCAGTCTTGCAAGCATTGTATATTTATTGTACGTGTGTGTGTGTGTGTGTGTGTGTGTGTGTGTGTGTGTGTGTGTGTGTGTGTGTGTGTGTGTGTGTGTGTGTGTGGACTAGAGGCATGATGGGAAAGGTGTGAAAGGTGACCAGTTGGGGTCATTGAATGTAGAATGACAAAGACACATGACAAGGCTGCTCCACATTTTACTGGAGATATTTTCTTTCTTTCCTTCCTTCTTTTTGCTGGGAATATGGTAGATGACTGGGACAATGACTGCTGAATGGACCAATCCAAACAGATGTTATACAGATGTAATACTTTGGGATGCATCAAATGTTTTACTTAAATTACTTTTTAAAAATGTGGATACATTTTGTGAAGACACAATGTGTGATCCAAATGTAAACAAAAGGTTAGACTAAACCTCAAAATACTAAGAACTATCACTGAACAAAATCTAATATCAAGTGAAGTTTATAAAGGTAAATGTCATCCCGATTTGAAACACATTACTATTGTGCTGGCTTTAGTTATTGTTAGGTATACAGTATCTTCTTTTAATTTTGCAATTGTACTATACCTAGGTTTAGATGACTTTTGAGTTCCTAAAACCTTCCTACTATTACTAGCTCTCCAGACCCGTGGTTGGCAGTCCTGTTCGTCAGCCCTCAGACTCGTGCTGGTTTTCATTCTCAACATTTATTACAGACTTATTTTTACCTGGGACACCAGGTGATTGCAGTAAACTACTACTTGAATAGAAAATCTGAAGGACGGTTGTGCTTCCTACTGCTTTCTCTACTGCTTGGACTGGAAATAGCAAATCCCAAATATATTCAATCTACAGTGATAAATAAAAGATAAAAGTGGCAAATCCTCACATTTCAGATGCTCCAACCAGAGAATGTTTTTTTCTTAAAAAAACAACTTAACCAATAAATAACTTTTTTACAAAGTGCTTTACAACAGGCTTCAGCCAGACAACAGATACTGCAGGTTAAGCCACGGGACAAAATATTAAAAAAAACAACCAAAAGTCAACCAAAACAATCAACTGATACAATGGATAAAATGTCTTAAAAAAATAAGACATTCATTAAGTTGTTAAAATGAGAATACAAAATAAATCATGAAAAAATAGATTTGAGGAGGGATTTAAAAGAGAAAACAGACTAAGCACATCTAAGATCCTCAGGCAGATAAACATGATAGAAATTAATAGATAGAAATATGTTGTACATGCATGTTTAGGTGGAAAACAACATGGAGGTAATGAGCTGCAGACAGACCCACAGAGCTGAGGTCAAAGCTGGTGGTTTTAAAACCATGGGATGGACATTATATAAACTCTAAAGCAACTATGTATACCACACTGTCACAAAGTGCTCTTGACAGTCATTTCCTCAACAAATTCCACATACAGATGGACAGAAATGTTAAGTGCTTCTACCAGAGGCTTTTAAATTACACAGTAGAGTAGTATAAACCAAGTTGCATTAATTGGCAGAGGTTTGATGCATTGACTTTAAGCACAGGATTTGTTAGAATATAATATTTTTCACATATAGTCAGTTTGAGCAGAAGCAGGATCTCAACACAAAATACTTCCTGTCTAAGAACGACATAATGACGTAAATGAAAAATACATGGCAACCTTCTACTGTGAGCCACTACAGGCCTGTGTTATATTCAGAATAATTATATAGGATGTTTGTATGGAGGGAGTTAAACCCCACAGTATGTGGTGGGTGATACATAATATGAATGGTTCATTTGGATGGTCAATTGTTATTGAAAAGACTCCTGCCATTCCATTTCCTTTGCACTCCATTTCGCTCTTTCAAGGATACTTTGCCACCTGACACCTGACCACGCCCACCTCACCTGTTGCCTATAAATTGATTGGAAACCCTTTGTCTCATTCTTTGCACTCCAATGCCAGCACTCCCATGCATCCTGTGTGCGTCTTCATGAATTAACGTGAGTCAATTTATCATTTTGATTTGTTTTATGCCATGAGTTACTGTTAGTTTGCCAGACATGTGCCATGCACAATGTGGAAAGATTGTTTGTTGTATTATCTTAGAGCCTGTGCATTTGTGTTTGTTTGAAGTATGTTAATTGACCACTTTTCACTAATTGTATTATGTCTTTGTTATCCCTTTCTGCAGCACACAGACAATGCAATTAACCAAATTCAACCTGAATGATATAATAAAATACACTGGTGTTGCCTCAGACCCTGCCTGCTCCCTGCTTCATTCATTCATTCATCACTCCATATCATCTGACGTCTTCTGACCGAGACGCTGTCTGTTCCCCAAACCCTCACTCCACCTGAACCATTCCCATCACCACTATACAGTTCCTTCAATGGTCCTTCGAGCCAGAGCACCGAGTGAGGGATACCATGGCAGGCATTGATATGGATGGAAAAGATGAAAAAGAATTGGAGTTGGAGAGGGCTCTCCCAGTCAAACCCAGTAGTACCTTATCCAGGCGTGAGAGGCACCAACCTGACCGCTATGGCTTCCCGGCTCCTGATGGGAAAGCCTCTAGTAAGCCCAAAAGCCTCCATCACAGCCAAGCAGCCAAACCATCTCCTAACACGACAGCAGCCAAGGAGGGAGAAGAGGAGGAAGAAGAGATCACCCACGACTATGCCCAGCCCAAATCCGTGGAGGAGCATTCAGCTCCACAACCAGCTCCACCCTCGCCAGTAGAGCGGAGACCTATCAGATCTGGAGCCAAGGGGGATAAGCGTGAGTCATTACCAAAGTCGAAGAAAACAACATCTTATACTTACACTTATGGCAGTGGAAGTTCCCGAAGCTCGCGCAAGAGCCACCAGGTGGAGCTCACCCCTCTACAGGCGGCCATGATTGAGGAGAGGAGGAAACTTGGAGAACTGCAAGAGATCCAAAGTCAAATTCAGGAGGAACAAGCCCTAGATGGCCTGGCTCGAGAACTGGACAGGCAAGCACAAGCAGCTTTGACGGAGCGAGAGAGGTTGGACAGGCAAGCACAAGCAGCTTTGACGGAGCGAGAGAAGATGTCCCGGTCTCTGACTCTACAGCGACGGCTGCGGAGAGTTCAGCGAGAATTGGAAGAGGCTCGGCTAATAACCTCATTCACTGGAGACGTGACTGTAGGACATCCACCTGCTCTGCCACCTGCTCCTTTTTCAATGAGCACCAGAGTTTTGGATACAGGTGAACCTGTTGACCTGTTCTCAGAGCAGCAAGCTCCCTCTGTTGGTCCTCAAGCATCTGTCTCTGATCCCGTTCCAGTGAATCAGCCAACCACCTCTTTGTTCCAATCCTTACCTCAGCCTGTCAATGCTGTGAGTCAATCTGATACTATCTATCCTGTTCAAGGGAGCCACCCAGTAGTTGACACATCCAGTCCAGAACAAGCGACTCCCTCACCTCCTTCGTTCCTCCATCTGGTGCAGACTGCACCTCGTCCTGCTAAGAGTCAAAGACCCTCAGATCCTGCTCCTGAGAAACCCGCACCTCTTTCCTTGCGTAAGCCCATTGAACGGACATCAGAGGGAGCCAGCATCATGGAGTTGTTGGTGGCCACTGCGTTTGGCATCCCCAAGCCAAGACTGCCTTATTTTGAGAGTGGAAGGGAAAGTGACTTTGTTCTGCTTAATATGGCCTTGGAGAATCTATTAGATATCCATGCTCACCTCTCTGAACAATACAAGTTCCAGGTTCTAATGGACCACTTGAGGCTGCCCAGTGCATACAAACTAGCAAAGTCGTATATGCATGCCTCAACTCCCTACACCTCAGCCCTTGCTGCCCTTAATGCAAAGTATGGCCAGCCACGGCAGTTGGTCCAAAGCGAAATAGCCAGCATCCTTCATGCACCACCGGTCCGATTCGGAGATAGCAATGCATTCCAGGACTTTGCTCTTTCTGTACAGTCATTGATCGGCATGCTGCGATCGGTGGACGGTGCAGGTGGAAGTGAGTTGCGGTGCGGCTCTCATGTCGACAGGCTACTTACCAAGCTTCCCCTTCACTACCGGGACAGTTTCGTTGAGCACTGTTTGAATCATGGCATTCTGGAAGATGGCGCAGAACAAACATACACCTTAGAAGACTTCTCTGCCTGGCTCCAGGTGAAAGCCAGGGCCAAGAGTATTGCCCAACAAGTCTCAGTCCCTGCTTCAATGGAGAGACGAGAGCCAGTCCAGAGGAGTCAAGGGAGAAAGGTGATGCCTACCACTATGTACCTGAGCAACACAGCCACTATGGGAGGCCAGCCTAGTGTCCAAGGAGGCCGTGGAAAGAAGATGGCCAACCTTGGTAGACCCAAGTTCCAACCTTTCTGTCCATACTGTAACAACAATGACCACTTCCTGGGAACCTGTCCAAAAGTGAAGGAGTTCCGCCCATCAGATCTCAGAACTTGGATAGAGGAGAATGATCGTTGCTACAGATGTGCCCGCTGCCATAAGCCAGATAAATGCACCCTAAAAAAAACTTGCAACACCTGCAACAAGTTGCATCTCACCATTCTACATGACATCGCATGTCAACTGTCCACACACCCACAAAGCCCGGAGAACTCGGCTACGGCAGGCATTCTCAATGTGCTCGTCAGTGCCCCATGCCATGAGGACACACTGTACATCGATCAGCCAAACCGATCTCCTCGTGTGATGTTGAAGGTAGTTCCGGTCTTACTAATCAACGGCCGGCAAAGGCTGCAGACGTATGCCGTACTTGATGATGGCTCAGAAAGGACAATCATTCTGACCTCGGCAGCGTCCCAGCTACAACTTAAAGGACCAAAAGAGATCCTCAATCTCAGAACTGTGCGGCATGAGGTAATTCCCATGAGTGGTGAGACCATCTCCTGTCATATCTCCTCTGTGAACCAAAAGAAGATTAGGTTCCCTATAGCCAATGCCTTTACTGCCCCAGTCCTTAACTTGGCTGAGCATTCTTGTCGTGCCTCTGACCTGCAGAGGGAGTATTCCCACTTGCGAGGCTTACCCTTACCGGACTTTGTCCATGCTCGGCCATTAATCCTGATAGGTTCAGATCATTCCCACTTGTTGGTGCCCAAAGAGCCGGTCCGCATTGGACCTTATGGGGGACCCATCGCTGTTCATACTGCCCTGGGATGGGCTGTCCAAGGCCCATCCAATGCCTTACCTCGATCTCCTCCTTCAGATGCACAAGCTTTGTTCACTCGTTGTGATCGTGTATCCTGCCCAGCTACTGCGGAGTTGATGGAGAATGTGGAGAGACTGTGGAGATTGGATTCCTTCCCACACCGTAAGGAGAAGGAAGTAACCCGATCTAAACAAGATAATTATTGCCTGGAACTGCTTGAGACTAAGACTGCCGTCCATGAAGTAGGTGAGGTCTTGCGGTATGCTACCCCACTGCTCAGAGCACCCACTAGTCCTAAGTTATTCTCCTCAGTCCATACCTTGTTGCCATGGCTCCGGGGAACCGAGCGCAGACTGAAGAAGGACCAAGAGCTAATTGCAATCTATAACCAGGAAATCCAGAAGCTTGTTGATATGGAGTACGTGAAGGAAGTGGATCCCGCAGATGACCAGCCGGGGTTAGAATCCTGGCTAGTTCCACATCATGTTATCAAACAAGCTAGTGGGAAATATCGACTGGTGTTCAACTGCTCTTTTCAACTGCATGGTCTCAACTTGAATCGCAGCCTTCTTCCTGGTCCAACTCTCGGTCCCTCTCTTCTTGGTGTGCTCCTCCGTTTCCGTGAGCACAGTGTGGCCATCAGTGGTGACATAAAATCTATGTTCCACCAAGTTCACCTACTCCCTGCTGACCGGCCATTACTCAGGTTTCTCTGGCGAGCTATGGCTCAGACAAATCATCCAAAGACCTATGAGTGGCAAGTGTTACCCTTCGGCACAACTTGTAGTCCTTGTTGCGCCATTTACGCCCTGCAGCGCCATGCAAAGGAGCACCCAGAGAGTGACCATGAAGTGTTAAACTCAGTGCTCAGAGCTTTCTATGTTGACAATTGCCTGCAAAGCTTCAACACATCAGCCACAGCCAAAGCCCTGCTGGACAAACTTCGTGCCACACTGTCTCAAGGGGGATTCGAAATCCGTCAGTGGGCGAGTAATGACTCCAGTGTGGTGGAACACCTCCCCCCTGAGGCAAGATCTGTGAGCACTGATTTGTGGCTCTCTCAAACGGGTGTTGATCCTCAAGAATCCACCTTAGGCTTGCGTTGGAGCTGCCTTCCTGATAGCCTCGGATACAAACACAGAGTGACGCCCATCAGGATTCCCACACTCCGCCTCATCTATCGTACTCTTGCCAGTCAATATGACCCATTAGGGTACATCTTACCTTATACCACCCGGGCCAAAGTGCTGGTACAGGACTTGTGGAAAACCAAACAAGGCTGGGATGACCCCATCACTCCGTCCGAACTGGCTGATCAGTGGCTGAAGTGGGAACACGAACTGTCTGACCTCCCCAGCATCAGACTGCCCCGCTGTTATGTGCCCCCTTGTGCGGATCAGTCGGGGGTGTTACGAGAGCTTCATGTCTTCTGTGATGCCGCAGAACGGGCCTATGGCGCTGTGGCTTACTTGCGTGTCCATGACAATCAAAATCACATTCATGTGGCCTTCATCATGGCCCGTTCCAGAGTGTCACCGAAGAGACAGCTGTCAATACCCCGCCTCGAACGGAGTGCTGCCTTATTAGGGGCGCAGTTAGCCACCACTTTGAGGTCTGAACTTACCTTGTCATTGGCTCAAACCATCCTTTGGAGTGACTCCACAACAGTGCTGACCTGGTTGAAATCGGAGTCGTGCCACTACAAGGTCTTTGTCGGCACCCGGATCGCAGAAATCCAGGAACTCACGGACACTGATGACTGGAGATATGTCGACAGTCCAAACAACCCAGCGGATGCCCTGACCCGGGGCAAGAAATTATGTGAATTGGCTCGACCCAACTGCTGGACGACTGGACCGCTCTTCCTGCAGAAGCCTGAAAGTTGCTGGCCTGTTGCCCCTGATGTTGTCCACCTAACACCACTCGCAAACAGCACTGAATTGAAGAAAGCTGTTCTGTGTCTGAATGTTTCTGCTGCTACCAGTACATTGCCAGACGTCTCCCAGTATCAAAACTGGAGCGACTTCATCGCCGCCACTGAGCAGGCACGAACTCAGTCCGACAAAGTTTCCACAGGAGCAGCAGCCGAAACCTTAATCTTACAGCAAGCACAGGCGTCATGTTTCCCTGAAGAACTTGACGCTCTCCAGAAAGGGAAACCTCTCCATAGGCAAAGTCGTCTCCTCTCATTGTCTCCTGAACTGGATCCAGAGGTGGGGCTGATGAGAGTAGGGGGAAGACTACGTCGATCCCAGGACCTGGACCCTGACATCATTCACCCAATTATTCTAGACCCGAAGCATCCTACCACGCAGCTCATCATTAAGGATTATGATGAGTCCCTGCTGCATCCGGGCCCAGAGAGGGTCTTTGGAGAATTGAGACGCAAGTATTGGATCATAGGAGGAAGACCAGCCATACGCAAACATCAGCACAACTGCAGGGAGTGCCAGAGATGGAAATCCTCTCCTGAAGTGCCAAAGATGGCGGATCTGCCCCCGGCAAGGCTGCGTCTTTTCAAACCCCCATTCTGGTCCACCGGTGTAGACTGCTTTGGACCCTTTGTCATCCACCAGGGCCGTAGAACAGAAAAGCGATGGGGAATCATCTTTAAGTGCTTAACCACTCGTTGCTTACATCTTGACTTGCTCAGAAGTTTGGATGTTGACGCCTTTCTTCTAGCTCTTCGTCGCTTCATATCACGTCGTGGCAAGCCCTTGGAGATCTGGGCAGACAGAGGAACAAACTTCCGTGCTGGGGACAGGGAGCTGAGTAAATGCTTCCAGGCGATGGAACCCAAGATCCAGGAACGCTTGGCCAATCAACAGATTTCATTTAACTTCAATCCACCAGGGGCTCCACACTTCGGTGGAGTCTGGGAGCGTGAAATCAGATCAGTTAAGAATGCCCTGAGAGTGATTCTTGGACAGCAGACCACCTCCGAAGTTATCCTTCAAACTGTCCTGATTGAGGTGGAAGGTATCATGAATTCAAAGCCTCTAGGCTATCTTTCCTCAAACGCCGCTGATCCTGATCCAGTCACTCCCAATCTGCTCCTGATGGGGCGGCGGGATGCCTCTCTGCCACAAGCCATATTTGCCAGCAGTAAGCTCCTTGGGCGAAGGAAGTGGCGTCATAGCCAGATTTTGGCTGACCACTTCTGGACACGGTTCATTCGTGATTATTTGCCCAACCTACAACCTAGAGGAAAGTGGCTGAGGGAAGTCCAGAATCTCGAAGTAGGGAAGATTGTTCTAATCTTTGACCCACAACTGCCTCGAGCCTCTTGGCCAACAGGGCGTGTCACAACCGTCATGACCGGTAGAGATGGGCGTGTCCGGTCAGTGGACGTCCAAGTTGGCCGTCGGATTTACACAAGACCAGTGTCACGTTTGATGGTGCTTCCTGAGCTGGCAGAAGAATGAGTCTTTTTACCAGGAGGAATTGATCCCAATTCCGGGGCGGCTATGAAAAGACTCCTGCCATTCCATTTCCTTTGCACTCCATTTCGCTCTTTCAAGGATACTTTGCCACCTGACACCTGACCACGCCCACCTCACCTGTTGCCTATAAATTGATTGGAAACCCTTTGTCTCATTCTTTGCACTCCAATGCCAGCACTCCCATGCATCCTGTGTGCGTCTTCATGAATTAACGTGAGTCAATTTATCATTTTGATTTGTTTTATGCCATGAGTTACTGTTAGTTTGCCAGACATGTGCCATGCACAATGTGGAAAGATTGTTTGTTGTATTATCTTAGAGCCTGTGCATTTGTGTTTGTTTGAAGTATGTTAATTGACCACTTTTCACTAATTGTATTATGTCTTTGTTATCCCTTTCTGCAGCACACAGACAATGCAATTAACCAAATTCAACCTGAATGATATAATAAAATACACTGGTGTTGCCTCAGACCCTGCCTGCTCCCTGCTTCATTCATTCATTCATCACTCCATATCATCTGACGTCTTCTGACCGAGACGCTGTCTGTTCCCCAAACCCTCACTCCACCTGAACCATTCCCATCACCACTATACAGTTCCTTCAGTTATTCAATTTGGGGTTTTTGTCTGATTATCCCAGTTGGCAATCCAGCCTTGGTTAAAGCTAATAATAGCTCACATTTGGTAAAACATCATGTTGTTGTTTTTTACCTTCAGCACGTCTCCTGGGATAACCAGTATATGGTGGATGTACAACCCATTTTACCAATTTAAGGCATGGTGTGTTTAAGTGCAACATCTGTTGTGTTTTGGAGTGAGTTTTAAATATATTTAGGGTTAACATGTAATGTAAGATTGGAGAGTGCCTTTGTTTGTTGGACATATTGTGTCACATTTTAGTACACATGCATGCAACACAGTGGTAAAGAGACCCTAAACTGCTCCCAGACAAACACACAAAGGTTGCCCTTGACCCTAGCTGGTTTTCCCTGAGGAACACATTCTGCCCTGGGCCACACATGTGGGCTAAAAAAAGAAATTGGACACAGATAAATGCAGGCTTACACACACGCATACGCACGCACACACAACACAGTCACATACAGTATATAACTGTTTGAAAGTCTTCGGGACGGGATCAAATTAATTTGCATTCAGACAGCATTTTCTCAGTTTGATTGGGAGTTAAAGCAGCAGCCCTGGGATATGCTAATTACACACTAAGGAGCCATCCCACCGACAATTTCTGTCTCCGGAACTGTTACAACCTCTAAATGATAACACACAGACCAGACACCACCAGAGACCGTTTAGAACCGAGACGCCCCAACTTAGAGTAGTTTCCTGTATCTGTGTCACGTGGGCTCCGCCACGGCCACGCCTCTTTAGGAGACTAGCGGCAGGTTCTGAGTGTATTGGTTCCAATGGGAGAAATAAACGTGAACACAGATTAGATAGATAGATAGATAGATAGATAGATCTCACACACAGCTGTGAATTGTTGTACAGTTTTATGGAATGTGGCAGGAATGATTTTTTGTAGTGGTCCGTGCGACATTGAAGCTGTCGGAGCCTTTTAGAGAAGGTGCTCCCTGTTGGACAAGTGTGTGGTGGAGAGGGTGGTTAGGATTATCCATAATGGATAACAGTTTGTGCAACAGATTATTCTTTTGCCCCATAGTCACCAAAGTAAATATTGGACCCATTCTTCACAAGCCACATATCTCCTGAACTTTCTGACACTAAAATCACACATCTAACACATCAGGAGAAAATTAACTTTGTTTGAGACCTGTTTCTGTCTCGGGACCAAACTCTCGCAAGATCTGGCAACACAGATAAGCTAACGTCAACAAATGCTTAATTAGAGTTTATGCTCATTTGCTTCCCTGCAGTCAAGACAAATAAGAGTCTTGGTGTGTGTGTGTGTGTGTGTGTGAAGCTTCGCATATTCAATGACCCCAACTTTTCACCTTTCACACCTTTCTACACACTGCCTCCCCCCTCACACACACACACACACACACACACACACACACACACACACACACACACACACACAAACACACACACACACACACGCACACACACACACACACACACACACACACACACACACACAAACACACACACCACAGTAATAATTGCCCAGAGGCTCTTTCTGTCTTTCTCATTTTGTCTCCTATTACACCGTCTATCTTTAAAAAAAAATTCCTTTCAAATCAACTCAAGCAAAAAATGGACAATTTTTACCGCCAGCAGGGGGTCTAGCAGGGTTGTATGTGCTGTTTGTACATGCGTGTATTTATGCATGTCTGCACAAACATACTACAAATATACATCCATGCGCACACAGCTGTACATGAGCGGGTTAGAAGAAATACCAGACATTTTGTAAAGAAGTCTGTGTGCAGTTCATGTAGATGTGATTTAGTTGTTGTGCAACATCTATGAATGTTTGTTTACACACTGTTGGGATGCTGAATGTATGCTTCTGCCCACATTCTAGTTTGTTTTCCTCCACATGAAGCTGATAGGTGTACATGTAGTTTTGGCAATGTCTCTAGATGCAGCCCATTCTCAACATCAATATGAAGAGAGTTTGTGTGTATTTCATAGCTCTAACCTCTGGGTTCTTTGATGGGCCCATTGCCCCCTTTCAAAGTCTTCTCTGAGAAGCTTCCTCACAGTGGAGTGGATTGATGTCTAAGAGGGGGCACACTTGCTTTCATCTCTTTTGTCTTTTTCCATCTCATCTCTCTCGTAATCTGTTTTTTTTACCTTCTCTCTTTTCATCTGCATTAGTCTCTTTACTCTTCTCTCTCCCTCTCTCTTCTTGACTGTATGCCTCTTTCATCCTCGTCTTTTGCCCTTCAATAAGGACGACAGGTTGTGTGTGTCATAACGTCGCCTGTTTTGTCTGCAGTGAGATTGCATCGGCGTAGAGCTCGACGGGTCTCTAACAAGGCAGTCTGGGAAGCTACTTTGATGTCACCGACAATTTGGTAGTCAGTAATGAGGAGGTAGATTTAGTTTTGATTGGAGCCGGCCTTCTTTGAATCATAGCTCCGCCTCATGTTTGTCATATCATGGGGAGCACAGTCAGACTACATCCGTCATTGTGAGCAAGACATCAGCATAATTTGGTGATTTCTTGGCCAAACACAATGTCTGGTCTGTGAAACAAAATAAACAAAAGTCTGAGTTGACACATTTATCAAATGAAATTTACTACAACAGCAAACCCATTGGCTAGTCCACTGTAATTGCCACTGCAGTGAAAACATTTGAAGCCTTCAAAAATAAGTTGTGGTTGTCCACTGCAATACTGATTCTGTTGCAGATAGACATAGAGCAGATATGTTAAGGTCCTTTCAGTGCAGAACATCAAAATTCAACATGTCTGTTCCACCTCCATCTCTATTATTTCTTTTTCTCCTGCTTTTCTTTTCTCTCACCTCCTCTGTTTCTTTGTTCTTAATCTCAGTCCTTGTTAACAGCATGTTACGCCTCTTCTTTTAGTCACAACTTTGATACATGCGCCAATTTCTTACTTTTGTGAATGTGGGGGATGAAAGTTATTACTTAACTGATTTTTTACTGATGTTTTTTTATCATGTATTTTAACCATATTATTTTGGGTCCCTGTTTCCAAATTTTGTTTTCTGCCACCAGAGGACTGCAGTTTACATTACAGGTACATGACACAATGAGATTAGAACAGGGGTGACCAAACTTGTCAGCAGCCGGGAGCTGCCACATGGAGAAAAGCCACAAGCCTTTTGATATAAGAGACTTCTTGAGCCCAATTTATGCTTCTGAGTTAAATTGACGCTGTGGGTACCTAAGTACCATAGCCTGACGTAAACCTAAAAAAAAAATGTAACTAGACGTCGCGGCGACACAGACCATAACAACTGTGATTGGTCTGTTTGGCTGTGGCTTGGTAGCGTCACATTTCGCACTGCTCATTTCCACCCTACTCATTTCCGGGTTTCCTTCTAAATAAACAACATGGAATCAAGGAGAGGGTTAACTTCTCCTGCCACCATGGTCAGAAAGCACAGTGGAGACACTTTTTCTCCCACTGTGCCTCTGGAGTCCGTAGTCGCTCCGAAGCTAATCCCTGTCACTGTCTCACTCTACCACACACTCCCGACATGCACACACATGCTGGCCCTGCTATACTCTTAGACCCTAGCGCACAAGTATAAAGCTCAGGCCACTTACGTAGGCTGTGGCAAAAACTCTGCGTAAAGCCCCCGCAGAAGCATAAATCTCGCTTTACTGAGTAAGATCTGTGCTGTTCGTTTGAATCTGCAGTAAGATGAATTTATCACTATATGAGTCCTAACGGGAAATGTAACATTGGGCTTTAGACCGAAGAATTGCTGTCAGGTCAGGTGGAAGTCTGGTAGTTGTAAGTAAATCACAGAGTTGACAGTCTGTTATCTTGGACCTCAGTCTGCCGATGTTCTGTGTCGTAAGAGAAAATGTTTGCTCAAATATGTAGAGCCAAATAAACTGAGAATCCTTTTGGTAAGGCTTTTCCAAATCCCAGTAGAGGTCTGCAGCGGGAGCTGCAGGTATTGACTTCAGTGAGTATCTTCACATTGCATTTCAATGATCTGTTCTCCTCTATTCCTTCCACATCAATGGAGAAAGGATTTGAGATCAGGTGAACATCCTTCTCAAAGATAGTTAAATCTTGAAAGCACTGGTTCAATTCTGTGAACAGTGATGTGAACACAGTCACGTTTTTTTTCCCATTTTCACAGAAACGTTGGCGTTTGGGAAACTAGAGATAATTTCCGGAAGAGGGAAAGAGTGCAGCATTGCCACTACTGAATGTCGAAGCATGCTTTTGTTCAACATGTTCAGATGGCTAGTGAGCTCAACTAAAGAACAAAGCTGCGAACTTTTTCTTTTTTTTAAAAAACAGAATCCAAAACTGTTCCACAACTAAGCCAGCACCAATATGCACGTCAATTTCCAATAAGAAAGCCTAAAACTCCAGTTAATTAAGCACTCTTGATCAGATAAGATTAATAGTTTTCAATGTGGTACTCATCACATCACTCAGTTGGGCGGCTCTGGTGCTTCCTGTGACTGATATACCCATATATAATTTGGCACTCCAGGCTTATAGTATGCTTCTTCAGGTAACCGATATTAAGAGAAAAAGTGTGAGAAAACGCAAATTAGATGCTTATTATCGGACTGAGTACTTAAACAAACTAAACAAAGAATTGGTTAATCTGCTGCATGTTTATGATGCAAATTATACTTTTAAAATCAGATTTCCACCCTGATTTTTGTATTACAGAAAAATATAGTAAATTCAAATAATTAGCTATAATATCAAATGTAAAGTTCTTTTGAATGCTTTTATATGTATAAAGCCCTTTTGTTCATATTTAGCACACACACACACACACACACACACACACACACACACACACACACACACACACACACACTGGAACATATGAGAATACACTTCCTCATATGCTTTTTCCTGCTGGTCTGCCCATTCTGATACATAATACATTACAACTGAGACCAAGTGGGCCTCCTCCCTCTCTCTCTCTCTCTCTCTCTCCTCCTCATCATGCTTTTTCCTTCTTCTCCCTTGCTGACTTTCACTCCCAGTGATGATGTTGTTCTCTCATGCTCCCCCCTCAGCAACTGTCTCTCACCATCTTTTTCTCTCCATCTTGTTATGTGTTCGTGTATTGTTAGGTCCTCGCAGTAATTTATTCATAGAGGTACACTGGCTGGCCTTTTATAAAATGGAAGGACGGGTGGTGGACAACATGGAGCTGTTAGAGATGTGGGAAAAGATAGAGATAAAGTGAGGAGAGGAATGTTCATTCTTCATTTTCATCTGCTGAAGGGGAAAGTTCCTCTGTGCTCACATAAATCTGAGTTTAGGACGGACACCTAATACAAGAAATGATTATTCCAAACGGGTATTTTTATTTCCTATAACAGGTCTAGTTTGGATCTTTAAAGATGTTAAAGTGGCTATATGTGACTTTTCAGTTTGTTTAGATTTCAGCGGCCTCTTTGGACAAAAGCGGTAGTGTTTTTACCACACCTGCTGTTGTAAAGGTCTAGGACAGAGGTCATCAACTACATTTTTCCAAGAAAATAGTAGGCCAACACAAACAGGGACTAAAATGAATAAAACGTCCGCGCTAAATAATTTAATATCGGCTACTGATGTACAGCCACATCACGCAGATTTTATGAATAAAATAGATATATTACATACCTGAGGGCCAATTCGGGGACATTTTTAAATAATTTACAATCTCATTATTGTCTCCATCTGTTGAAAGCCTGACCTAGTGTGACTTGTACTTCGCCCGTCGTCTTTCCCTTTTAGCTTTTAGTTGTTCTTTGTTTAATTTCCTTCTTTTTTGTGATGGCCCTACCCCAGTATCAACCATAACTACAGCAGATAACTTTTAAGATAACATTTAAATACAATTAGGCATATATAAAGAAATCTCCTGCTACCCTTTACCTGGCTGGATACAAAAACACAGGCTTTTCCAGTGTTCAGTCAAAATCTGTGCCCCATCAGATTGTGTGCTCCGTTGTAGCGCCGCCTACCACAAATCATTCTGTGACTTTGCGGGAAAAATTGGACCGGGCAGAGGCATTAATAAAAACTATATACAAATAGCGTTCTTTTCACTGTTGGTCTCGTTTGCTGTTACAGGTCATTTATGATCATCAGATGGAACATTACACAGTTTCAGAAACATTTAAAAGTCACTTTAAAGGGTTGTTTTTGTTGTTCCTGGGAGAGAATGAGAGAACAGTCACTCTGTTATTCTTTTCAATATCTGAGTCATTTCTTAACCTTCTTTCACTCTTGTATCCTCACCTATATTATCTGCAGTATACCTACTGAATGTTATTTTGTCTGTGGTAACCGTGTAATACAGTCCTTGTTTAAGGGTTGGCTGGAAAGATTTTTTAGCTGGTAAAGCAGAAGTACTTTCGTTATGGTTAGCAACACTTTAGTATACTGTACGTTATGCATTATTTACAACAATAGTCAAACTGCCCACTGGAGCTGTGTTTAAGGTGTGTTGATACACAATTGTAACCAAGGCCTGGGAGCCAATCAGAAACCAGTATTTTCTGTGGTGATGGTATATTGTCTCTTAATGGCTGCAGTTATACAATAGATATGATGTGTGAAAGGGTGGTGTTATAGTAACTGATGGCATTGTTTAATGACCATTACAGTATATTGTCCAATAACCACCAGTGTACCCAGTGAGCTGCCAAATTGTTTCCTGTGTGTGTGTGTGTGTGTGTGTGTGTGTGTGTGTGTGTGTGTGTGTGTGTGTGTGTGTGTGTGTGTGTGTGTGTGTGTGTGTGTGTGTGTGTGTGTGTGAATAATGGTCCTGTTGATCTTGTGAAGCCAGCTGCGAGGTGTGTCTTCCATCAGCTTCCCAACAGGAAGGATACACAGACCCATTAGAGAAAGAAGACAGAAACTTAATTAACAGAGACGACACACACACAGTGGTTTCCATCCTGAACCAGTTACCCATCCATATTGCACAAGTGCTGCAGATATTATCTTTGTAAACACAAATTTCTTGATATATTGTTGCATGTTCCATATACAACCAATTCATCTTATAACTATCTACTGTGTTATAACTATAACTACTATTATAACTACAAACTATCCCGAGGCGTTCCAGGCCAGGTTGGAGATATAATCCCTCCACCTAGTCCTGGGTCTTCCCCGAGGTCTTCTCCCAGCTGGACGTGCCTGGAACACCTCTCTAGGGAGGCGCCCAGGGGCCATCCTTACCAGATGCCCGAACCACCTCAACTGGCTCCTTTTGACGCAAAGGAGCAGCAGCTCTACTCCGCGTTCCTCACAGATGACTGAGTTTCTTACCCTATCTCTAAGGGAGACGTTCTTTCGTTCTTTTGTTTATGAACCAGCCTTAATGACCATAGGTGAGGGTAGGAACAAAAATTGACTGGTAGATCGAGAGCTTTGCCTTCTGGCTCAGCTCTCTTTTCATCACAACGGTGCAATAAAGTGAATACCGTCCCCGCTGCGCCGATTCTACAACCAATCTCTCGCTCCATTGTTCTCTCACTCTCGAACAAGAAACCAAGGTACTTGAACTTCTTCACTTGGGGTAAGGACTCATTCCCTACCTGGAATAGGCACTCCATCGGTTTCCTGCTAAGAACCATGGCCTCAGATTTACAGGTGCTGATCCTCATCCCAGCCACTTCACACTCGGCTGCGAACCGATCCAGTGAGTCTGACCTGTGGCCTGTGACTGAAGGTCACAGGCCACAGGCCGATGATGCCATCAGGACCACATCATCTGCAAAAAGCAGCGATGAGATCCCCAGCCCACCGAACTGCAACCCTTCCCCACCCCGACTACGCCGCAATATCCTGTCCATGAATATCACAAACAGGATTGGTGACAAAGTGCAGCCCTGGCGTAGGCCAACCCTCACCTGAAACAAGTCTGACTTACTGCGGAGAACCCAGACACAGCTCTCGCTTTGGTCGTACAGCGATTGGATGGCCCTGAGAAGAGACCCCCTCACCCCATACTCCTGCAGCACCTCCCACAGTATCTCCCCGGGGACCCGGTCATACGCCTTCTCCAGATCCACAAAACACATGTCGACCGGATACTCCCAGGATCCCTCCAGGATCCTTGCGAGAGTGAAGAGCTCGTCTGTTGTTCCACAATGCCATTTTTATATATTTTATATAATTTCATGTTCATATCTTAGAGCAGAAACAAGTAGAGAAATTAATTGATAAATAATTTAAGTAGCCTACATTTTTAAGCAAAAATTAAAAAAAAACAACATATTGATTGTTTAAGCTTCTTAAATGTAAAGATTTGTTTGCTTTTCTTGTCCTAGCATACAGTAAACTGAAAATCTCTGGGTTTGTAGTGACACGTTTCCTGGGAAAGTTAGCTTTCCTGGTTGATTGATATGGTAGATGCTTAAACCTTCTAACCTAGAACAGTTTGTAATAATTCTAATTTGGCCACTATGGGGAAGCGGAAACAAGTTGCACACCGCTGACATGTCATCAAGTTGATATGGTGAGTTAGCAAACAGTTGCCTATTTACACATGTAGAAATTATGAAGCAACATTAAGATAAAACTCTGTAAAGCTGAGTGGAGCTTCAGATTCAGGGTTCAGGTTAATTCATATGAGCGATTTCTTTGTGGACAGAAAATGTAACATCTACAATTCCATGGCAACTGGCCTGAACTCAATCTGCTGGCGGATCATGTCACCGCCAAATTCAAATGCATACATACATAATCATCATGCTAAAATGAATGGTTTAGTTTACTTTATTTCACCAGGATAATTCTCTTAGTATCAATACTGCCCCAGGGAGTACCTAGGTATATACAGTAAAATCAAAATATAAACCTCAATGTGAGTGCTCTGACTAAAATGAGACATGTAACTGACTCAAAATATGTCTGAATATGCCATGAACTTGTGTGTCATCCTGCTTTGCTTTACAGCACTGCCTGATACCTGAACATGAAAAAAGCAGCATTGTAAATATTGTATGAAATGTAGTGATCGGTGGATTTTAATTCATGACTAATGTTAGGATTTCCTGATGTCATCACTGATTTATGATGCCCTCTCTGTCTCTCTCCCTCCTCTCTCTTTACTCCCTCTCTCCGTCCATGACAGCTATTAATAATGAATGGCTCTGACTGTGTAAAATGCCAGTCCCTTGCATATCAGTGAACAGTCCCTTTTAGAAGCTAATGTTGACAAATGACTGGGAGTATAAGGCATTTGAGCACACTATTAACCTCTGAAATGTCAGTGTGTGTGTGTGTGTGTGTGCCTGTCTATAAAATGTTATTAAGGGCTTTGTGAACCGCTATGAACCTTCATTGACCTTCATTATATTTGAGTTTTGTCATTCCAGTAGTTTTTCTTCAAATGCCGTCATGTCACAGCAAAAATGCCAGATGCTTTAGCAACTGCGCATATGCTAATGCAAAACGCCATGCGCAGTTTCTCTCTCTCTCTCTCTCTCTCTCTCTCTCTCTCTCTCTCTCTCTCTCTCTCTCTCTCTCTCTCTCTCTCTCTCTCTCTCTCTCTCTCTCTCTCTCTCTCTCTCACACACACACACACACACACAGAGACACACACCAAAATGCATCACATATGCTGCTGTACAGTCAGTCTAGTGGGAAGGTAAGAGCAACGAGCTGCTGCTCTCTGTCGAAGGATGAAGGATCTAATTAGCTGCTTAACTAGAGTTTTTTTACACACACACACACACACACACACGCACACACACACACATACTGTGCCCTTGAGCCAGTTTTGTCTTTTGTCATTGCAAATTAATAGTAGTGTTAAAGAGATAAAGCTAAACTGGACTAATTAAATTGCACAAGTGTTCAAGATCGTGTGTGTGTGTGTGTGTGTGTGTGTGTGTGTGTGTGAGAGAGACAGAGAGAGAGAGAGAGAGAGAGAGAGAGGATGGTGAGAAAAAAGAGAGAGAGAATCCACAGGTTTCTGAGCTGCATAATTACCTTGCCATGGAAAATCATGTTAGCACTGTGAGGGGTACCGGATTAAATGTCAGCATATCCGCTCGAATAATCAGCACGAGTATGCGCGGATCCATGTGGATGTGTTTTTGTGTGTATGTGTGCGTGTAGAAAAAAGCTTTTGTGTATGAATGTACGTGTGTGTTTAGGGATGCCCTCCGTCAATTCCGCTTGCCCAATTACAATTCTTTGTCCTCCTGTGTTTTTGGGAGCCATCCTCACTGCTCCATTTACGTTATTACACTGACTGTCTGTGTGTGTGTGTGTGTGTATGTGTGAGTGTGTGTGTGTGTGTGTGTGTGTGTGTGTTGTGTGTGTGTGTGCGCATTAGCATCATTGTGTGGGTGTTATCTACCTTGTTTTTATCATTCTGCAGTTGCTTATTAAACTTTCTTCTGGCCTTATTTGCAATGCAAAATGCTTGAATGTTGCATAAACGAATCAATCTGCTCGGAATTCCAACCTGCCGCACCGATATTCAAATTGCAAATATGAAACGTATTCAATATTTACTAGGGCTGTCAGTTAAATGCGTTAACGCAAACCCATTTTAACGGCGTCAATTTTTTTATCGCGTGATTAATAACTTTCGTATCTAGCTAGACCGGAAACAAAACAGGAACGCCCGGGCACGCTGCGGCTGCACACACTTGTTTGGGCTTGCGAGCCACGTAGCTAGTAGGCTCGTGGCGGCGATTAGCTTCAAAGCGAGTAGTGACTCTACAGTCAGTGAGAGAAACAAAGTGTCTCCCCTGTTCTTTCTGACCACGGTGGGAAACCTGGAGCAGGAAAAGTTAACCCTCTTCTTGATTTTACGTTGTTTATGAAGAAGGAGAACCAGGAAATGAGTCAGGGGAAACCATAGTCGCTATGACGACCAGCCACGCTCGCCTCAGGCATGAGACAGTACTATCTGCAATGGAAAATGGAGGTAACAGTGTTACATTGTGTGACAGATTATTAGCTCCAAGTGAGAATGTTAGTGTGAAATTGAACATTACATATATGCCAATGTTGTTTTCAATAAAAAAATCATTTGCACAAAGCAAGCCAATCCACTTTTCCATGTTGATAAGAGCATTAAAATATAGAAAAAATAATAGGACAAAAAGAAATCAAGGGACATTTAGAATAGATAAAAATGTGCGATTAATTGCGATTAATTGTGAGTTAACTATGACATTAATGCGATTAATCGCGATTAAATATTTTAATCGTTTGACAGCACTAATATTTACGATCCAATATCCTGTTGTAGGGGGGGAACAGTGAGGTCGAGGGAACAGTCTAGTCTTGTTTTAACCGTGTCAGGCTTCTGAGGGTGATTGGTGCTCATACGGAGCTTATACCGCTGATGAGCAGAGGAATCAGGAATGGAGAGAGAGGATGGTGGAGGAGACGGGGAGCGCAACAGAGCTAACGGTTACTGTGAAAACAGAGCATTAGTTAACTTCATGGTTAGGTCCCACTCACTGGGGCAACTTTACTTCCGCTTAAGAGCAGTGCTTAACGTTAACCGTCCTGACCGGGATGGTGGCGTTATCAGCGGGTAACAGTATGAGAACCGGTCTACCAAAACGTCCAGGCCCAGGCAACTTCCTGCCCGTCATCTGCCATGTTTGTATATGCTAAAGTTACGTTTGATCGCGAGAGATTTAAGTTTTTGAGAGTCAGGATTCTGGTTGTTTGTGAATGGTGTGCTGTTTTGGCCAAATCCTTGCTCTTCATCAAGGGGAACCTCCTGTGCTAAGCAGTGATACACAAGAGGAAATGCCAAAAACAATGCAGTTCATCGGTTGGCCACTTGAGGCTGATTTCAGAAGTAAGTCAATTCCCATAGACCCACATGTTAAAATTGGCAACTTTACAGCAGAATTAAACATGTGTACAGCCTGGTTCAAAAAACGGTTTTGGTCTCTATAACCAAAGTTATAGTTTACCCTTAATGACAAGTCTGGGGGGGGTGAATTTCTTTTTATAACACCCACTGTGACTGACCACTGGGGTTTGCAATGGCTGTATTTAAGATGCTACAACCGCCATAAGGTCCGTCCAGACTGCCGGCCCCTCTCCTCCAGATAGCAGGGAGGAGGGACTGCAGGTAAGCTAAGTTAGCTATTAGGACTTGGATGTTTGACTTTTTATAAATTGTAATATTGTGTAACATTAGTATCTAAATAACAAATACAAAATTATAATAGGTTTTGTTTTATTATATCAGGTTAACTTACCTCAAGTAACAAGCTGGGACGAACAAGTAAATAACCAACCGGGAGCAACTTGTCTGCAGGAGGCTAGTGAGCAACAAGACCACAGGGCTAGCAATGCAGAGTTGCTTATCCTTAGCCTAGCTTCTTAGCCTTTGCTAGCTTGGGAGCTTTGAATTAGGTGGGCATGGTTTCAGCAACAGGGCTTCATTCAGCCCACCTCAGCTCCAGCCACGCTCCACCTGGCTCCACCTCCTGATCAAAGAGGTTATAATAGCGACACTCACATGGTTTTTGTGCAACCGCCACAAGAGGGCGCACAGACAGTGGGTCCGCCATTTTTGACTAAACGCTCCTCTGTGTCACAGTCAATATACAGTTTTTTATGATTGCTATGACAATTTTTTTCAATACTTTTAAGAACTTTCCTAAACTCTTAACGCACCAACACACATACAACACACAATTGACAAAACAGTTAGTTTCATGCTCAAAATCACACATTGAAAACTAAACTCCTTCCAAAACAATAACACATGTTCTCTTCCAACAGGAACATTTAGTCACTCATAGCCGAATATCTATATATATATATATATATATATATATATATATATATATATATATATATATATATATATATAATAACACTAATATCAGGTGGAATTACAGAAACTGCATTATTTTATATGTCAGATCTGCTCCTTATACAATAGCCACTATATTGTATTGATCATAGATTATGCTTTGCACTGCAGTTTTGTTTGAAGCATTTGTGTTTTGGTGGGTTTAGTAAATGCATTTTGTTTCCTTTGCTGCAGAAATTCAATACAAAAGATGAATGACCCATCTCAGAGTAGCTTTATAGAATGTACGGTTTATGAAATGGGGGTGGTGATGGCGCAGTGGATATGACACATGCCTTTGGTTCAGTAGGTTCAATTCCCACTGTGATACATCAACCAATGTGTCCCTGAGCAAGGCACTTAACCCCTAGTTGCTCCAGAGGCGTGCAACTTCTGACATATGTAGCAATTGTAAGTCGCTTTGGATAAAAGTGTGTCTGATGTAATGAAAAAAAAGAAGACAGAGACAGAATTGTCCTGGTACTCGTCTTCCTCTCCCTCATGCAGGAATTTTTCTTACTTTCTTTGTGTTCATCTTTACAGTATTGTTCCTTTTCCACACAAAATCAGCCCAAATAGGTCCTCTTTTACTGTATGTACTACAGTAACATATGGCCATGCGATTGAAAGAACCTCAACACCTGAGTGTGTTTCCTAGATGAGAATCAGTTGTGATTGATCTATTTGCATAGCTTCAATCAGCTGTTTCTCAGTAGCAATGGAATAAAATGCAGGGGATATATTTGTGTTTCAACTGACAATATGAACAGCTGTTCACTGTGACTTTAGCCTATACGTTAGGTTTAGAACATGATGTTATCTGTTCTGACTTACAGTGTGAAAGCATTTGCAAATTGGTCAGTAAACATCCATTGTTTTGGTCTTGGTGGAGTTTGTGTGTAAAAGAAGTTCAAGCATTTTAAATTTGTGTTAACTGTATGCATTTTGTGTCACAGCAACAAGAAATGTGTTAAATGTATAGCCTACACAGACGGATGTTGTGCTAATTGTGTTAAGAGTTTAGGAAAGTTGTTAAAAGTATTGAAAGAATTGTCATAGCAATCGTAAAAAACTGTAATACATCCATGGTCAAAATGCATCGTCAATTTGCATCCACTAAAAGTACCGTTTTTGCCACTGACAGGCTCAGATTGTTATTATTTGTCTGATAACATTATGGAAAGGTCTCTCAACTTTGAATGAAGTGTATTTTACGATGATAAAATTATTGTGTATTTACATGGAGTCTGGTGGAATGTTTTTATGTCTAAAAAAGGATCTTACTTTTTAACAGAATGGCCACCCTCTGTGGAAATCCTTTACATAACGTTGTCAGACACTTAGAACAAACACTTTTTAATGGTAAATTAAGGTGTGCAGTTGCCCAACATTGTAGCTTGTTTTGCTGACTGTTGACTGCAGCGATCTTGCTTATATGTTTTGCAATTAATGCAACAATAACTTTTAAAATCAATCATTCTTATTATAACCATGGCCTACAGCTTCCACAAACTTAGCTACATTTTAATTTAATTGTGTTGTCCTTTAAACTTAATTATCAAAGCACTCATGGCGTATGGCAGAGATAAACTCATAAACATCGGAGAAGGAAGCCCAGGGACATGGATTAAGTTTAGCGGACATTGATAATATCACTGCCTACAGCATCTTTCAACCACACAGCCAACTAAGCGCCACCGAAGGCTCTGAGACAGCGACGGGAGATCAGAGACTGTTGTGTGGTGCCCGACCTGGCTCCTGGATCGGGCTGCTGCACATGGTGGGTGGACTGTGTTCCACCCCCACAGGACTCCAGTGGGATGAGGGGAGGCGGACTCTTTATGTTATTTAACGTTTACATTGGCAATGCTTGGTACTCAAATTCAAGTTGATGGACAATGTTTAAATCTCAAATTTTCTCCTCAGATACTACTACAACTGCATTTTGTTGTGCAACAACGACAATAAATGAAACTTGAGCCTGATTTGTCAGGTGTATTTTGAAATGAATAATAATCTGAAAAATATTTGTCATGGAAAGGGTCTCTTCGAGGCAATCAGACATCATGGCTTTTACTGGAATAGAGTTATGCTAAATCCTAGTTTATATAGAGAAAATGTGGCTTTAAAATGTGAAAATATGACAACAGTCTAGCTTCAATTTCATCTTTTCGTTAAGCCTACCTGTCACTATTATGACTACAAACAGGTAAAAAAAGGGAAGGGAAGGTGTTTCGATTAAATGACTGCCATGATTGTTGTTTACTAACAGTTTTGGTTTTACTAATTATAATTATAATAATTCCTTATTGTGAGTAAAATGGCATATTTTTCACATCTCTGTCATTAACGCAAACACTTGAGTTCAGTCCAAAATAGCAGCGACTCTGCGACTGCGCGCATATGTTGTATTGGCGACCCAATGGAGTGTCGCCTCTTATTGTAAACTCTTTGCCCTGACGTCAGCACTGTCAAGATGGCAACGGCAGGAGCCGCCCATTTTGAGCTTCATATTGGCTCTTCAGAAACCAATGGGTGACGCCACGGACACTATATGCTCTCCACATACTATAGGAACAAAACTGTTAAATTTATCAATACATGTCGTTGGAATGGGAATGGGAATTTGAAACATCTTTTAATGTGGGCCAGGCATAAGTCACAGGGCGTATGGTGCATTCAAATTATGTGTAATTCAAGCTGCACTGTTGTCTGCTGTTAAAATGATGTCACCAGTGAAACACTAACACTGTAGCCAACAGGTGATCATTCATCATCATTCTGTTTAAAATAGCTTTATTTTTGTCTCATTTATCCAATAATTTGACAAATAAATAAATATACATGGTTGTACTTTGTAAAGAACATAGCATGAGTTTACATAAGAAAAAAACCCCATGATGGTGAATAAATAATTATATTTCCCATCATTAGTACAGGTACATTGTCAGCCAGTTTGTCTCTTTTTATTTCTCTCAATTTCAGTCAGGTGGAAATATGGCTGTGCATTGGCTGAAATAACTTGTTACTGGTGGCGATGCAATTTTCATAATTTTCAACATTTATTGTTAGAGGCTTTTATCAGTGGGCCATAGGCACAATTACCATTAAATTGCCTATAGTAACTTAACAGACTTTTTTTTTTTTTTAAATGAATGTCTTTGAGACTATTTCTTTAACAAAACAAGACAAACTTCTCAAACAAAATAGTGTTTTGTATGAAGACAAGCAGTAGGCCTACAAGGATTTTGCTGAAATAATATAGTATCTAATTGGCAGCATTACGGCTTGAATCAGAAAATATCTGATCAAAGAACATGATAATAATAATAATACAAGACTGGATTGATACTGGATACTGTGGACACGTTACGATTAGCACTCAAACAGTATTGAGATTTGGTATGCAGCCCTACTGTCGGTGTAAAACCTTCTTACCTCAAAATCTTCAGGGTTTTTAAAACCTAGAAAAGAAACATCCTTCATAGCTTGAACATCATAGTTTTATAAGCGTAGCCAGTGAGGGTCACTTTTGCCAGTTAATAGATATGCCACTAAGCAGTACAGTGTTGTTGAGTTCTCGCTTTTACTGCATGCACTGCAGAGTAAAAACATCATCTAAACTCTGTGTATCATTCAAAATTACATGTAGTAATTTCATTACTCACTCTTTTTTTCCTGTGAATTTTGGATGTGTCCTAAGCAGCTTTAATGTAACTCTTGAGGTCACTTCTAGACAGGATATAGCCCACACATTCACTTGTGTAAATGTTAGTTTGTGAACATCAGAGAACATGGTGTTATTCTTTTGTTTGTTTGTGTGTGTGTGTGTGTGTGTGTGTGTGTGTGTGTGTGTGTGTGTGTGTGTGTGTGTGTGTGTGTGTGTGTGTGTGTGTGTGTGTGTGTGTCTGAGAGATGTATCGTGCTAGACACAGGTTTAGGTTTAAACCGTGTTTTGTGTACTTGTGTTTGTGTGTTTATTCCTGTGAGTGTGATATATATCACATGTGTGTAAATTTATGCATGTGTGTATGCACACAGGCATTGCTCTCTTATCTCCAGCGTCACACAGGAACCGAACCAACATACAACCGGAAGCCTTATCGCTCCAAACACCACCACACTGTTTATTCAGACAAGTGGATACACACACACACACGCACGCACGCACGCACGCACGCACGCACGCACGCACGCACGCACGCACGCACGCACGCACACACACACACACACACACACACCTCTCCTTTCTGGTATATTCAGCGTAATGCATGGGGTTTACTGTACGGTGTGTGTGTGTGTGTGTCTGTCTGTCTGTCTGTCTGTGTGTGTGTGTGTGTGTGTGTGTGTGTGTGTGTGTGTGAGTATGTGCATGCGTGTATGTGCATGCGTGTGTGTGCCTGTATTGTAAACAAAAAATGGACAATGTGTATATATGTATATATATATATAGATGATATTATAGAAGTTGAATGGTAGGATAACCTTGGTTCAAATCTGCAGCTTTGACAAACATAACGGTCAAAATCAAGGGGCAAAAACTTCAAAAACTTCCTTATGTAAACATTCAGATGGATGTAAATAATGAGGCAAAAAAGCCTCAGAGGACTATTTTATGCATTTTATCCATCCAGCTGTCACATAATCAGAAAAATTCAAATTTTTCAAGCTTCCCAAAAATGTATTAATGCAATCTATTGCATCTGTGAACAAAAAACAGGCCTCATAAACAGACAACATTTTGTTCCCCAGTATGCTATTCTGATGTGTATGTAGTCACATATTGACCCATGGATGTGATAGCTGTAGCCTGTGGGTGGAACATACAGTACTGTATGACTGGGAGACCGTTTCCACTGCTGTCCACGTGGCCAGTTTACCAGTAGGACTGAAGTGATATGACCTGTGATGCACACATTGACTCTCTACTGACCCAGAATAACAGCATCTAGTAAATGTAGCTTACATAAAACATGCAAGGCTATAATATTATTGCTGAAAACGTTGCAGCTGTTTATCGGTGTAGACAGACTGTAGTATTCTCTGGGTCATGTTTTCAAAACTAACACTGCATTTCTCTTCTCTTGGTTGCTTTGTTATCTTGGAGACAGATTGCTCAGTCATTAAGTTTTACTGTGTATAATTATGGTTATTCACAGGATGAGCTGATGAATGAAAGTAATGGGGGAGCATTATGTTTCCACAGGGGGGACATATAAAGTATTATAGATATGTTTATAGACCCCATGCAATAAAAAGAAGAATAGCCAGACTGCTGTTCAGCATAGTGTGCTACCAGTAGGTGATTAAGTGCCTACGATCCGACCAGATGTGTCATTAACACAAATTACATTGCATATGTGCACTTTTGTACCACTAAGGCTATGAAATTACGACTCCACATAAAACATAAATGAAAGTGAAAACGGCAACATCCTACAACGTTGAAAGATAAATGTAACAGTGCTACTAAACTTTTGTTTAGCTGCAGTCCCACAGGTGAGTCAACAGAAGTTAAGTAAGATAATTATGCAGGTGTAAAATTGGAAGGTGATATCAGACTGTGTGTAATCTCTCCCTCATTCACGCAGTCACTACTCCCTATATTTAAAAAAAAAGAAATAAATAACCTATATGTCTAACCTAGTGTCTAACCTATATTAGACACTCAATAGCTTGCTCTACAGTGAGCAGTTAAAACTATAAAATAGGATGCACTACATTGTGGTAGTGTTAGCTGAAAGTCTTGCACATGGACTCTACGTCTATCTTTTTTTGTTTATATAGTGTTAAACCCCACATTCAGAATCCAGACACTCAGACACTATATCATTGCAGACTCTCTCAGATACGAGAAATGTGTGACTCTGACACCAGGGATAAGGTAACAAAGATAGTGATCTTTCCCTAATGACCATGGCCTTTCCCTAACCTTTTCAAATTGTTTTAGTTGCCTAATCTTTCCACAAAGTTGACAAAAATATTCGTAGGAGTCATTTGTGGAGTTTGGAAGGCAAGACAAGCGACTTGTTTGATCATTTAGGTGTGAGTACTTGTGCGTTGTGCTCTCACACACACATTTGTCCATGCAGGGCATTGAGCTGGATTTTGGGCCCATTTAGCCACACCCTT
The DNA here is from genome assembly GCA_023631565.1 of Gymnocephalus cernua. NCBI lineage: Eukaryota > Metazoa > Chordata > Actinopteri > Perciformes > Percidae > Gymnocephalus > Gymnocephalus cernua. The sequence goes on from CM042430.1 coordinate 22,889,194, forward strand.
AGGCCAGGCACAGTAAAAACGTGTTGCTTCTTGGCGTTAAGCCCAACAGTAGGTTGTTATGATGAATGTGCTGGTCTGTTGATGAAAATTGTTATTCATCCTTATTAGAGTCTCTGTACAGTAAAGGTTGAACACTGAATTTAAAGAGGTTGTGCAAATCCAGCCATGATTTGTGTTTTATCTGTAGTGAAGTGTTTACAGTAGCGTAAATGGGCGTAAAATGAACATAATATGCATAAGCGGCAGCTTAAAGTGCCCATATTATGTTCATTTTCAGGTTCATACTTGTATTTTGAGGTTGTACCAGAATAGGTATAGAAACTAGCACTGCTAGTGGTTAGCCACCTTGTTCTCAAGGGCAAAACACTGCTACAACACACACAAGTTCACCCTAATCTACAAAATAAATTGTATAGAACTACTTACATGTCCCTCGTCTGCAGATATTCCACGCAAAGTTGGAAGTGCGCCCTCGTTTAGAAGAAGTCTCCCGGCTAATCCTGCCTTGTACTAACCGAAGTTGGAGAAACAGCTAGCTGATGTGGAATTAGCTAAAATGGTTAGCACACACCAAATGTTTCGGCCAAGCTCACCTGAAGACTGAAGGCAGGATACATTCAGAAACCCGTATTTCACTATCTCACTTTCCCAGGTTTGTATGCGTGTAGAAGCACCAGATACACAAAATAACACCCCAAATCCCAGAAAAGGTGATTTTGTCATAATATGGGCACTTTAATGTTTGCAGATGAGCTTTCACTTTCCACTGTTTGCATTAATGTAAGTCACTCTGGATAAGAATGTCAGCTAAATAATTAAACTGAATGTACATACAAGAGGTGGGTAAGGGGATTAAGGGAAAAGAGTGAGAGAAAATGGAGAGAGGAATAGAGGGTAGAGAGAGGGGAGGAGGAGAAAAGAAACAGAGAGAAAGAGAGAGAGAGAGAGAGAGAGAGAGAGAGAGACAGAGAGAGAGAGAAATTTCTGGCTTTGAGAGGGAGTTCAGGAGGACCCTTTATCAGCCTGTTCATGCATACTCACTCATAATACACAAAAATACAGATAGCCTCACATGTATGTCAATTTACATACACAGTCCTCACACACACATAATCTCGTTTCAAAACTAATTTCAACTAATTTGCATTCACATCTGAGTTTACAGAAGAGTGACAGTTCAATCATTTCTTCCTGACACCCTCTTTCTGTCTCTTCCTCTATCTCTCCCCTGAGGAAGTTAATTGAAAACGCTGGGCACTGTCATTCACCTTTTCATATTTAACCTTAAAATAAATTGCCAACATTTACACTGTTGGTAACACAGAGATAGATTAGTGAGGGAGGAGGCAGTAGTGTCAGCTTTTTGCTGGTAATTATATAGTTCAACCAACCCTGAAAGGTATGGCAAGAAATGACTCATTGATTTATAAACAAATCATTTTTGAACAGCAATTATTGTGTTTGGAGTGACTCATACATTTCCTGGAGGTTTTCAAACAGGTTTTCAAGAGTGTAGCTGAATCTGATGGTCAGAAAACATTGTCGCTGAAGCCCTGGATTCTTTTCAGCTCCCTCAGCTCCCCTCCTACAGCATGTAGTGCCATCATTAGCACTAGTTCAAATACTGTCACTGCCATAATTATGGTCATCGTCATACTGAATTGGGGAAATTAAGCTAAATTTGTGATAAAATTGTTTTCTTTACTTTGACACTTTTGGGATTGGCATATCCAAACCATATTTAGGGAGGGTTTGCTTTATAATAAATGGTATAATTGTAGACAACCATGTTTTTGAGGTTTCAAACAAGCTGCACAGCATTTAGGACAAATTGTCTTTGTGCAAAGGAGGTAACAGGACAACTCCTGTGAGTGAAAGTAAAATAAGTATGGATGTCAGCCTGAAAATCAAGACTGTGAGCACATAGCGACATATTCATAATGGAAAAACAAGTTTTGTGAGCAACCTAAGCCAAAACTTTGATCATTTTAAACCTGCAAGATGTGAGTGAGCAGCAGGGCTTCTATTCTTGTTATCTGCAAAGTTGCACAGTCTCATATTTGTCAGTCAAAACAGTTGTATGCAAATCAAACTGAGAGCAGAGCGAAATCCATTGGATTTGACATGCTTTGGAGTGTCATCCTGTTGACTCTGCCTTCTGTCAGGCGTATTGCCATTGTCACCCAACAGCTGCAGGTGTTATACAGATCCCAACCCATGTGTCAAACTAATGTTCAATAAATGGCTACATTGACTTCTTATATTAGAAAAATATTTGAGGAATCACAGAACTAAATATGCAGACCTCACTGTAGTTGTAAACCTGGTATTTCATTTTTTGATCATCTGAGAATTTCCTTTGTGCCTCCTTTTTGCTCTGTCCTTCTCTCTCATGTTTCCTCCAGAGTTGTTTCCTCTCTGTAGTCTCGTCTGTCTCTCTACCTGTCAGTCCTCCTGTGGGAGAGCAAAGGCTTACTCACACACTTCACGTGTTTCTCACCCTAAATTAAAGAAAAGACGGACATACCTCTAAGCAGCAGACTGGAAAAAAACTGGAATAGTTTCAGCACAATCATAGCTTTACTGTATGTGCAGCGGTGTGGTTCATCTTGAACATGTTGGTCATTCAAATTTTCTATGTAAAAGATAGAGAATATTTTAATCATTTAAGTTTTTTTATTTTAGAGATTGCAGGAACATCTTTTTAATAAAGGATTCATTGGAGCTGTTGTTATGGAAAAACATGTCTGGAGGTGGCAGTAACGCAGTCCGTAGGCAGTTGGGTTAGGAACCAGAGGGTCGCTTGTAGTAGTCCCTGTATGTACCAAAGTACGGAGTGTGAAGTGGTAGCTGGAGAGGTGCATGCGTAGCGGGAGACTTTGATGATTTACACAGATGCATTTAATGAAATCTGAATCGAGGAGAATTAGTATTAGCAATACAGTTTAACCATAATGCAGTTTCATGTAGTGCAGTTCCAACTCTGAAATTCCTATCTTCCTGAGGGTGGAGGTGTTAAGTTTAGCCGAACCGTCAATGCTAACAAAGATATTGCAGATGTCGTAAACAACACGCGCTTAACTAAATCATGAACCCAAACACCTTAGCACAGACGGAAAACAGTGTCAGCCTGACCATACTGCAATAGAGCCTATCCTTAGGTGTTTGCGTATGAATGTGAGTATGCGCTAACTTCCTCCACTGATCTTGGTTGCGCTTGAGGCAGCACTGTCTTATCATACAGCTGTTATGTTTCCTGTCATCTATGGAGACATAGAGTTGAACTACTACTATGCCTGAGACAGGTTATGACCTACTGCTGTTATATAGGACACTGACATTAATGATAATTGGGGTACTACTGTTATTCCAGGCAGAATGGTAACACCATCCTTCTCCATCATACTTGCAAGCAGTTACAGATGTATTATATTAAGCAGTGAAAATGGACACAATATTGCATCTTTAACACCATTTCCACCTGGTATTAAAATCCATCTTGAGTGATCTGATCACAAGTAGACAGCTCTAAGTACGTGTGTTCCCACCTGGCAGCAGAATGTGTCTCCAAATGTGAGTGACCACTTGTGATCGGCACCGAGCTCCTGAGAGCCAGGGATATATGAGCAGGCAGCACTGGAACAAAAACACAGACACAACACTGACAATGATAATAACATCCAAAACACCCAATTCACTCTCAGCGGTTTCTGTGACATGAGAAATACTTTGAATGAATACGTAGTAGAGTAGGCACTCCTTAATGTGGCTTAGGACACATACGAGAACACGCTGCTAAAAGAATATGGTCATATGTGGCCACATGTGGCCCAGACCAACTCTGAATGTGGTCTGAGTGATCAGATCTCAATGGTCCTCAATGTGTCCTGGATGCATTCACACCCGTACTTAGAGCTGTCCACTTGTGATCAGATCATTTGGAATGGATTTAAATACCAGGTGAAAATGGGGATACATTGCAGGTTGTTGTATCACACCACTTTGTGGCACATTTTGTCAGGGCTGGCAATAACTGTATCACTGTAAAAGCACATTTTAAACTAGGTGCACAACAAAATCTGGATTTTGCTCTAAAAATGTCCTTTGCATTTACAAATCTGTCCTTCCCAGATTGTGTCTCTGCATCGTCTCTTTGATTCAGTCCTCCCAGCTGTCTTATGGTCTGTTTTGGTGTCACGCGTGTCTCCATCTCTACTAGTATTGTTTCAGGCTTCAAAGTACTTGTAGTAGATGGAGGAAAGGGAAAGGGAGTGTGACAATGGAAAGGCAGGCTGAAAAGTGCTAAGTGGAAAAGTTGGGGGAGCGTGGAGTTGTGACAAGAATGCAGAGAAGCAGAGTAGTTAAGGGATGGGATTGAAAAAGATGGACAACAAAATCAAGGGGATGAAAGAGAAGAGGAAGACGAAGACAATGAGATGAAGAAAAAGGACGGGAGGAAAGGGGGACCAAGAGGGGGAGATAAAGGGATTCAGGAGAGCATGAGGTCTGTTTTTACTGAGAGAAAAGAGAGGAGGGTCTTATGACCACGTTACCATGGTGACAACAGGTTTCTAGACTGCTTTTCTCATTTTTGATCACTGACTGGTGTGTGTGCATGCGTGCGTGCGTGCGTGCGTGCGTGCGTGCGTGCGTGCGTGCGTGCGTGTGTGTACGTGCAAATGTCTTTCTGGAAACAGGTGTTGGGACTGAGACGAGGGATTTCTCTCTCTCTCAAATTATTGAAGAGGTACACCAAAGGCAGAAAACAAATATTGTCTAGCAATTCTGTCAAGTGGTAAAAAAGCATTTAAGTGAAACCATAACAGAACAGAGAAAAAGAACAGAAAATAGAATTGGCTTTAGTTAAATCTTTAAGGAAAGGAACGAGAGAGAGAGAGAGAGAGAGAGAGAGAGAGAGAGAGAGAGAGAGAGAGAGAGAGAGAGAGAGAGACAGAGAGAGAGAGAGAGAGAGAGAGTGAGAGATCACTCCCACTGTTACACTGGGTCAGTACTTTAGCGTTGAGTGCCATGAGCAGGCCTGGCTGTAGTACGGTAATCCCGAGATAAAGTGTTTTAATCATGGAGCAGAATCACTTCCCTTATCCTTTAATCTCTGTTATGTGTAGGATTGAGAATGTTACTCTCAAAATGTAACCTGGTACAGACGACTGAGTACCATCTGAATTATAATCTGGTACGATACTTAAACTAGGGGTGGACAATATGCCGATATACATAGCTGTACCATGAAATGATTTAGATAAAAAAGATTTTGCCTTGCTGTTTGTATTAGACCACTGGTTCCCAACGTGATACTGTACATACATTGGATTGGTCACCAGATGGAGAACATAAGGGATTACCGCAAAACTGTCAGTTTATTATATAAAGCAACCACTTCCCCATTGATTTGAATGATTTTCAATGTGATGAAATTTGTGGAATTACATATACTGCAATGCAAGATGTTCCCCCTCTAACTCGAAATCAGCACACACTGCTACAGAGACACATGTATACACATTGCATAGAGTATGGCCTTTTCTCGGTACCAACATCATGCCCCGAAGGATTCCCTGCTGAGAAAAAGAAATCTTTTGTAACACACACACACACACACACAAGAACATACATTCTAAGCATAAATGCATGCACCCGTTCACATACACACCAAGGATCTTACGCTAGGGTACTTATGTCATAGTCAATCAGATTCACCCGAGAGAAAATGCCACTAAGATAAAGAGACTGTAACATGAGCAAAGAGAAGATGTGATTAGAAAGAGAGCCGGCACGTGCATCCACAGTGTGGGTGCCAACATGCTGTACTGTAAATCTGGCCTACTTGGCACTGTAGCATCTCAATGGATTAGACTTCCCGCTTTCTTGTCTTGTTTTTTACTTTTTCCTTTCTTTGTTTTATTTATCCTGTTTTTTTGGGGGATAGACGTGATGTTTACATGCTTTTGGCCCAGCTTTTCCCCTTTGAAATGGAAACAATAAGCTCATGAGGGTATTCCTCATAGAGACATTTAAGTTTGTGTGTCAAGGAGAGAGAAAGCACTTTGCGCTTTGCAGTGGCTGCTGTATGATTACTGCACCATGCACCCCTGAGAGAAATTGACAAGAAAATTCTAAAATTGGTTTCCGATGTGGTGCAGTCATACTTGACAATAATCCAAATGAGAATTAGAGCACTAATACATGGTGTGTTCAGGTGCAGTGAGGATTTTCCTTAATAACAACCACTGACAGCTTCATATTCTTTTGAGCAAATGCAGAGTCAACATCAAATAGTATTTTTTTTGTTGCACATAAAAAATAAGAGACGAAAAGGAAAAAAAGGATAATAATAAATTCCAGTCATAAATTTAATTTAAATGCATTTCAGACACCTCCAGAACGTTTTAAGTCAGATGTGTAATTGATTTGATTGCAGTAGGAGGTTCAGCCACGCTGCATGCTGAGTGTAGTTTATGTATTTGTACACTTGGGGGCACTCTGACAGCAGCACTGATATGTTTGACATTACAAACCTGCAGCGAGAACACAGGAAAAAAAGAAAGAAATTTAAACAATATCAGAATAGTGGAAAAAATAGAGTGAAAGAAGAAAGGAAGGAAGCGGGAAAGTGAGAAAATGTGAGGGAAGAGGAGCGATGAGGCCAGAGATGAGCAAGGTCAAACATGTGTAACTGAAGTTTGATTATTTAGGTGTGGATGTGTGTTGAGGGTGTGCATCTTTCATGATATGTTGAGGCAGAGTGTGTGTGTTGACGCGCCCATAATTGCCATTGCGTATTCAGGCCTAGATAGTGTGTCTTTTGTGTTGACCTGTTGACTGCCTGTCTGCGTCACAGCTTCAAAGGACTTGCTCCATTTCTGTTGTGCAACTGAACTAATGCACTGTAAAGATTATATGTAGCTAGTATTTCCATGCCAAATAAATGCTTGTTTCCAAACACAAATGAGAATTCTTATGATAAAACCTTGGGGCTTTGGTAAATTGTGATTGTATTTGTCTTATAGTTCAATTATATTAGAATTACATGGACATTTGAACATTTATATTCTATAAGCTGGGGAAGATTGTGTGATATGATTTAAAAAAAAACTCAATAACACTACCTACTAATACTACCACTACTAGTCACTACTACTACTTGCCAAATATCTCCTGTTTTATCTCAAGGTGCCATAAAGCTTTTCATGGTTGGATTACACACTTAACAACATCCTGGTTTCCGTTTTCACTCCCCTCTGCCTTTGTGTTGTAAAACATATTGCATCATTATTTTACATGTAAACATCTGATATTTCTGCAGTCTTACACATAACTGTCAGTTTTTTGTTTTTGTAATTCTCTCTAAGCTACAAATCAGACTTCTGCTCTCTTACCAAAAGTCTAAGGCCCTATCCACACGGAAACGTATTTCAATGCAAACGCACATCTTTTGCATCGTTTGGGCCGTCTGTCCACATGAATCCTGTAAACGAACTGCCCGTAAACGCACTTTTTTGAAACCTGGTCCCAGGGTGAATAAAAAAAAAGCCGGCTCACGTTTGGCTTCATATGGACGGCGAAACCGCATACGTGCGTATCGATGATGACATCCCCACACACCTCGGACTCAAAGCTCCGCCTTCAACCCAGCTGACAGCGCTAGCAGGGACGCAACGCTGCTAGCTCGCTAATCTGTCTGCTTATCAACTCCTTGAACGGATTATAGTAACTTTTAGCACCGCTTATTGTAGAAAGGCTACCGCAAGAAAAACGTGTAGCTAGATTATCAAAAAGACATCGGATCATTGATGTTTGTGTGACTGCCGATGTTGATGTTAGGTAGCGTTAGCGCGCTAGCTAGCGCTAGCTAGCGCTAACGCTAGCTCTGCTAGCTGCAATCATGTCCGATAGAATGTAAACAAAGTTTACATTCTTTTTCTAGGTGGCCTTTATATAACGAGCAGTGATGTAAGTTATTAAAGTCTAGTCCATGGATGTCTTAAGCTAAGAGAACTAGCTAACAGTCATGTTATGAACTTTTATATACTGTCTATGGTTATGAAAGGAAGTGACTGAAGGCTGCTCTTCTTCTTCGTTCCGTTAATTTCTGTAGCAGTAACAGCGCCGCCTACAGGCCTGGCATATGAAGTACCGTGTTGAGTCATTTAGAGATGGATTCATGTGGATGTGAATTTTCTTGAGCCGAATCCAGGGAAGACGGATGCGTTTTCATCCTGACGTCTTCATGTGGACGGGGCCTAAAACTGACTTTGCTGGCACTGAAGGATGTTTGTTTAGGCGTTAATTCCAGACAAGCTGTACTGTAGTGTTTGTACTGTAAAATGTATATGACTGAGTAATATTTCTCTTCTGAAAATATGGTTATACGCACTTTTACAACTCCATGTAGTCCTTGATGTTTGCTCTGTTTTATCCGAAGGATCAATGTTGTTCTTCAAGAGGATAAAGCTGCTGCTGTGTGTGTGTGTGTGTGTGTGTGTGTGTGTGTGTGTGTGTGTGTGTGTGTGTGTGTGTGCGTGCGTGTCAATGTCCGTGTGCACCCACAGCTTCATTATAGAGAGTAAATTGTGGGTATAAATTATTCTGTGATTTTTGCACCTCAGAAAGATTGGGTGCCATAGCAACAAATCGGAGTCAGCTTGGTTATTTCACACTCACAAAAACACACACACACACACACACACACACACACACACACACACACACACACACACACACACACACACACACACACACACACACACACACACACACACACACACACACACACACAGTCATTACCACTTGTAGCGTCTATTCAGCCTGCTCAACACGGACTCACAGTCGTAATGCTGCATTCTGATTAGTTGAACTGAGGAACCAGTTAGATTAGAGAAATAAATAAACACAAATAAAAAGATAAAGAGAGCACGGAGGTAATAATATAGCCAGACATTCTCAATAATATAGCCAAACATTCTTCGACGGATCTATGTTGTTACTACCAACGCATTCATATGCAAACACAGGTACATGCTGCTACTACTAAATATCACTTAGGTTTGCATTCCCAAACACACATTACAAACAGTGTGCACAATGCAGGGTGGCACTGTTGAGCTCTGTCGCCCACACCTCATTAGTATTTTTGTGCAAAGAAAGTAAAATGAGAGAGAGAGAGAGAGAGAGAGAGAGAGAGAGAGAGAGAGAGAGAAAAAAGTGTTGTTGGTTTGCTGCGGTGTTCTTTTGTCTCTCTCACTGCCCCGGCATGACTTTTCTCCATCTATTATTCTTTAGTTTCTTTCTAAAGCTGCTGCTGTTGTTGCTGCAATGTTTTTCTCCATTGACATTCTCTCTCTGAAGGCTTCTTTCTATTTGTTTTCTGTCTCTCCATCTTTTAAACTTGCTTTAACTTCTTATGTATATCCACCTTTCTCACTGCTGGAGATTTTTTCGCAGCACTCAGTCACTTTTCATTTGACCTTTGTGTGTGTGTGTGTGTGTGTGTGTGTGTGTGTGTGTGTGTGTGTGTGTGTGTGTGTGTGTGTGTGTGTGTGTGTGTGCGTGTGTTTTACTCTTTGTTCCTTTGTTCATGTAACAACTGTGTGTCAGCTGTGACACCTTTTAGGTTTTTAGCTGAGGCCACCAGTTGCGACACTTATGATGATTGTCAGGTCCACCCACCCACCTTTAACTTCCCATTAGCAGGTTTGCCGCCTTCCTTCCATTTCTCCGTCTCCTTCCTCATCTCACTATCGCTTTTTAGCTTCCCCATCCTCTGGATTTAAATCACTAACTCCTTAAACTGCCTACTGTTTCCCACTCACCTCTGACATGAACGGCAAATACTAAGGAAGGAAATGTGTGTGAGCCTGTACGCCTTTGTGGGTGTGTCTGAACATTGTTGAGCAGCACATCAGGAAGGAAGCAGCTAACTATGACAGGACAGGAGGTCTCCTTTACACACATAAACACAGACACAAACACATTTTAATTCCTTTATTTATGTTCACGTTGATGTCTTTGGGACGTACTTGAAGACACAAACTCTGTCTTCCATACCACCTATCAGCTTTATTAAATTGAGGGCAGGTGGGGGCAGCTTCTCAACATAACTGCTAAGGCATCCCTAACCTCTGTGGTATCACTTTCCAGTGAGGCATTCTACGTGAACTGTAATAAAGTTGGAACTTTATGGCATTATTAGGGTTAGTAAGTAATTTACTAATATAGACTAGCCTTAAGCCATTAGTATGAACATGTTTTGAGTTGCCAGGTTGTGAAAAAATCCTTTTGAATGGTGTTTGTCCTCCTTCAGACACTTGCTTTGTCTTTAGCTCTTTAGCTCATTAGGTAACCCCTCCAGTGGATCATTTGACCATTAACTCTTGGCAGTAAAATGCTGCAGAGCCAAATTCCATTTATTACCAACTTACTAACAATTACGCCTGCATACTTGATGGATTGCTTAAAAAAACCTTTATTAATGACTTACTAACATTTATAACTGCAGACATGATTTCTAAGTAGAAAGTAAGAAACCCATTTAGTAATGTATTTGGCAGTGGGTCTAACTTGCATCCATCAAGGTCCATTGGAGGGGTGTTCCTGATGAATGAAATTGCTAGCTAAAAAGATGCAAGGGTGATACTGGAGCAGATTTAACCAAAGGGATCTGGCAACCTAAATGCTGTCCTTATGAATGGCATCTAACTCAAAAGAATGAGTTATTAATTATAAGTGAAGTCATTTGTTACAACACATAACCCCTTTATAGAGAGTGCTCTTTTAGAAAGTGGTACCACATTTGCAAACCACACACATACAAACACAAGCAGACTGCACTCATAAACCAACCTATGAGACAGAATCAAAACAGACATTTGCCAGCTGTTCTTTACAACATCAGGTGTTTTGACTTTGTTGTTGCACAGTTTGAAAGCAGAAAGCACACCCCAGGAATGTTTCTAGATTGTTATAGATAAAATATAACTGTGTATCTCAGGGCTCCAGACTAACTTTTTACCTTGGTTGCACTGGTGCGCCTAACTTTTTTTATTTAGGTGCACCAACACAAAATTTAGGTGCACCCACATTTTTCCTTGCGTCGCCGTTAACGCCACAATTTCAAGGTCACCTTTTTATCACGCTCCATATACATTCATATATATCATGTAAATGATTTTAAACAAGAATAAGTTGTAGGTAAATACTTTAGTTGAAGCACAATCATACTGCATATCAAAATATTTAAATAAGAAATGTTTAAAGTACTTCACTGATCTGCCAAACTAAAACATTTTAAATAAAACATTTCAAAATAGAAAGTGCTACTGTTTCAAAGTGCTTCCCTGAACTGGGACCTAACATTTCATGGCTCAAAGTCTTATAGCGGCCCCCCCTTGCTGTCGCATGCCCCTCAGATGAACCTGCTATTTAGCCTTCTTCCCCTTTAGCCTTGGCTAAACCAGCTCTCCACACTCCCTAGCATCAAAAACCCCACACTGATTCTTATTAGATATTCCACTAGGACTAAAAATCATATCTCTGTATTTTTTACAAAGTGGGCTAAATGTTCAGTTTTAAATCAAAGCCACTTTTCACAAGCTCCTTTATGAAAACAGATTGTGATTAAAATAAAATGGGAGTGCAATGGACTGAAGCATATGCTACTCACAGAGTGACGGCTGACTCATTATGAAGGGGTCCAGCACAGGGTCGAATGCTTTGGCGGGTCAGCGGCGTTACACACGTCTTGTATATGAAATGTCTGTATTGTCACTGCGCTGCATTTTTATGAACTATGATATTCTGGCCACATCTCTCGCCCAGGTCCAGCAGGCTCCGTCTGAAGTTAGTTGCATTCAATAACTTTGTCTGTGTTTTTCGCCGTGCGGCGGCCGCAGTAACAGAGTTACCAGCGGAAACAATGATACAAATACAGGTTTCCCTCTCTTGCTTAACAATATAGAGCTGTGTTAATAACAATTAAACTGTAGACAAATGTCGCAGTGTGGACCGACGCTGTCTCTCTCCATGTTGCAAGGGGCCGTGTGTGACAGTGTGAGTGAATGGGGGCGGGGCTGCGCGGAGAGTAAGAGAAGAGATCCAAACACAGGCACGGCTTTACAGAGGAAATGGGTCATGTAACGCAGCATTAAACCATATCGACATAAACGACATCGCTTTGTTCGTGGAGAGGCAGCGGAGAGGACGTTAGGTGCACCGGTGCGACCTAGGAAAAATGTTAGTCGCACCCTTACAAAATTTGGCCGCATGTGCGACCAAATTGGTTGCACTCTGGAGCCCTGTATCTCCAACTAACATGTTATCAATTCTATCAAGTCTTTCTATACAGTTTAAAGAGATTTATACACATGGCATCATTCACAGGAAATCAGAGATTTTTGATGCAAACATGAGCAGTGAACCTATCATGAAGCCAATGAGAAAGATCGAGGTGGTATGGACCTGTAATCTGGCTTTAGCTGTACAAATGAAACATGAGTAGCTGAGGAGGTTATCAATTGACATCAATTGCATAGGTCTTAAATATCTAATTACAGAGTGATCATCAGCGAGCCTGGGAACTAGAGGAATCTGCCGAGCTCATGATCATCAGCAGAAGGACATGGCAGTTTTTCCCACTAAGTTAAACCAGTGCAGAGTTGTTGTTGTTGTTGTTGTTGTAAATCCACTCAAAGTCTCTCTGCATTAGCAGTGAGTGACATTGACCCTCACATGGATCAAAGGATCAGTTATGATGTCCTTCGAAACAATTATAGTTTCAGAGTCAGCCCAGTGCAGGGTCACTCCAGTTGTTACACAGCAGTCACTCAAGTCATAAAAGACTGATCATAGAACAAAGCCAACTGAGCATGTGTCCATTTTGCTGTTGGAAGCCCAGAATAGCTGGCTTGTCCTCTTTTGCCAGGTCTTGTGTACAAAATCAGATAATCTCTCCCCAAGCTCCCCATTAGTTTTATTATCATTACTCCACATGATCAGCTAATTGACTGCCTCGTAGCATTGCAGATCCACTCCACATTTTGTACAATGAACCTTCCTTTTGAGTGTTTAAGCACTTACTTACAAAGCAAACAAAGCTGGATTTTAGACAGACTGCCTGCCGAATAGCCTCCAATTCCATCAGCAGTGAACTCTCAATCAGGTCCAGCTTAGAAACAAACTCAGAAGTTATACAATTAACCGGCTGTTTCTAACCACCTGCTAGACATGTATATGTGTCATGTAAACCACAAATGCAGAAAATACACTTTGATTTACTGGTGAATTACCTCAAAGTCTTTCCTACACAAACACACACAAAACCATTAACAGACATATAGTAGCAGGGTAGTACAGCAGGTGGGATTTCGAAAGCAAGCGTGGACTATATAAAGATTTCTATAGAGCAGGGTCTCCTCTCTTTTATGTGTTTTTTTAACCTCTCATCCGCCTCTACTCTCTTCTTCTTCTTCTTCTTCTCTTCTTAATGCATGTTGGTATGGAAACTGGCTTATAAACGGTTCAGGTTGCCAACGTCCCAACTCACATAGCAACCACCAACCAGCCTCTCAAAATGTTGACGTGAAGCAGCTTTGTGATTTCTACTGAATAGAAGCAAGGAAGGTTTATTATTTTTTGGTGTGTGGATATTCTGCCCGTCGTGATACAATGTACAGATGATGTAGCACTGGGGAACAAGAGACCATGGCTTTTTACAGAAAGAGCTGGTTGATTTGAATTGAAATGACGCCCACACATCTACCTTGAAATTGACTGTGTAAATGAAGGACATTCTGCAGTGCTTGAAAAGCTATGACATTACATGTCATTTAGCTGACGCATTTATCCAAAGCGACTTACAATTGCGATATATCAGAGATAGATCACACGCCTCTGAAGAAACTAGGAGTTAAGTGTCTTGCTCAGGGACACATTGGTTGATGTATCGCAGTGGGAATCGAACCCAGCTCTCCCACACCAAAGGCATGTGTCAGATCCACTGCGCCATCACCACCCCCAGTCATGAGTCATCTTAAGACCTTTGCTTGCAAAACAAATGTCCATAGCAATATACAGTATCTTGTTCATTTAACATACACAGTTGTCAATGTGTGATGTAAATACAGTTTGACTACAAGGTCAAATAGGTTATGTATGGGTTTTTAAGGAGGCTTGTCTGGTTCAGTACGCTGGCTGTATTTTTCCACATCCTGTTGGCAGTGTTACTGATGCTTGTTGCATTCAGATTCATTGTTTCAAAGTACTGTGCCTTACAGAGTAGAGTCAGGTTAACAAATTCATTACACAGTTGAAATGGGTTATCAATACAAACAGTGCAGCCCGCTCTTAAGTGAGTGATTATGTATGACTTTCCAAAGTAGGGTGTGTCATTGTCGCTTTCCTGCTGTTGTTTTACTGCTTGTGATGTTTAAGGAAATTAATTATGAGTAAGAATAAGGTTAAGTTGTACTGACACACACCTTTCTCTATGCTGTTAGTCATACACCATGTGGTGAACACACTTTTATTAAAGACACATTGCAGTTCCGTGAGTGCATAGACTTTTTAGCATTGATGGCCCCAGCGGGAATCACACCACTAACCTTGTTTTTTCTCTGCTCTATACCTACATACTTACAGACTGATTAAATGACCTCTCAATGCTCTTGCATATATAATATAAGATGAAGTGAATGCACTGCATGTTTGGTATGAAATGTGAACACTGTTGGCACAGGATAGATAGATAGATAGATAGATAGATAGATAGATAGATATATAGATAGATAGATAGATAGATAGATAGATAGAGATGGATGGATGAGTGCCATGGATATTATGAGCATACTGTCTGATACGAAATTATGAAACAAAAACCACAATATGCTTTTTGATACTGTATGAGACAATAGAAATAGAAGATCAGTGGTTGAATCAAGGTATAATTTTGGCCTTAAATTTAAGATAATTTTTTATTATTGATTATTCTGTAAAAAGAAATTGTTTGTCACAAGAGTCCTCAGTGAATTTATTGACTTTTTATTTCGGCTCCTATAATAATTAAATTGAGAAGCTGCACATACTCGCATAGAATTAGTGAATCTTTGAAATTTTTTCTTGATAAATGATTAAAATCAATCAATTACTTATAATTAACCAATGATTTATCGACTAATTGTGTTAGCACAGTGTGCAAAAGGTAGCTAAGGCAGAACCATCAATAACACACTGGTTCAGAATAGTGTGCAGTTTAAGAGAGAGGTAATAGAGGATAGAGGTAGAGCACCTTATACTCATCCCTGATCCAACCCAACTATCTACAACTTATACTCCCACTGCAAGCACAACCATTTACTTCCTATCTCTTATCTTTTCTGTCTCCTCTCACAACAGAAGCATTTCTCCAAATGCACATTTCTCATTGAGCTGAGCACATTTCTGAAGCAGCCACCTTCAAAACGGGTAACCACTATTTGTTTCACAGAAGAGGATTTCAATGTGTTTGCAGGCCTCTTTTAAGCTGGGACGGAGTGAAAGAGACACTTCCAATGTTTTTCATGTCATGGAGGATTGCTTTTATAGAATGCTGCTTTTCTTTTGGCCGAGGAAAATAAATAATCTGTGGAGAGGCAATAATCTGGCAATGTTGTTCTATAATACTCTTGTACTTCAAATATGTACTTAAACCTACACTAAAAACTGCCCTTAAAAATAAAAAAATAATTAATAATACAGTTTAATGAGAAGCTAGTATAATTCTAAAAAAACATACTAAATATTTATTTCCTTTCAACATCTTCAATTCAAATGTTTTTTTTATCCTTTTTCTCCAGCTCAGTCAGATCAGCAGGAAGAAAACTGGTTGTGTGGGGGATGAGAGAAGCTTCCATTCATGCGTGTGTGTGTGTGTGTGTGTGTGTGTGTGTGTGTGTGTGTGTGTGTGTGCGCGAGAGAGAGAGAGAGAGAGAGAGTGCGCGCGCACGGGTGCATCAGGATGCTGTTAATATAGCTCCACCATTATGTAGATTAGCCCTCTTCCCCTGAGTGCATCTTCACCATTCAGACCTTTCAATCACTCCACCGCTTTATGGGAGTCAGGGCACACACCACACACACACACACACACACACACACACACACACACACACACACACACACACACACACACACACACAGATATTTACGTACATATGCACTTTCAATCACAGTCTTTTATGGGCATTATAGACCCACATAGAACCACATTACAGCCAACAACACATACATGTTGACATACACTTTGTGCACACACACACACACAAACACACACACACACACACACACACACACACACACACACACACACACACACACACACACACACACACACACACACACATACACACACACACACACACACACACACACACACACACACACACACACACACACACACACACACACACACACACACACACATACACACAGCAGACCAAGGTTACTGGCTGTCTCCTCATCAGATTCCAGGTCCATGGCTTGCTAATTATGTTCTGCTGCACTGTAGATATTCATGCTGTCTCGCTTGTGTCTTTTTGTGTGTGTGTGTGTGTGTGAGACTGTAAAACAGCAGCTGAGCAGTGAGTAAATGATCACACTGTGGGTTTGTGTGTTGATTGCATTTGAGCAGCAACAACAGTCCCTGTTTTAATCACAAACCCAGGATCAATACTCTAGTCAGATGAATTACGCAGCAGTGATGTTCTAGAGTGCGCGTGTGTGTGCGTGTGTGTGTGTGTGTGTTATAGGGTTATAGTGCCTGTTATAGGAAACAGTGTGCAGTGCTGATGATATCTTTGTGTATCTTGCTGCTATTACCCAACACTGGTCAATACAGTCTGAGGTTCAGATGTACTGGAATAACCTTTCACCATATTTACAAAACAGGCAGCATCTGGGTTTGCTGAGATTATTCTGCATTTAATAGCAGAGCTCATTCTTCTCAACATGACTCCATCAACTAAGGTCAACCTCAGCTGCTCATGTGAAGTCCATCTCTCTTCACCTCTACCTCTTCAAACATTGATTGAATCCACAGATCCAGTGTTGGTTTCAATATTTAATTTAACATTAGCATGTTACAGCTTTAATATAGTACAGTATAAAGTATATTTATGTTGTACTAAATCGTAGTACAGGGTCGAAAAAATATCTTTTAGTATGTTCAGAAATGCAAATGATTACGTCTGATTTAGTACGTTCGAGTAGTTAAAGTTTCTTAAAGATGTATCATTTGTTTCAGGCAATTTCAGCCTCCAGTAAACACGTCACAACAACAGTACTTCGTTGTGATTGCTTTTCCAACAATTAACAGTATCTTCTACCAGTGAGGCCAATTTTCATTTGATTTAGAGAAGCTGCTTTTGTCAGCTGGTTGTAATCCAAAACTGTCACTGTTTGCCTGTAATAGTTTTAAATGTATTCATTCAATACCGGTTTAAGTGATCTACATTTTAGAAAGCCCTTTTAACATGCTTAACATGCTCAACAATTATCTTATCTTGCCGCAATACATTTAAAAAACCGTCAAGGTTAATAAAAGTCAAAATCTCAAATCAAAGAATCACCAGCATAGTGTTGACTTGATACAGCAGCTTAGCAAATACATTTTTCATTTGATATGACATGACATTGTGTGTAGCTGCTGGCAAGCTTGTTTTTAGGAAATGGCTCTGAGGTTTGTTGTCAGATTTATAGACTACATTAGACAGCCCTATTCAACCAGCTGTACAGCTTCATGCTAAGTGTCCTGTCACTACCAATGTCACCTCGGAGCTGTCAGCGGCACAAGGGACAGATTGTGGCTAATATGATGAATCTGCAGGCTGATTAAATGTATAGAGGTGTTTTCAATCTTTGGTGCATTATAAATATAAATTTGACTGTTGTTTTTTAATATACATTAGGGTTTATTTCTGGGGGGGTTCTGGATTTATTTAACAGGAATTTGTTGTTTTCTTTTGAATTAAGAAAAATCAATAAATCAGTCTGTGTGAAAATCAGACTATAGAAATAGCATTTGTAGGGAAAGCACTGACGCAAGAGTACCTCACTTACTGGGAACAATGATAAACATAACAACAAAACTATCTCACCTGAATGTCCATTTATTAATAATAGCCAATATTGAAGAGAAGGAAAAAAAACAATGGAAATGTGAACATCTACAATAGCCTGACAAATATAGTAGGTAAACTTCATCTTATGTTGAAGATCATGTGATATGACCTCATTCACTCCTATTTAATGTAATCATTTGCAGGTTTTGTTTTTGTGTGAGCTCATTAAAGATGGCAAGTGCAGGGCTTCCGCTGCTGGTTTTGATTGACAAAGAAAACAGCAGAGTGCTTTTTTTTATTTAACCTTTATTTAACCAGGAAGAGACTCATTGAGATTAAAAATCTCTTTTTCAAGAGTGTCCTGCCCAAGGCAGGCAGCAGTACAACCACACATACAGTACATGCAAATACAAAATACACAAAAAACACTAATAACATAAAACAACAGAAACAGCAAATCCCTCAAAGTCAACCAGAATGCTTAACACGTCAGGTAAAACATCTACAGCCAGATGTGGCTGCCTCCAAGTCAAACAACATTCTCTTAAAAGCGACCAATGAGATTAGTTCAGTAAGTTTCATGGATTTCTGTAACTTGTTCCATGTAGAAGGAGCAGCAAACTTAAATGCCTGTTTCCCCAGCTCAGTTCTAACCTTTGGAACAAATAGAAGGAAAAGGTCCTGGGAACAAAGATTGTAAGTCCCGGTACTATTTACATTGATGTAGGTCAGAATGTAGGATGGAAGGAGACCTAAGATAGCCTTGTATATGAAAATATGCCAGTGTTGAAGTCTCTGTGTTGATAGAGAAGGCCATCCAACACGTTCATATAGTTCACAATGGTGAGTGAGAGTTTTCATACCAGTGATGAACCTCACCATAGTCAAGTACAGACATAAAAGTAGCAGCGACCAGCCTCTTTCTAGATTCGAACAAGAGGCAGCAACATTTAATCTTTTTGCTAGCTGCTCAATATGAAGGGTAAGAGTAAGAGATTCATCAATTAAAATACCAAGATATCTGTACTTAGATACACATTACATTTTTGTACCCTGAGAAGTGAGGACAGAGGGCAGATTTGATTTAAATTTTGAATTTGAAAAAAGCATCACTTTAGTTTTATCTGCATTTAAAACAAGTTTTAAATCATAGAGATTATGTTGAAGCGTGTTGAAAGATGTAACTGAGAGAGGGCCTGGTCTGCGGCAGGTGCTGAGCAATACAGTACAGTGTCATCAGCATAAAAATGAAATAATACGTTAGACACATTATGATCAATGTTATTGATGTAAAGGATGAATAACAGTGGCCCCAGGACTGACCCCTGAGGCATACCTTTTGTTATTTTTAGGTAGCGAGAGGTGCTGCCCTCCACCTGCACACACTGGGTTCTGTCTGTAAGGTAATTAACAAACCAGCCAACAGTTTGTTCACAAAGCCCAGCCATATACAGTCTCTGTTTAAGCACAAGGTGGTCCACTGTATCAAATGCATTTGAAAGGTCAATAAAAAGGGCTGCACAATGCTGCTTGTTGTCCGTGGTTTCAATAAAATCATTTAAAACTTTAAGAGCTGCCGATGTACTATGCCCTTTTGAAATACTTCACATTTGAAGCAAATGAACAAGGAAATTATTATTATGATTATCCCTGTGGAATATTATTCAAGGTATTGTATTGAAATTTAAAATTACAGTATTGTGTCACACGACTTCAGACACCAACGTTAATTGTTGGTAGGATGGGATGTTGGTGGGATGCAAACCACAACGTCAGTCAGACACATTGTAAACATCCGACCTTTTCTTCTATCGGTTTTGCACCAGTATTACATTGACATCGCAGTTTTCTCACCATCATGATTTTAATGTTCATAAGAGGGCACCAGTCAAGAAAACGTTAACATTGATCATTTTTAAATGTTTGAACCAATGGTCAGTGTGGTCTTTTTTATGAGGAGAACAGTGTCCAAAATCTAGGTGAAAAAGGTGAAAATCTGTAAAATTCTTCTAAATATTTGCAATTGGGTTCATAATTCCACTGCCTCCCATTTTGTCAAAGTGAGTCAAGCATGTACTGTACCTGTAGTATGTGTATATTTTTGTGTGTATATCTTGCTGGCGCATATATAGACAGTAGGAAAGTGAAACATGGGGAGGGTTGACAGAGGCAGTAAGACCCAGAGGAGAAGCAGAGAAAAAAGAGAAAGAGAGCGAGAGAGAGACAGAGAGAGAGAGAGAGAGAGAGAGAGAGAGACAGAGAGAGAGAGACAGAGAGAGAGGTGGGAGGAGAGAGGAGGAGGGACTGTGTTCACTCTATGCGTTGCAGCTGGTGTTAGCATCCCAGTGTGTGTCTCAGCCTGCCGGCGCGAGTGTGTACATCGGTGCGTCGCTGTGTGTGTGAATGTGTGTGTGACTCCAGCGCTCTCTTTGCGTACGACAGGACGAGATGACATGACTGCGCTCGAAAGGAAGAAAGGAAAGGACCTGTAAGGACTTCACACACTCACACACACGTAAACATGCTCACCTTTTCCCCTACATTCCCTCACACACACACCTTTAAATTCCTGCACTCCTCACTTCAGGGAAACGATAAGTTGTGTGTGTGTGTGTGTGTGTGTGAAAATATTCCTTTTCAAGCAGCTTATCATTCAGACTGTAACAGCTGACTCCATGTGTGCACAGCGGACAACTCAAACACATACACACAGAGGGTCCTGACTGTTATTTTTGATGCCTGCAGACGCGGTCAGCAAGTGTTTCTGCGTCCTGAGGAGAGTTCAGCTCCAGCCCTGACTACCAGGCAGTCCACCACGTTGTCCGAACAACTCCAGGTAGGATTTATTCTTCTATTCTCTTCTTTCTTGTCCCAGCTGTCTGAAAAACAGGATGCTGTATGTTTCATGCCCTCTGCCCTCTTCTCTCTTCCTTCTTCCTTTCAATTTTGTATTTATTTTGTCCAGTCCGTAACAACTACAGCGGCTGGGATACATTCCCTTCAATATACTGTACTCTCCTAGTTTTCCCTTCATGCAATCAGTCTCAAAATCCCTTTTGAGGAGGAATTTTCTTTTACTTATCTTGTCCTGTCCCTCAATCTCCCTCTTTCTTTATTCCTCACACACTCACACACACACACACACACACACACACACACACACACACACACACACACACACACACACACACACACACACACACACACACACACACACACACACACACACACACACACACACACACACACACACACACACACGTCATTTCCTCACCCTTCTTGTTTCTCGGTACAAGTAACTTTTGTCTGGTGCAGGTAAGTTTCAGCTCCTGTTGCTGCAGCTTTCTGTGTTACTCTGTTGATTGATTCGGTGAGATACGTATTACTTGCTTGGGGCTTGTGTGTGTGTGTGTGTCTGTACAGTGTGAGCACAAGAGTGTGTTTTTGCATGTGCTTGCATTTGTGATTTATATTGCAGAGGGATTTAATGTAGTTGGCAGCAAAATAGAAAAAAAAACCGTTTGATTGGCTGCCAGTGTCGACATGTTCTGCTCAGATCCAATTACCTCGACTCACAGAGACGCAGGCACATGTGCACACACGTTGATGACACACAACCCTACATGCACAAATTTTGCCATTCATACAAGAAAGAGATTAACAATCACATAAACAATATGAAGAAATGCTCATTAGTTGTGTAGTCTGTGTGGCAGGGTGAAGATCAATTATGTACATACAAATTTTACTTATTTAACCTTTTACTGGAGTGTGTGTGTGTGTGTGTGTCTTTGTGTCTGTGTGTGTGTGTGTGTGTGTGTGTGTACCTGTTGTTATGGTGCTAATGCACTTCTGAGTCAGCCCTCCACATACACATTTCCGCAGTCAGTCGTTGTTGAAAGTCTTGTCCAACTGCATTCCTGCGCATGTGTGCTCGTTGCTGAAACATCCCCGATATTGTGATACTGTCTTTGATTTGCTGCTGGTGAATATGCAGCGTGTGCAGCGCCACCTGCAGGAGCTGCATGAAATAATTACACTTGTTAAGGTTTCAAATGTGTGTTTCAAGGAATCACTTATTTTGTATGTATTTTTGTGAGAGGTTTTACAGGTTTGTTTCTTGAGGTTTTGATGATGTCATGACTCTTGTCCTCTGAATTGACGAATTATGACAAAGATGTCAAGGTGACCACAAAGGCTTGCGTGTGGGCTAATATGAATCATATATATGCGTGTGAGCCAATAAGGGGGTAAAAGCATCAGGCTAATCTCTTCTCAGTCTCCAGCAGAACAGATGTGAGGATTAATTTGGCAGGGCATCAGGGTTGGTGCTTGCGTGCTTGTATGTTTGTGTATTTGTGAGGGAAGGACTGCCTACTTCCTTTAAAATTACACAAAATACGTGTTTGTGTGTATCTTTTATATGTATATATATATATATATATATATATATATATATATATATATATAAAAGCGCTGCTGTCCTCTGTGTTTGTGTGTCAATGCACATTTTTGTTTCATATTCATATACTGTGCTTCAATCTGAGCCTTTAATTATGCGCTATCTGTGTAATTTGTGTAAGGCTGAACAAGTGTGTGCACCTTTAAATGACGGTGAATCACCGTGACATTGTGCTTACACAACAAACTCTTTCAGGTAGACAACTGGCTGTTGATTCGAATTGCGGAGATATGTGACGTAACATTTTAAAGATATATATATAAATTAGTGCTGTCAAACGATTAAAATATTTAATCACGATTAATCGCATTGATGTCATAGTTAACTCACGATTAATCGCAATTAATCGCACATTTTTATCTATTCTAAATGTCCCTTGATTTCTTTTTGTTCCATTATATTTTCTCATTTTAATGCTCTTATTAACATGGAAAAGTTGATCTGCTTTGTGCAAATGTTTTTATTTATTGAAAACAACATTGGCATATACGTATTGTTCAATTTCACACTAACATTCACACTTGGAGCTAATAATCTGTTACATAATGTAATACTGTTACCTCCATTTTCCATTGCAGATAGTACTGCCTTATGCCTGAGGCCAGCGTGGCAGGTCATCATAGCGACTATGGTTTCCCCCGACTCATTTCCTGGTTGTCCTTCTCCATAAACAACGTAAAATCAAGGAGATGGTTAACTTTCCCTGCTCTAGGTTTCTTACCGTGGTCAAAAAGAACAGGGGAGACACTTTGTTTCTCTCACTATGACTCTAGAGTCGCTACTCGCTCCAAAGCTAATCACCATGTCGAGCCTACTAGCTACGTGGCTTGCAAGCCCAAACAAGTGTGTGTGGCAGCAGCGGCGTGTGTCTGTTTTGTTTCCGGTCTAGCTAGATCTGAAAGAACGTTAATCTCGTGATAAAAAAATTGACGGCATTAAAATGGGTTTGCGTTAACGCTGTTAACGCATTAAACTGACAGCCCTAATATAAATACAGAGGTTCGACCTATCTGACATTTCTGCTGTGCTTTTTTTTTGGTACTGTGTTGCTTTGCTAGTGTCTTTGGTAAACCAAATTTAATGTTTGTTACAAACAGCAACATCTCACCGCCGGTCGGACTGACTGCTAGTTTTGGGTGTTATCATTTTCTTTAGTCTGTGGTCCAACAGGTAAATTAGATCTCCAACATAACGTTGAAAGTGCTGACATATGAAAGCATCAAACTTGCATTTTAAATGAATGAGATGAGTATATCCAGTTGTTACTCTCCCCAGTTTGCTCAGAGCCGGGGTTTTCTCCCTGGAAGTTATCACATTGTGATTGGGTCTATTATCTGTATATGTCATCTTCATTACTCAATACATTTAGCTGCACAGATGTTTTGTAATACCAACAAATTCTGGGCTGAATATTGATGTTGAAAAAGGCCATTTAAACATAAACACAATTATAATTATTTGTGTGTGTGTGTGTGTGTGTGTGTGTGTGTGTGTGTGTGTGTGTGTGTGTGTGTGTGTGTGTGTGTGTGTGTGTGTGCGTGTGTGTGTGTGTGTGTGTGTGTGCATTTGCGCGTGTGTGTGTCTGGAAATGACAGAATCATGACTATTGCATAAGTTACAATTGCTTGTGTCTGCCTGCCTTTGTGTGCATGTCTGCCCTTGCAGGTGGAATTTGTTATTCTGATCTGACCACAACGATTTGATGTTATGATTCCAGATCAGTGTTTCCCACATACTTTTTTTCATTTTCAACCACATACTGAATAAGAACCAAAACTCAATACCAGGAAGATCTACAACAGCCCCACACCAGTGGAGCTACCATCAATATTCTACATGGACAATTTTCAGGGAGACATGAGATTGATAAGCTTGATATTCAGCACATTTAGTCAAGCGCACACACAGCAATGGAGCCTGTTGTGGGTGAGCATTCAACGCTTACGTGTCTCCAATGGCAGCCCAGGACTAATGACCTATGTAGGTAGTGTACTACTGCACCAGAGAACCATTGTATTCCATGACCTTAAAAGCTGCAGAAGTAGTGGATCCAGACACTGAAGTAACAATACTACAGCCTGTGCCTTACATAAAGGTGACAGCACAGCACAGCACAGCTTGTCACATCCAGTGCAAGATCTAAATAACACCTCAGTGATACTTGAAACCAAAAACGTATTAATCTAACGCTGTAAGTACAAAGTCTTCACACTGAAGGCAAAGATACACAGCTCTGCTGAGCATACAAAACAGAAGGAGAGTGATTATGATTAAGAGTCTTATGGAGTACAAAGTGGACCACAGTATTACCACATTATTGTGGCCATATAATGCTCCAAATATTGTCAGTCGTGCAGTTTATATCCATCAAGTGTGCCCTCCTCTTTTCGGTTTTATTGCATTGATCAGTTCTCGAGTTAAATTACTGGAAGCAGGATCTACAACGTTCTCCAATTCCCAACACCGTTCTTGAGTACAAATGCCGAGGGACTCGAAGATAACAGGTAGGGCTTGACATGCATGAGTAGGAGCTGCAGCAGTGGTGAATGTGCAGTGAGTTGGCAGCTTAAATCGATCGCCCAGTTGGTAATGGGAGTAGATGAGCTTGGTTGGTGCATCAGCCAATCTAGAGCACAGCACAAGTTGAGTGGTGTGTGTGAGCTAGCTTGCAGACTTTGTTTCATTTTCCTGAATTTGATCAGAAAAAGTACAGTATTGTGTCCAGACAATTTCAGTGTCTGGGTTTATATTGCAGTATGAACATACTGTATATGCCATGATTTCAAGTGAGAAACATGAAATCTTGAGTGCAAGTAATTTGTTTGTTTCTATGTGTGTGTGCATATGATTAATACACATGGATGGATTCAGCTAGGTTTGTTCCCTATAAAGTAGATAAATGCACATAAACAACATTTTCTAAGAAAGTGTTGTGTCTTGTGTACATTTCTCTTAAATTTAGGGGTTGTTGATTTTGTCCTCCATGTGATCATGGTGAGAGCACAAAGCAGCCCTTAAAATACCACCCACCTGAGCTGCTTGATAAAAGAAAATCCCTCCTCTATGCAGTAAAAACACTGACGAGTGTTGATTCCCAGACAGAAGAAACAGACAAGATGGGCTTCCAACAGTAAACATTATGCATCAATAATAATTTGTAAATAAAACACCACAAAAGTCAGCAGATATCAGCCCTCTGTATGTTTAGCTACAGTTTTATGGATCTGTTTAGTTTAGTTAGTCTAGTTTAGTAGTTACTTTCTTGAACCAGTAAGCTTTATTTATAGTGAACTTCATATATCCTGCTGTAAAACAAGATCAAATAGTTAATTTTCATTTTCTTTTAATGTCTCTGTACAATTATGAGTTAAATGTCAGTTTAAAGTTCACAACATCGTTCTAAAAATAAGGTATTTATTGTGGTTGGCTTAAAACATTACTCAGGCTCAGCCCATGACAGTTTACCAACTACAACTGGTTTAATCTCTGATAATACTGTGTTGCTTGTAATATATGCTTGTTATAATATGCTTGTGTTGAGTAACTATAGATAAAAACATTTTAAATGTTATTACCAATGTTTTTAAAGTTTTAAGCAGTAATTTGAAAAATAACCTATGATTACAGTTATTGTAACTGAAGAATATTGAAGATCTATTCTGTTGCATGTGTTTAACATAACATAATCACATAAGTCTTTTGACTCAGATATTTGCAGTAAGTTTGGAGTTAAGGGAAACATTTCCAGCCTTGCTTCTGGTTTTCTGTTATTTGGTGCTGGTTGTTTGGAGCCTTTATAATAATAAACACATGTATTATTTGTACCCGTTCCAAAGTTAATGGCATATTGGGCTAAAATATAGTTATTTTGTTTATTTCATCCTTTCTCCTGCTGTGGTGGCATTTCTCCTGTTGCAGGGCTCACAATAGCTGAATGATGCAAATACAAACACAGGGAAGAGAGTGTTTTAGTTAGTGTGGGATTATGTGCTATTGGGTTCAAAGTGATGAGAAGACATTTTCACTAGTAGAGACCATTGGGCTTTGCCTGCCACAGCGCTTTGAATCACATATTCTGATGAATGACCACCGACACAAGGGCACCTTAACTTCGCAACAACAACCCTCTGAGAGTGCTGTATAGATTTGAGTTTGTATGTGCATGTGTCAGGGTAAGGGATTTTTCTTTGATAAATGGTCTGCGTTATTCACTGCTGCTGAATTTGATCTCAAGTGGATCCCTGCAGAGTATTGTGCAAGCTCGTTCTCTCTTTCCTTACACAGACAATACACCCAGTGCACTGTGTGTGTGTGTGTGTGTGTGTGTGTGTGTGTGTGTGTGTGTGTGTGTGTGTGTGTCTGTGTCTGTGTACCTATACGGCTCACTAGCCTACATGCATCTATCTGCAGGTAAAATTATGGTATGGTTGTATATTTGCTAGTGTGCAAACCCCCTACTGACTTGCTAAACTCAAAGAAGTATGAGTAGGCACTTGAGTGCCCTCTATTCATTCAGCAGGGCTAGCTAATAATGACACATTCACTGTCTTTTGGCTGAGTTAATACAATTAATAACAAGGCAAGAGCAGGCAAAGTAGACGCACACTGAGAGGCAGAACACAGTGTTGCAGTGGGTTATTTTTCTTAATCAGGGTCTTGCATTGTGTTGTTTTAGATGGCTGCAGTGCATACAAGCGCTATATAAATAACATACCATTCGCCATGTACAATAGAATTAGTCTTTGGCTTGACTTTCTTCCCTTGAACATTACATATTTTATGGTAATTGAAAATGTCTGTTATTTTAACAATTTTTTCCTATTTAGAATCCCTCTTCACTGCAGTCCTGGGTTTCTGTGGTGGTAAATGACTAGTTTCCCTCTGCACCACTTGTACACAGAAATATCAATTCTAGTCACTAGTTTTTAAGTATATATGATTAACTAGCAATGCATTAGTCTATACAAAGAGAAAGTCAAATCTCCTCTTGCTAAAATATTTTATGGAAAGATGACATGACCATCAACTATTGTCAAGAGTTATTTTTCTAATGCCAATGAGTAGCTCATGCTTTCAGGCGTCATAGTCATAATCTATCTAGAAGCCATGTAATCCAGACTCACTAGCTCAGTGCTAGCATTAGCTTGCACCATGACGTGACTTGCCACTTCTTGAAACTCCCAAGCTTTATAAATAACTATTATAACTTGGCAATGCAGATCATATTTAAAAAAAACATGATTATGCAACTGCATGCCATAAGTCTGAAATAGTTTAAGGGAAATTTGACATTTCTAGAATTGTTGTTTAATCTTGTGGTTCTTCTACTTTCAAAATCACAAGCAAAAACTAATACAATTTCCAAAAGTGCTGTGGCCATCCAGTGGGTGTTGAAATTAGTACTGCTATGTCTAAGTGAAAGACACATTATCAATTTGTCTATTGCACAGCCTACTTCACAGTAAATGATGTCAAGCTATGAGAGAGAATTGAAATTGTCAGGTGGCATCAGACTAGAGGGCACATTCAACGCTTCGAGCTAAACAGAAGAAAAAAACAACTGATGAGTCATCATTCACCTCATGTAGGCAGAAAGACTACAGAGAAGTTCGTCTTCTGCAACTTCTTGAAGTGATACTCCACCTAAAATATCTTTCCTTAGCATCAAACATGCCTTTGTAGGCTTGAAAAGTTTCTTAACTGAAGGAGAACTGCTGTGGTCAGCTTGTATAGAAATATGTGGCCATATATCTACAACTAAATGTATAAAGACACACGTTTTGTAAATCCCTTGTTTGCTCATTCACTATTCACTACATGATATACACTGAATTGGGTTCATCTTTTTTGGTGTGAACAGATTTTTACCCACATTTTATGTCCTCACATAAGTTACCTGCTGCAAAGGACACTGATCACAGTGGTTAGTGGTGCTGTTGTGATGGGTACAGATCAGAAAATATTTGCCATAAAAGTGAAGAAAATAAAGAGAAAAAAGGTTGCTGATAATGAGCCCTGTATCAGATTAACCTATAGGGAGAAGCCATGCATGAAAAGTTAGAATATTTCTTCACTGTTTCTGAAGCCAATGTATAAAATCTAAAATCTAAGGTGGGTGGCTTGCCCACGCTCCTTCTACAAAAAGAGTAGATGGTTTTCTCTTCAACTGGCATCGCTGCATAGCTCACCGCCAGCGAGGCCAAGTTAGATAAGGATGTGAGTGCAGAGGCAGGAGAGAGAGGGAGCATGAGTAATAGACATTTTCTTAACCGCAAGAACAGCAACCAAAGGGGAGGATGGATGGATATATACAGTATATACAGTAGATAGATAGATAGATAGATAGATAGATAGATAGATAGATAGATAGATAGATAGATAGATAGATAACACTCAAGTAACCCTGGGGAAAAGGATGCATTTTTCTATTCACTTTTCATTTCCCTCGTAATATCTTGCAGTGTTTTTTGGGGGGTGTTTGTGTGTTTTAGTGCTTTTCTTTTCTGTCCCATTCAATTTGTGGTCCTTTCATTGTGGTAATAGCAGCATTACTGAATGGAGACTTAAAGGGGAGGGAGAATGAGGGGGGAGAATAAAAGGCAGAGAAGAATGAAAAGAGCAGAGGAAGTGAGTGAAAGAACAGCGAGAGAAGAGTGTCAGTATGTGATGCGATTTCCCAGAGGGATTGAACTAAAAGAGAAGGGCGTGTCCCTTTCTCTCTGACTCGCTCACAACCAGTTTGTGTCTGCCTGTGCAGGCAATGTATAGGGGGGGTGTTGTCACCTACACAGTGTGCCACTCTCAGTACTGACCTTCATGTATCCCTAACATGCTCCAGTTTTCCCATTCGATTTCAATTACAATAACCAGCCA
This sequence comes from Gymnocephalus cernua, assembly GCA_023631565.1. NCBI lineage: Eukaryota > Metazoa > Chordata > Actinopteri > Perciformes > Percidae > Gymnocephalus > Gymnocephalus cernua. Next base: position 22,918,636 of record CM042430.1, read on the forward strand.
TTTACACCAGAAGTGCATGTGTCTTTGTGAGGGTATTTATGTGTGTGCGGGTGTGTTTTTATTTGTTGTTTGGATGTTTTATCACTTCACAGTATCGCCTTTTTAGATATTGGTTGACTGACTTTTGATCTTTATTGCACCAATAATTGATCTTCCATTTCCAAACGCACTTCCACACACACACCTACACATTCATGCACTCAAACTAGCGCTTCAAATTTTCCATAGTCACAGAGGTCAGCATCCCCCAGGCTTATGTACCTTTTACTCTAAAAGCTCAGCTGTGTCAAGAGGGATGCATCAGCACATGTGAGTGGCTTTTAGATATCCCTGTGGAGAAACTGACAGTTAACTGCAAGGCAAATATGAGCTTCTATATCTCTCTGGACAGTCAATGTAAAAATGATTTCTATTTTGCATGCCAAAATGTCCAGTCAGTAAATGTTTGCACACACTTGAACATATTCTGCCTTGTTAACTCACACAATTAACATAAATGCTTATTGCAAAGCACTTTATACATTTGTATATTCATATACATGTGTGTATCTACCTATTATGTTATGCAAGAAAGCCCTATTAGTGTAAAAAAAAAAGAAAAACTTTTTTTTGGGAATATCACAGCTGCTATGTCTCCAGTTTACTTCTGGCCAGGAAGCCTTCCCTTCTCTCCACTGTGCTATCTAATAAAGCCAAAATGCCCCTAAAATATAATTTAAAAATGGAGCCTGTACTTATTCCACCACCACCAGCAGCATCCCCACTTTCAGACTAGTCCTGTTGGGAAAGTTTCCCAGAGATACTAACAGAGGGTCCTTATCCATGAAGCCTTTCTTTATTAAAAGTAAAAACATGAAGTACCTCTATTTAGGCAGAATTTAAATCCTACAGTTGTGCAGCTTGTTTATCAGTCACTAGTCTATATCGACGACGATTCATTTAGGGGATTGCTCCAGGGCTGCCGGAAGATCTGCCTGATGTCCCTCATTTTCGGCCGGATGTCTGTTACCTTCCGCTTTCTTTGTGTTGGCATTCTAAACTCCGGTCGATTTATGAGGATTATGGTTAACTACTCCTCAGATCTCTGCATGGTAAATTGAGACAGCTAGCTAGACAGTTTTTTTGTTGCATGACTAAAACAACTTTTGAACGAGCACATGTTCCACCAAAACAAGTGCTATTTTCCAGGGGCACTGTTGTTGTGTCCGGAGCTTTGCGCCGCCCAAGACAATTGTGATTGGTTTAAAGAAATGCCAATAAACCAGAGAACTATTCAGTCATATACTCACTCTGTCTCATGTCAGGCTCTTGAAGCAGTGAGAATTAGTGATGTTAGGTTCTGTGCCGAGGCTTTGGAGTGTGTCGAGAAATCATGCAGTTTTCCGTGAAGCACATATTGAGGCTTGTATTGTTTTAGACTAATGACGTCATTGATTACGTCCGAAGCCTCGCTGCCCATCCATACCACGTGACTGATTTAGGAAGTGGTTTTATTATACATCACAGATCTACACAAGCAAATTCCTGTTTGAGAATACTAATGTTGCCCATCCTGCAATTTTTATATTATACACACACATATTACACACATTTGATAGCCACATTCCTCTCAAGGCAATTAGTTTATTATACAATGTTATGTTATGTTATACAATCATTATATACCACCAGAAATCTTAAATCTTGATCATTAAATATAGTTTTTTTCCTTCTTCTCTTTTTTCTTTAAAGGTCCATTGTTTAACGTGTTTAGTTGTTCATTATCAAAATCTGTGTTGCCTGTTTTTTCATGAAAATTTACCACCACCACCAATTCCAAGTATTTCTTTTGGCTTGAAATTTGACATTTGCATTCGCATGAACTGGGGTAGACGCTCCATATTCATGCGCCATCTTGAAATACGATAACCGGTAAGGGACATACAGGACATACTGCTCCGCCTTTCGCATTTTCGCTGTCACATGATAAACACACAGGTGCTGCTAATGCTGCTAATGGGTATCGTAGCTTCCCGGCCCCGGCAAGTTTGAGGAAGGAAACATGGAGGACCACACGTATTCAAAATCCAAATTTTAGGAACAGGAGTCTTCTTCTTCACCCAGAAAAAGAAAAAGGATATTGAAAAGAGCAAGAGACCGGCTTTTTGAAGCGTGAAGGCTACCGTAGCTGTAATACGTACTTTGAACTGCGTGGTGCGAGAGAGTTGATTGCGATATATGATCTTAACGCTAGATGGGAGAAATTCCCACACATTGGACCTTTAATCTGAGAATGTAACCTGAAGTGTATGAAGCCTGGTGTTACACACTCTGGTACAGTAGTTGGCGGTATGCACCTTAAAATGTTTGTGTGTGATCCGCCATGAATCAGAGAAGAAGAAGAAGAAGAAGAAGAAGAAGAAGAAGAAGAAGAAGAAGAAGAAGAAGAAGAAGAAGAAGAAGACGACTGCATGGAACCATCCCAGAGTGTGGAACACTGATGAGCTCAAAAGAAATAAAGGTTGTAAGAAAGACAATCCGAAAAGTAACTAAATGTGCGCGCTACAAAAGATACTTTGTTTCTGTCAACTAAATAAATATACAGATGTTTGTAAAAAAATAAACACTTTGCCAAACAAAGTGCCAAACAGACTGGAAACTTAAAACTACACCATTCCACTGCTCTATAACTCTTTGCAGATAACAGACTCACATTGTGGAAGGATGATTTGTTTGATATGGTGGGTGTTGTTCACAGTCATCAGACCAAATGTCATGTAGGAAAGGGAGGCCTTAAAGCTCAGCATACGCTCTGACATTTTCGTCAGAGTTTAAATGGGAGTTATAGCAGCGAGCCACCGAGTGCATCAAGGCATCGCCAGCGGTATATGAACTGCAGCACCAGAATCATTATATGGTGTTTTGATTAGGAGTTTCTGCCTGAGGGTGTAGCTGCTGTCGCCTGCAGTGTTGATGCAGAGGTTATGACAGTTGTACTGGTGATAACACAAATATGTGTGTAGTTAACATTATGTGAAATTGCTGCTCTGACTGAGAATAAATGGACCAGTCAGGCCTCAAGCAAACAGATTCACATCACAAATAATTCTTCTCCAGTTTCAAATTTTGATGTGTACAGCTTTAACATACAATTATACTGAAAAAAGTTTGAAAATTAATTCTGAGAGGAAATGTGTGTAGTTCACGTGTAGTGGGTGATTGATGTCAACAGACTCTTCATAAATATGAGTTAAATTAGCTACGTTATGTGAGATGTACCCATGTTTTCATTGAATCTGCTTTAGTAAAGCACTTGAAGTTGCAGCAGTGTTATTGTGAGGTTTGGATTTCTCACATCTTTTACTTGGGTTTGTTTTTGAAATGTAATCTTAAATTGCATTCCTGCTACTAGTATAAAATAATAATCTTGTCTGGAGAGAAAAAAAGCATTTTCTGAAAGTTTTTGAAAGAGTGTGGCGCAATTGTGTTAAATGTAAAATAATGTGACTTATTTGCAAGAAGTGGAAGTAGACTAAACATTAAGGATGGGCATCGCCACTGATTGATTTCCCAATTCGATCCGATTTGATTCAATATTGATTTGATTAGGGATATTTCAGTTACAATGCAAATTTTGCTTGGATGTTTAAAAGATTTTTAGAACTAATGCTATAAATTGTACAAACAACCCTCCAACCTGGTGCATTGTAAAAAAAATAATTGACCGCAAAGCAGTTACATTAAAGCTATAATGCGTAGTTTCTGCCTCCCCCATGAGAAATTCTAAGTAATAACAACAACACTGTCATTGCATCCACATGACACAAGCCTTCCGTGATCGCGCACCACTCCACCCCTCCTCCACACAGTTGCTTGTAGCCAAGGAGGACATGGAGGATTCAAAAAAGACGATGGACTCTTCAGAAGAGGTAATTATCATCACTCGAGTTTCTGCACGTGAAAGTTGCCAGAGGACACAATTTTCTAAACATAGCCATACTGAGAAATACTGAGAGCGTTTTGTGGAGCTGATAGTTTTTATTAGCTTTGTATTAACGCACTTGGCAATGGCTGCGTTCATTAATATACAAAAGTTACGCACTAAAGCTTTAATTTACTTTTTATTTAACATGAACCCGCTACAGCTGTCCAGTTTACAGACTCTACAGTCAGTCATAGTCAAATGTGTTATTACTCTTAGTTTACTTTCAGTGCGACTTTCCCTGCCAACTTTAGTGACGTTGTAATGCTATGGTTCACATCTGCATATCTGTTTGGGATTTCCACTTCACCTAAATATTTGCGTGTTAGTAAAACATAGCCTGGTTCTAGTATATTAATTGTGCTTCGGAAGCCATCATCATGCTGTACGGGCATATATCCTTGCAAATGAAAATTGCGACAGCCTCAGTTATTTTTTTGGCATGCGGAGAATTGGATGGTAACTTAAATACAAATGCCTTCTCCAGTGGGGTCTGTTTCAGATATGACATTTTTGCAGGTTGCGTATCTGGGTGATGTCATGTAAATGGTTTCAGGGATTTGTAGTATCCCTGTAGTACAATATTTTGATACTACAATATTCAATTTTGCACATCCTTCGTATGACTTTGCTTTTGTCTAGCTCTTCTCTGTCTTTATAGTTTTTAAATGCAACCAGGCATCTGCCTTTAGGGTTGGTAGTTCCTTCAGTGGAGCAACTTCCGGCATGTTTTGATTCAACTAAGGTTTGCTAGTCTCACGTGGCCAGATCTAAGGAATCCACAAGGAAAGGCATATATTAAAAGATCAATCTAGGAATTTAATGAATCAATATCCGATCATTCAAATGAAAATGTATTTGAAACAGAAAATAAATTTTTTTAAAAGCCCAGCCCTACTAAATATACTAAGCACTTCATAAAAAAGTACGTTAACTTTAAAACAATATAAATTACAATTACAAACAGACCAGAAGGGGTAATATTATACTGAATCAGCTATAAAGTGGCCCGGCAATCAGCACTTTGGTATGTGAGTTTTCAAGGCCACAGGAGACCGCTAAGAGATGTAAAGAGCCAAATCAAATGTGCCCAAATTGCAGGTGCATCAGTCCGTTCAACTGAAAAATAATTTCATGAGTGAAGAAAATCATAACAGCAAACACAGACAGACTGCTTTACCAAAGAGAAATAAAGGTCACTAATAGAAACTAACCAAGAGCAAATGATGAATGCAGAGATGATTTATTAACTTCAAAAAGAGAGTTTATGTTATTTTGTCTAACCTCTGTCCACCCGCAGTTGGTCCTGACTTTTACATAAGCTATTGGATCTAGAACAACACTGAAGCTTTTCATGTCTCTACTGTCTGCTCGTCCATGATGCAACTTGGCAGCTCATCAACCAAAACAAAAAGTTAACTAGTGGCATCTCCATATTAAACTGTCATATTAGCTTTTCTCTTTTTCCTCTCTTTCTCTCCTTTGCTGTCATGTTTTCGTGTTTTGTTCATGCATCTCTTTAGTGTGCAGACATATCACACACGTTTCCTTGACATCTAGAGACTCTTGAACTTCTTAGAGCTACTCATCCTTTGAAGAGTCTTGCCATGTCGGGTTTCAGGGGCTCAACTGCAATCCACGTCCAAATATGTAACTGCTAAACCACTCGACAGGCGTGCAGAACAGTGTGTCTAATGTGTCATTCAGTACTGCTTGAAAGCAGCTAAAATGTCAGAGTGATGTTGACGCTCTCCATCTCTTCACTTTGTTTTTATCAGGCTTGGACCCTCCAGCTCTTTACTCTTGATGTTTACGGGTTGAAAAACATTACTAAATGTATTCACACTCAGTTATTCAATACATTGCAGGTAGTTTCAGCAACAGGAGCCATATTTGAATGAACCCATTCTGTTGACACAATGTAAAAAAAAAATCCAAACTAATGTGTCCCAGCCTCAGATTTTGTTGTGTTTCCACTTATACCACTTTACAGCCACAATTTAACTAAATGCTTCCTGAGGGCTGTGATATAAAATGAAAAATAATTGACATAAATTAATTCCAGTACTGATGGGATTGCTAACAAAGGAACAGACTCGATACACCTTATTTCCAGACCTAAAACTCATTAACGATAAAAAATAAAAAAATATTAAAGATATTGACAGAAAGATAGAAACCATCATGTAAAATCATCATCATCTTGATCAGGTATGTGTTGTCAAAATAGACAAACTCCTACACCAGCTTCACCACAACTGCCTTGCAGCTTTTGGTGGGATTAACCTGTGTTTTAGTGATGCACATACATACTTAATTTTACTGTTTACATGTATGCTAATGAACATATAATACTATCACACATAGTAATGCCCTCATGGCATAAGTTTAAGCAACTGTTCTGTAAGTATTTGCACACTGCTCTTTTCATAGTTGCTTAGAGCTTAATATCAATAGTATAGATGACATTTTTGTACAAACATGCTGAGGGTATAATTTTCAACATTGTCAAGATAAATCTCTATTGTCAATTCAGTTTTCTGTAAAATGATAAGTAAAGTAGTTGACCTCACTTTATTTTTACTTTGTCAGGACTCTACTGACTGTTGTCAGTATTATTAATTCCACCTGTTTTGTCTTCTGCGTTGGAAAATAATAGCACTGAAAGTGTCGGGTATGATGGAATCAAAAGCCAGTAGCCTAAATCAAGTGGCAAGACGTGGATTCAGTTTTTGACATGCATATGTAATGCATTATCAGTTTTACAAACCCAACAGTCATCTCACTTTTTTACTGCTTCAGACACCTCATTATCCCACTCTCAGTGACATCAACTGTAACATCTCTGCTTCTCACACAATTTAATACGTTACAATAAAGCTTCTGCCATCAATATTGGATGGTGAAGTGGTTTTACTGTTATCTGTTATTTATAATTTTTTTCTAAATTCCTTAAGACTTTTGTTTTGCATTTTCCTGGTAAGAGAATCAGCCCTGATAGAAGTGTCATTTATTTTATTGAACAAAGTAGGAGATATGTATGACTTTTGTAGAATACTGAATAGAATAGGTAGAATATGTCAATGCTGTATGTGGAATCTTGCATCACGAAATCTATTTTAAATCAATAATACAGTATTTGCAGAGCTTGTTGAAGATTGAGTTTAAAGTTCATGTAATGTCTGCTGACTGGGTGGGCAAAAAAATGGATATAAGACTAGATTAAAACTTAATTAAAGACATGTCAGCAGGTTAAAAAAAAATGAGTACACACTCAGCACACTGAGAGATTAAACAATTGAGCCTTTAAAACTGAACAGTAGTGTATTATCCTCCTCCACTGACTTTATGATGCAGCAAACCACTGTGTCTTTGCTGCTGTGCACGAGTCATCGCTTTTTAGTGTGACTGCCTGTGGTTAGTCATCAGTTTGTATGTATATATAACCTTGCATCAAATGTATAGGATTTATAAAATCTAATTTGGTCATCAAATGTTCTTCACCTGTAACACCTGCATGTATCAAAATACCAAGAAGCTGTTACATATTTAAAGCAACTTTTTTTTTTTTACAATTTCTTTGAAAACAATTTCTATGCTGTTACAACAGGCTAAGCTAACCTCTACTCTCTTTTGTGAACTGACCCCAGTTTATGAAAGCTTTTACAGTGTTTACTGTTCTCTACACCCACCGTGGGATAGCTTTTTTTCTGTGTCGTGCCAGAAAAAATGTATTTCCCCTCAAGTGTTCCCTGCTGCTGCTGTGTCTTCACTTTGATCTGTCTGTACGTTATTTTTGTTATTGCTGGTCTTAAAACAAGCCTTGCACAGGATTGTAAAGAATGCAAGCTGTTTATTGAAATTAATTCAAAATTCAAAACTAGTACAAGAGGCTAAAAGGCATTCACCTTTCAGCCTCTTGTACTTTTAGAGTTTTTCTCTGTGTAGACAAAGAGGACAATGATCATCATTTCTGTGTTGGAGAAATTGGTATCTTCCCCTGCTACAATAGATTTCTCCCTATAAAATAATGTGAACTTTCACCTTTTTTCTTCATATCTGAGATACAGGAAACCCTGATGTCTGTCATTGATATGTTACATCAAAGGTTTAAACAACTCTTCTGCTGTTTTTTAGGCCATTTGACCGCTAAAATGAGAGAACTACTATCCAAAATAACAAAACGTGCCCATGAAATACAAGAAAGATCAATAGATAAATATATTTATATATATATATATATATATATATATATATATATATATATATATATATATATATATATATATATATATATATATATATATATATATATATATATATATATGCATATGTTTTTTTCAATTACATTTTGTAGTGAAACTAAGTTGCTGCCTTTATTATGTTTATTCTCTAGTGTAGGAAGTGGCGATATATTGGTGATTGGGGTTGATTTGGCGAACAAAGAACTGGACTTGTATGCTTTTGCTTAGAAATGAATGAAAATAAACACCTGTCTCATACAAGTCACTTTTTCTAATTATCCAAGACCATGACTTGTTTGCTAAGTGCTGTTAAACAACATTTAGCAAATTGGCTCAAAATTATGTTGACAATACGTGTAGTGATATGAGTAGTATGTAAACATAATCTCTAGGAGACAATGTTGCACAAGCACCTTTTAAAAAGGAACCCTGTGTCATATTTCATCATATTTCCCACCACATTTTTCCTTTAGTGAATGCAAGTTTGCAAGAGCACGTTTTGGCACGACACACGAAGTTATGTGTCCTATGTACGTGGAAGAAGAAGCAACATTTCTTTGGTGTAAATAGAAAAAGAGCTGGGTTGTTAGTTTGAACTACAATAGCTTCCAAGTGTCCACTTAGATTCAGCAGCTGATTGCCTCCCAAGTGTTATGCCAGGCATTACAATACAGTGTTAAAGGTACAATATGTAACATTTCTGCATTAAAATGTCTAAAAACGACCATACCTATGTTATATATTTTTTTGAGTTGTGTAGTTACACTCTCACAAATGTTTCCACCAAACTTCAAAGCCAGAGAAATCTGTTATCTTATTTTCAGACACGGCATGTTTCCTTTCCTTCCTAGTCGCCCGTCAGTGGCGTCATATAACCTTTCACCCTTTAGTTCCTCGTAACTTCCTTCAAAACACGGCTCCCAGATGATACGTTTCAGCGTAATTGTAAATCATACAATGTCACAGAAAAAAATACTCCTAACCATAATACTGCTTTGATGCCACACAGCATCATTTTGTGATTGATAATATGCCACTTTGCAACACAGTAATACAGCAGATATCTTATTTATTGATACATATCAATATCGATCCAGTTTAATGTTACTACAATGTGTTGGTTGACAAGTAGCTAACTTAATGCTAGCTAGCTAATGCTTGGTGGATAACATTATAGGGTTACCACATTGTTCAACACGCTCATAAAGTTATTAGTAGCATGATTGTTTTCACCACGGATAAAAGCGTTAGCTGTATAGATAATATGACTAATCTAATGCTAATTTAGCCAGCTAGCACCCGGTCTGTCTGCCTGAGATAACAGCTGACAACAGCCGGGACATGTAGCAATAGCCAGTTACTGTTAGCCCATAGCCAGCCAACAGACAGCCAACATTACAGCAATCCATACAGTATAAGTACTATACAGCACTTACGACGCTAACGGCAGTTTAATGAAGCGTCAGGAAACAGACCATATCAGACCCAGACCCAGATCTGGGTCGCAACAGTGGCCATCCATAGCTAGTGGTAGCTGCGTCTCCGTTAGCGCTAGCTACCGGTGTTCGTGCCGAAAATCTCCTCCCTGCCGAATTTCTCACCCCTCTGTCTTTACAGTTAGCTAAATTAACCCGACAAGCACCAAAACGAATAGTTAAGATTAAAGAAAAGTAAAGGGGGAGATCGTTCCGGGCAGCTTGGAGCAGCTCAGCTGCTGCACAGCGGCCGTCCTCGGCTCGCCGTCCCGGGAGATTCAGGCTCAGGCTCAGGCTCGTTGAGTAGCTAGCTAGCGTTACAACAAACCCCGTCCCACCCCGGTGTTGAAACCATCCAAAAGGTGACAGTGACATGTGAAATATATTGTGATAGTTACTATGTTTTAGCTGCTGGCTAACGTTAGCTTGCTGGCTCACTAGCTAGCTAGCTAACTGATCAGCTACCAATACAAATTGAATCAAGAAAAACATAATTATGTTGGGGGAAATGCAGCTATGTTATTAGAATGACATGAATAAACATTGCTAAACGTAAAGTGAATACATTTGAATGGGTAAACTTGTACGTGAACAGATGCATTCTAATCAGCGAGGTGTTTAACATTAAAAAGTACAACTCCCATAATTCCACGCAACATACCAACGTCATCAAAAGTCCGTGTTTACAATCCATTGTTTCGGTTGAGAGACATTTAGCGGCAGAAAGTTATGAATTAATTACTTTAAGAGCGAGTCAACCAAACATCAACAAACCTTTCCATGATCTCTGAACCTGTGTGGTTTGTTGCATTTCACCATTTTCCTTTCTGCCTCTGTTTCCTCTTTCACATCCTGCATTTCAGTCTGCTTCTGTCCATTCATTTATCCATCTGCTGCTCTGTGTCCATCTGTGCCTCTGTGTCCTTTTCCCAGCATGCACTTACAGGATGCATCACTTGCCTGTCAAGCCTTTACAGTCATACGCATCTTCCAAAGAGCTAATCTTAATTTTTACCCTGGCATTGATTAGCCACTAGCAGCCAGGTGGCCATTGATTATTACACCAATTGTATTGCTCCCTTGAGAAATGGGCTTGGGGGCAGTTACGAGTCACACAAATGCACACGTTTACAGGAAGACAGACAGGCAGGCAGACCGACAGGCTGGCAGCTGCGTACATAGATCACAATAAAAAAGGAAGGCACATACAAAGCAAACAAAAATGTCCTATAATATAATAATCATGATCATATTACAACGTTTTATTATGATATTTTGTTACGGTTCCTTATTACTATGCTGACAAAATCACATTTATGCCTCGGATCTCGGAAATGCAGTTAAACTGCTGGCACCTGTGCTGAGCGTGGCAAGTACACACACACACACACACACACACACACACACACACACACACACACACACACACACACACACACACACACACACACACACACACACAGTGTACTGGGTGTATTGTCTTGATAAAAGATTTCTGAGCCACAGAGTGTAGTTAGAATAGATAACATATCTCATTAGATTTTATTAAATAGGCCTGCTGTGTGTGTGTGTGTGTGTGTGTGTGTGTGTGTGTGTGTGTGTGTGTGTGTGTGTGTGTGTGTGTGTGTGTGTGTGTGTGTGTGTGTGTGTGTGTATGTGTGTGTGTGTGTGTGTGTGTGTGTGTGTGTGTGTGTGTCTTGTTTTGTTCTGCTCTTTAGGAAATGAACCTGACATTACTCATCTATCAGGATCACTATCCCTCCCCTCATCTTGTCTTTACCTCCTCTCTCTCCTTTCTCTCTTTCCTTCACTTCTGCACTTTTTCTCTCAGTGATTCGCTATCTTTCTTTCTTTTTCATATATTCATATATTCTTTTCTATCTTCTCCCTTCTGTCTATTCAGTCTCAATTCTTTGCCTGATATCCCTCATTCAGCCTTTTTCTCTAAGCATATTCATCTTCACATTCCACTCGACTTTCCATCTTTTCTCATTTGCCCTCACTTTGTAGTTTCTTCCCCTCCCTCCTGTTCTTCTTCTAAACCATAATACTTTCTCCTCTGTTTCCATCTCTCTCTTCCTTCATCTGTTTAATCTCCTATTCTCTCACTGCATCTGTGTCTCTCCTTCTCTATTAATCTCTAAATCGGCTTCTCTCCATCATCTTGCTCCATTCTTCTTTTCTTACTTATCTTTTAAACCACCCCGGCACAGCCATTCATCTCGGGTGCATTCAAGTGCGGTAACACTTTGTAATAACCATCATTAATAGATAGAGTTAAATAATCTTTAGTTAATTGTCATTTAGCTGTTAGCAAACTTTACTGTTAAACAATTACATTATAATTAAAAATGTTACTGATTATTAGTAGTGCTGTAAATTAACATTATAAAAATGAACTTCAAGAAACCATTTTTAAAACATCTATAAACATTACATAAATAGATGGACCAGATATTCCTAACACTTTAAGTGCTACTAGATGGTTTGTAATCCATCTATAAACATTATTTAGATAGATAGTTAATACTTTGTCAGTGGTTACTAGTTGGTTTGTAAACTGTCTATAAACAGTGTCTGGATGGTTATTATAAAGTTGAAATGTGACTATAATACCTTGTTAAATAGTTAATAAATAATTTGTAAACCATCTATAGACATTATCTGGATGACTATTGTAAAGTTGTGACTGATGTTTTTTATAGTTAGTTATTGGTTAGTAAGTGATTGGTAAAGCAATGATACATTTTTGCCCTTCATTAAATTATATAAACAAATTATCTATATACATACATATATACACTTTTGTAATATATCTCTGCTATGCATGGCAGTGTGTTATACTTAGCAACAGTCTGTTATCAAGAAATAACAGACTGCAGAATGCCTTAGAATTCAACCAAGCCATGTACTAATCATTGCTTTACCAATCACTTACTAACCAATAACTAACTATAAAAAACATCAGTCACAACTTTACAATAGCCATCCAGATAATGTTTATAGATGGTTTACAAAGTATTAACTATTTAACAAGGTATTATAGTCATCTGTTGCAACTTTATAATAACAACCTAGACACTGTTTATAGACAGTTTACAAACCAACTAGTAACACTTAACAAAGTGTTAGGAATATCTGGTCCATCTATCTATGTCTCTATGTATCTATGTTTATAGATAGTGTCCTAAAGGTTTACAAACATGTTTAAATCATTACCTGATACCTATTTACAGCACTACTAATAATTAGTAAACATTAATAATTATAATTTCTGACTGTTTCAGCTTGATGTTCAGGCCTAAATGATGCCATACGCTTATTGCCTCCCACAATGACTATTGTGTTCTGCTTCCTTCCACGTCTGGCCTCTGCTCTCAATGAGAAACAACATCAAGCAGCCAATGACAAAAGCTTTGACAGCACATAAGACAGGTGCAAAATGTTTTTCAACCCAGGCTATTTTCACCTGTCAATTTCAATGCCAGACTCGCCTGGAACCAGTACAGGCACCTTTGTTTGCTTAACACAGTTTAATGGGCGATTTTAATCATAATGGCGCAACAGCTGTTTTATCAACTGTTGTCAGAGGTGGAAATGGGCTGGAACGCACCACAGCGCCATTGGAGGAATATAAGTTGTGATGGAACAATGTTCCAGCTGGGAATTTAAATATCTAGGGACTGTTTTTATTGGAGGAAGCGGCCTATGAAGACTCTGTAAGGCAGCAGTCAGCATGCATGTATGGTGTACAGTGTCAGGAAGAAAGCTGTTGAAAAACTGAAATCATAAAAGGAGCGTTGTTTGGTATCAGAATCAGACATTATTCACCAAGTACATGTGTAAAAGGAATTTGTTTTGTTGCAGGTGTCAGAACATCAAAATGAAGAAATAAAATAGGAAAATAAGATTAAATAGCTGAAGAAGAGCAATAACAAACTAGTATGTACAGTGTGCAAAGATACTGGTGGTACCAGATAAGTCCAGTGCAATCAGTGGTTTAGATAAATACATAGTGCAAACATTGATAGTATGCAACTGTATTTGAGTACAATATGCATCATGTGCAAAGTATAGGGAATGGAGGAGATCAAGGAACTGTGACGGGTGACATAGCTCTTTGACTTCCTCCATATAAAATCTCTTTTAGCCTTTGCACACATTCGCAATTCGCAAATAAGGAGGCTGACTTCATTCTTGGCTGTCAGAATCAGCTTACAAACCCTGATATCACAGGTCCAGCTAGCGATACATGTATATTTATGTATATAAAAAAAAATCCAGTATAGTTATTAGATTTTTAAAACTCCTAAATATCCATGTCAATATTGGCCTCAAAATTCCAGTATTGGTTGGGCTATAATCACAACCAACAAATCAACAAGCTGGCTATTGTTATCTACCGGGTGGTGATTGTTATCTACCAGGTGGTGATTTGCTCTGTAGGCACTTTTCTGCTTAATTTATATGCATAGTGGTCAATTATTAAAAAGAACAGAGACCATATGTGAAAAAAGTCACACCTCTTCTAATCAGTTAGAAAACATGATCACTCAGCTTGAAGGAGAGAGAGAAGAGGGGAATATGTTTCTGAGTCTGAATACAGTCTCATTGAGTATGTCTAATAAAATCAAGGGGGGAAAGCAGCAGCTGTCAGCTTGACAGATTTCATTTAACTGAGAAGCTCTCATGGTAAACAGTTTGAGACTCCTGATGTGATGTAAACTCAAGCTTATTAGAAAATGAACAGTCTAGCATTCAGCACACGTGTGTGTGTGTGTCTGTGTGTGTGTGTGTGTGTGTGTGTGTGTGTGTGTGTGTGTGTGTGTGTGTGTGTGTGTGTGTGTGTGTGTAAGTGTGATAATTACATAATTCAGCCGGATGTAACATGTTGTTCCATAATGAAAGTGTACAGTAGCCCTCTAAATAATATTTTTTTTTGTAAATTGTCAATTGTACATAATACAGCACCACATATAATAAAGGGCTTGTTTGCTTGATATTCAGCCCGAGGCAATTTCTCTAAACATGATTTTTCATCTCTTTTTCTTTTCCTGTGTATCCAGCTATAAATGCTGCTTTTTGTTAAGTGTGCGCACCGTGGGTGTGCATGTGGAGGTTTCTGCCTTGCTTCTTTTTGGTTATTATGAGTTAGCGAACATTTTTTCATTATGAGATTCTTTTCAGTGCCTTGTGTCAAAGATCATATACTCGCCCACTCACTCACTCACACCACAGGTCACCTTGACATGTTGCTCTGCTGTTTCCTTCTTTTCCTCCAGGTACACACACACACACACACACACACACACACATACACACACACACACACACACACACACACACACACACACACACACACACACACACACACACACAAACGCATAATTGTATGCAGTATGCAGCATGTAGCCCCAGATACTGCTGCTACTACTTTCTAGAAGTTTTTTCATCCTCAGTAAGTGTGTTTGAGAGGAAGAGTCAGGGAGAGAGAGAGAGAGAGAGAGAGAGAGAGAGAGAGAGAGAGAGAGATCATGTTGGTACAAAGGTTAGTAAAAGCTGCACTATGCACATTTTGGTATTTTCATGACCTTGAAATGCACATGTTTTTTCTGTTTTTTGTTTATATTCTTTGAAGGACACACTGCACTACAAGAAAGCACCAAACACCTAAATGAACACATTCTCAATCCAGAAGCCATGTTTAGATTGATGAAAAAAAGACGAATGTAACCCTCTTCCACTCAGAATATAATGTAATACAATTACATTTCATTTGTATTGTTTTTTTTTTACTGCAGAATCAGTAATTAAACCACACCACTTGACCCTTTTGCAGCACAACCAACAGATTTAATTTTGATTTGGCATTGTCTTTGCGCACATGACCTTGTGATTAGCACTTGTGATTAGTAGTTGTGATTGGGCTGTGAAGAGGCCACATTGTTTGTATGAAAGAGAAAAATACAACAGGATGTAAAAAGAAATGTGTGAATAAACAATAAGTCTGTTTCCACGGCTGTGTCTTTGCGCACAATTTAATCTGTGTGCATTTCAGCAGTGTCTACTACTACGTTCTCCATCTTGTGTGTTATTTTGTATGTATATACCTGAATATGTGTGTGTTTGTTTGTTAGGTTTGCAGCCTTTTGGCACTCTTTGAGCCTCACAGCTGGTCCAGTGGTAAAAACTGTCCTCCCCTCTGAGAGGCAGAGCAGGAGTAAAAGCCTTCCCCTCACTCACTCTCTCACCCTTTGCTTTCACCAGTAAATTAACTTAAACCGGGTAAAATGAAGCAAGCAAGAAAGAAAGTGTCAAGAGTGAGTAATGTAGATACATATATATGAGCGGTAGGAAAGAGGGGATGGTCAGCTTTTATTGTTTTGGAACAGAACAGAGGAAGGGAAAAAACAAGAAAGATAAATGGCCTCAAACTACAGGCAGCCACCTGTAACACGCACATGCAATAGAAACAATTGTATTTCCATTGATTCTGGGTTCATTTCAATTCTTGATTTGATTTATTCAGGACTTTCTTCATGCTGTGGGAAACGTGGCTTTTAGTCTGATTATATCTACAGTTTGCTGTTGCGGCTGATTGTGAAAATTGGACTGAATACACCCTCAATATACTTGAAGCTTATTTATCCATAATTTATATTACTGAGTGAAACATACAGAGCACATACAGATGGACAGCAGAGTAGAACCGGATTGGAATCCATTATAACCAACATCAATTCAAGCTGATCACAGCTGCAGTTCCTCTTGAAAGAGCAAACTAAATATAGTGTTTTATGTGCCTCACAATTTGCCTCTCATTCACACTCACACAGCAAAGCTACCACACTTCCACTCCGACATTTGGGGTCGGGGATTGAAGCGCGAACCCTATCATTAAGTGACCCAATCAGACACATGCAAGGAACAAATCATTTAACAAATCAGCTGCTACATGGTTGAAATGTTGAATGTACACAAAAGATATGCAAACACTTTAATACCAACAGAACCGGATGGGGCTAATTCACACCATCAGCCATCAGCCCAACGCCAGTACTTACTTTGGACTGTAAAAGCAAACTTAAGGAGGTTTTTTGTTTACATTAGTGTTTTTCTCCATTTTGATTTTGTGTCATTACATCTGACAGATATATAAGAAACAAACAAGTTCACTAGCTGAGGTCAAGTCATGTATTTCTAACAGTTGAAGTAACAACTAAAAATAGCGACTTCTGTGTCTTAGCAAGAGTCTGATATTTTTAATCAGATCACCCACTGCGTGAGTATATTAATAATTTGATTCAATATGTGCTTTTAAGAGCTCTATTTTCAAGTAGTTAAGTGTCTTTAATCTGCAACCTGACTTTGTCTGCACACTGAAGAGGCAAATATCTGTCACGTGGTTAAGCGCACTAAGTTTGTTTGTTATAGTAAATCAGTTTCTGCTTTGTGTCTGAGCTCTAGTTGCTGCCGAGCCGTTAAGGGACTCTTCCTGAAAATTGGATTCAGACAATTTCCTCAAACTGTCATCACAGCAGCTCTATCATATTGCTGGAAGGGGGGAGCTGTCTGATGGCTCAGGGCATGATGTGTATATAAAACGTTGACCCTGTGAGAAAAAGCTTTATTTCATTTAATCTCCAAAGAGGCATCTGCTTCTGATTCTTTTTTGACATGAATTCATAGATTGCTTTTTTTTTACTTGTGCAATTTTATTTTGCCGGTTTGAATGCCTGCCAGCAGAGATGCCTAATGAATGGAACTGGCAGCTAAGTAAAGTTAAAGCAAAGCAGCATAGTGTAGGGCACTCATAAAAACAAAAAGTAAGTAAGGAAGGATAAAGTAAGTAAAAAGCAATGAAAATGAAATCTAGATACAAACACGGCTGTTAATATTTTCCTCTGGGAGTGTCAGAGTAGAAACTCAGCTGTCACGGTAAAGACCTACACTTACTTCCAGCAGTCACAGTAACAAATGTCAAATGAATTACATTAACATTGTTATTAGATTTTAATAAAATAGCAGGCAACAGGATAAACTCAAATGTCCTTATTCAAAAGAAAAATCAAGCACCTATGTGTGTACTTAACAGTAGTCAGGCTAAACAGATGTACATTGCTAGGATAAAGCCTGACATCCAGCGCTTTCTCCGCTATCTATTTTGCAAGAGCACTGTTGATGCATCCGGGCTCAGCGCCGGCCAGGACAGTTGTGATTGGTTTAAAGAAATACAAACAAGCAAAAGTGTTTTTTCCCCTATCCCAGGATACGTAAGCAGTGCCAGACCATACTCCAGTGCTCACACAGCGCTGTGGAGATAGGTCTGGCAATTTGCATAAAGTATAATCTGTGGTCGGAGACAGGTTTTTTTTCTCCCTGCAGGCTGTTGGGACGAGTGGAGTTGAAATAAGGTGAGAGAGATGTATATGTGCTGCTCTGTCACACTGATCCCCATCTGTTTTGTGCGTCATTCACTCCTCAGGAGACCACCTCTTTTTCTCTCCTTTGTCTCTCCCTCTCTCCCTACGCACCATCAAGTCAAATCAATTTAAAGGCACTGTGTTGATGATGGCATTTCTCCACAGCATCAAAGCACAATAAAAGACTCTCAGCCTCTCACCTAATACATTTCCTTGTCTTTTATTAACTCCCATCTTCCCCTTACCTTTGTCCTTCTGTCTGTCACTCTGCACATTTTCTCTCTCATTTTCTCTGTTAACCACTCTCACCTCTCCAGTGTCTGTCTGTTGATCTCTTGAAGCTGCTCAACAGAGAAATATATTATTTTTTTACCCTTAAAAGAGAGTACACATTGGAGAAGGAATGACTGGGGAGGGGCTCGGAGTTTCCATCAGTGTTTTGCAAGCCTGGTGGCCCACCGGACCTAAGTTGCCCCCTACCAGGCCTAAGCCACTGGTAATTAATCTTTTAATGTATTTTTAAGACATGTTTTAAACTACAGTTACACGGTGGCGGCTAGGTTGGAAAATTAGATGTAGTCATACAGGATTTTCATCCTTTCATCCTGGGGCCAGAAGCCTATAAGGTGCACAGGTGCTAGGCATGACCTTTTTGACATCTACCAGAAAGAAAGGAATTACCGGTATGCAAAATGTATTTAAAAAGTATAGCATAGGGATAGGGATTTACTGCTGCCATGGCCTCACCTTTTGTCACCACATTTTTTTGTTAAGCAAGAAATCCCTGCAGACTAAAATATATATTATAAAACTACCAGTATAAAAGTTATAAAGTAACACTTAAAAAAGACAGTATGATCCAGGTGCCTGTAGGTGACAGGAGACAAAACAGAGTGTAGCCAGTGTGACTTTGTAAATGAACATAACTCATGCTGTCTCTGCAGGCTTATTGTTGGCCATGAGACCAGGGCTGGTATTTATCAAGCATCCTAGAGTAATGAAATTAGTCTCAACTTGCCAAAAAGTACGCCTGTCTCTACCAGGATTTAGATGATTTCACTTTCACATATATTAATGGAGATGTGGGAATATAAAGAATACCTATAGGTTTCTTCAAAGACATGACAATATTCAAACTTCTTGTGGCTCATTTAGTCGAGCATAATTGCTCCATCTACAAAACTGTGACCATTCAACAGATACATACTCATTGATAACCTATAAAATTAAGAGAACAAAGTGTAGAGAAGGCAGTATACATGTACATTTTCTTTAACACATTTTCCTCATTGAATACACCCAAATACTTAGGGGTGTAACGAAATGAACCTGCCTATTAAAGCTGCAGTACGTAGAATGCAAAAATTAGGTAGAATTTGAAATCGAGTGAGACCTCTTCCTGCAGCTCTCCCTCTCTGTTGCACGGGGAATGCATGCTCAGAACAGCCAATAGTAACGCTCTCTCTCTCTCTGAAATTACCTGTGATTGACCAAAATCTCCTGTCATGGCTAGATGATCTAAAGCCTGACAAAAGAGCCAAGAGGAGGTTCAGATGTCGAGTTTTTCTGTCAGACCATTTGAATTATGATATGCTAAAATCTTATGGAATCTTTGCCCAACAATATCAAAAGCAAAGTGCCTACCACAGCTTTAAGTAGCACTGATCTACCTAACAACAGCTCATTGATAGAATCATATGCAAATCAACAGCATTGATAAAGTAATATCAGTAGATACCAGCATAGTTGCATCACTGCTGTGACCTGAATTCCATGTTATATTTGGAATTGATTTTCAATCAGCTTCAATTAGGACTTATTCTTATATTTGAGAATCCCTGGGAGTAACTGGGAGTGTGGGAATAGGGTGGGGGTTGTATGCTGTAGATGTGGTGGGTCCCCGCTCTTTGATAATACAAGGAGCACATAGGCAGCTTTCCTCTGATTGGACAAGAAATTGGTCTGAAGACTTTAAAATATGAGCAATGGGCTCAGCAATATAACCAGCTGCAACCTTTAAAAGATTGGGTTAAAAGCTGTCAGGCCTAGGTGACTGTTTTGAATCAATAGCTGTTAAAGCCTTCCAGATCTCCACACTAGAAATAGCTCTTAAAAGAAAAGGGTCCCTAGACGAGCCAGTACTGAATAGAGATATCACAGAAGGGGGGTTTTAGCAACGCAACCATGAAGCAGATGTGATCAAACAGACAGAGTTGATAATAAAATCTCATTAACGTGTCCAACAATGTGTTTGTGGTTCTTAATAATAATTCCATTGACTAAGTATGAAGGAGCACTGGAGCATGACAGAAATGGTATCTGCTTCTGAATGTAGTAGTATTGGTCACATTTTTAGTCTTCTCCTCCAGTATAGACCCAATCACAATAACTTCTGGATAGAAAACTCCTGCGTGCTGTACATACAATTTAATGGAGCTGAGCAAACTGGGACAAGGAACAGCTGGATATACTCCCATCTCATTCATCTTAAATGCATGTTTGATGCTTTCATATGTCAACACTTTACTAATGTTATGTTGGAAACCTAATTTACCTGTTGGGCCACAGACTACAGAAAATGACACCACCCAAACTATCAGTCAGTCCGACCTGCGGTGAGATGTTGCAACATGGTACATTAAATAAGCACAGCAGAAACGTCAAATAGGTCGGACCACCATGTTTAACTATACATCGTTAAACGTTACCAAAAATGACAACAAAAATAAACAAGTTTGCAGATTCCACATAATTCCGCACTTAAATCCACTGCTGTCTATCCGGATTGGTGATTTTTTTGTTAGCACGACGTCATGGTGATTCAGTCTATAAAAACAACTACATCACCTGTAGCTTTTGTGGTATTCTGACGGACTTTATTAACAGCTGTTCAGCTGATTCAGCATGTTGAATTTGGCATATTTTACTCCTCTGTATTTTACTTTGGTCTTCTAGTAGCAAAAGACCACAAGCTGAAAGCACCAGAGCAAAGCAAAGCAAAGTAAAACTTTACTGTACCAGATATCAGACATATTCTCAATCTGTACAAATACAGACTATTAATTGACCAGTTCATTTCTTTTCATCCAAGCCTTTTCTGTGTGTGCAAGTGCAACTTTTAGCAGCATATTTGAGGAGATGTGATCACTCGGCCTTTGTCAGCAGTAGATCTTTGAATTCAGCTTTGGTCCAAAATGTGTTATTTTCACCTAATCAAATTTGATTCATATTCTATGAACCTAGGATTGTCCTGACTATCAATGTCACTGGAGTTCATATTACACTACGCACTACCTGTACACTGCTCCCCATCTGCCTATTTTCAGCTTTCAGTAACTGAAAACATGTATGAATATATATATACATATACTGTATATATAAATATATATATATATGTGTGTGTGTGTGTGATTGTATATTTCAACCATTTTTTAATACAAATACAGTGAAAGTCTTGTCTTTGTTATCTACTGTATGTTCCTCTTCATGCAACGTCTGTGTGTGTATGTGTATTCTTCACCAGCCCTTGCTGTGGGGGTGTCTGTTATTATTAGCACCTCTGTCGCCATGGAAACTATTTCAGTTACACTAATTGGCTTCATAACAGGAAGAGTGGGTACGTGTTGAACTGGCTGAGAGATGGAGAAAAAAATCGAAGGACAGAGTGAAAAGGACAGAGTAAAAGTTAGAAGGCATGAGAAGAGTTTTCCAGGGTGAAAAGTGGAAATTGACAGACTAATTAACAGTGTGAAAGAGACCGTTGGAGAACATGACAAGGATAGAGGCAGAAAATAAATGCTTTTTTTTCCCCAGATACATAGAAAATGGCACACATATTCCTATGAGGTCCTGCACTCAGGCATCTGTTTGGTTGTGTGTGTGTGTGTGTGTGTGTGTGTGTGTGTGTGTGTGTGTGTGTGTGTGTGTGTGTGTGTGTGTGTGTGTGTGTGTGTGTGTGTGTGTGTGTGTGTGTGTGTGTGTGTGTGTGTGCGTGTGTACATGCGTCTTTATTGTGTGTGTGTGTGTGTGTGTGTGTGTGTGTGTGTGTGTGTGTGTGTGTGTGTGTGTGTGTGTGTGTGTGTGTGTGTGTGTGTGTGTGTGTGTGTGTTGTGTACGTGTTTGTGCATGTACATGCATCTTTATTGTCTGATGAAGAGAGTGAAGGCAGGCTATTGTAGTGGTTTAATGGCAGATGTTGTGCTCGCTAGCTCACTCATTTAGATGTGCTGGAGGATGAAGAATCACTGCAGATATTAGGGCTTGTTTTACTTCATTCACAAGGAGCCATTTTCCTCTATTATTTCTCGTATCAGAAACGGCTTCCACAGGCTTCAAAATTGCCCAAGCAGCATCATCGATGTCAAAGTGCTCATATTATGCTTTTTGGCTTTCCCCCTTTCCTTTATTGTGTTATTGTGAAAAAGCCCAAAGTCCACCCCGAAGGGACTTAGCATCTCCAACAGAAAACCCTGTTCACCAACTGCTCCAAACAGCTCTGTTGTAGTCCAGCCTTTACTTCCGTGACAAAAAAAGATGGAATAAAAGTGTGATGCCTCACTCTGTAGCTAAAACAAAGAGCTCAACACACAGGGTGAAAAGAGGAGCTGCAGCAATGTGCAGTACAACAAAAATATGTTTTTTTTGAAAATTAAACCATGTAAACCTATTCTGATATAACCTTTAAATACAATTATGAACCTGAAAATTAGCATAATATGAGCACATTAACAAAAAGGCTGCATTTTGTCATTTTCCCTGCTCTGTTATTGTAGTTTGTTATTTTACTGTGTCTGAGTTGTTTTCTTTTAGCAACCTTTCATTGGACCAAAGAATATTTCTTTGAATAAATGAAAGATGCTGCAGGGTGATGTCAGTAAAAATAGGATGTGGACAAAACTTTACATCAATCACTACAGTCCTCTCTGACGACAACACAACCAACCTGACACTAGTGTCCGCGAAGAAATCACACATGACTTTGCAGATTTAGTCACATCGTGTTACAGGGCGTCTTTGTCAGCCTGGAGGTGCCCTGGAAGCTACAGTAATTTCAAGCTGTGTTCGACAAAAGCAACAAAATGCGAGTAATTACATGTGACACGCGTTGCAAAATGCATAGACAGTGCATAGACACATATTACTTTAACTCAAAATGACACTAGCATCCTCTTTTAACACTGGCTGGCCATTCGTTTGGCAGTGAGACACCAACAGGCTGGTCCATGCATATTGAAGGCACACAGATGGCCTGAGCCCTGAATATGGATGAGAGATCTGACACCACAACTCAGACAGACAGCGTGGAAGAGAGAGAGAAAGAGGAAAGGAGGCGAGGACAGGAAGAAGGAAGGAGGGAGAGACAGTAGGGCAGATCAATAAGGTGGAACCACAGGTGGCTATTATACAGTATATCAGTAAATACATCTGTTTTTGATAACCTCACTCCATTTTCTTTTATCCCTTTCTTTCCCTTCCCTGCCTCCCCTATCCCCAGTCTATCCCTATGGCTAGGGCGGTAGGAATTATGAGGCACAAATTATGAGGCACAAATGAGTGTGTGTGTGTGTGTGTGTGTGTGTGTGTGTGTGTGTGTGTGTGTGTGTGTGTGTGTGTGTGTGTGTGTGTGTGTGTGTGTGTGCGCGTGCGTGTGTGTGCGCATATTATATTGTGGTTGTGTTTGTCTATGAGTGGGCTGAAGGCTAAAAGCGAGTGAGAGGCACAGCGCAACAGTAGCTACCACAGCATCTGTCGGGCCGAGGGTGTGAAGGTATTGACTGGCGATACACAGGTTATAAAATGACACACACTAACACACACTACTAAAAAGACAATAAAAAACACAATACACAAAATGCCGAGCACAAATTGTGCACGTGCGTGCATGTGTCCACATGTTTTTGTTGGCAGAGCTAACAAGGTCTTTAGTAGAGATGGTCTTTTTAAAGTGCCCATATTATGAAAATATCACTTTTTCTGGGATTATTTTGTGTCTCTGGTGCTTCCACACACATACAAACTTTGAAAAAAATCTATCCATGCTGTTTTGAGTGAGATATGGGTTTCTGAATGTGTCCTTCAATCTCTAGGTGAGCTGTTCAAAATCTGCACGGCTTTTTACGTAACTAGCCGAAACAACGGGCTAACCACAACCGTTAGCATGCTAGCGCTAGCATGCTACCTCGTTCTCAATGGCAAAATACTGCTACAACACACACAAGTTCACCATAATAAAGAAGTACTTACATGTGCGCCCTTCTTTAGAAGAAGTCTCCCGGCTAATCCTGCCTTGTAACTGACCAAAGTTGGAGAAACAATCTTTCTTTTACTGTCTATAGAGCTAACTGACATGATCTACGATCTGAGCTACTGCGCATGTGCGAGTGCAGCCAAAGATAGTACAGAAGAAAAGATGATTCACTCTGTCAGCTAAAACAGAGACCTGAACACAAGGTGAAGAGGAGCTGCAGCAGTGAGAGAAAGATGTGCAGTACAACAAAAATATAGTGTTTTTTGAAAATTAAACCATGTAAACCTATTCTGGTCCAACCTTAAAATACAATTATGAACCTGAAAATGAGCATTATATGGCATCTTTAAATCTGGCGAGGGTGGTCCAGCAATCCTACCATGTTGCCACATTAAGCGAGTCTCTCTTTCTCTTTTCTCAGGACAGGAAGCATGGACAGAAAGGAGAGAGGATGTTAAGGAAAATAGGCAACAACAGAAGTAATGCATGGAATATTTGACGTTCTTGAATACTGATGGTACTTTTTAAAAGCACATGAAGTAACTTAGAATCTTTTAGAAGAGGATCTTATTGTAGAGATATTGGCATTAATAATGAGTAATGAGCTGTAGCCAAATGGGTGTACTTTAAATGTATATCAGAGACACTTCCTCTAAATGATCAAATAAATTAGTGGAATCCAGGTAAAAAACATTATGATTTATCATTTCTTGTAAGTGTAGACCAATCTATACAAACGTGCAGATGAGTTAGAAAATGTTTTTTTCTGCTTTAGACAATTGAGATGTGGGATGTGAACAGGGAACTCCCAATTTAGTCCCTAAAGTAATATTTTATACAATCAATGTATTCATAGAAGTGTTATTATTCTCTAAAGGAACATCAGGTGGCTTTGCACATTTTGTTCCATTACCCTAAGTCCAGAGCAGGTGACATATACTTTATTTGTATGCATAAAGCATACATGATTCATTTGGGTTCTTCCAGCCAGCCACTGATTTCAGTTCATGCTGGCACTGTATGAAAATCAACTTGCAGAGAAACCTTCCTCCATCACAGTAATCCATCGCAGTGAATATTTAATCATCTTAGTTTTTGCCAGTTACTTTAGCCTCATTATGGAAAGGAGTTTTTAAAATTCTTTATCTTGGTTGTTCACTGACATGTGACATCTATTATTAAAGAGTTAAGCTGTTTAAAATACCTGAGAAGATTTTACAGTTTTGGCTTTACAGTGTCTGTGTTTGCTTATTGTTTGTCTTTCTAATTGGATTTACTAACAACATCTCCATAGATCACACAGATACTGCAGCCACAACTACAAAAATGCTTTACAGTTAATAAATCAATAAAAATGATGAATTCATACAGTTCTGGCAAGTAAGCAAGTACATAACATTAGAGCATCAATTCAAATTAACAAAATGCAATAAGTGACCACAAACACAGACACATTTTTTGTCAAATATCACATTTTTAAACATATTTAATACCCACCATAGCCCACCCTCACAGATGTTTAGGATTAGACCTCCTCTTAAGACTGTGCAGGCGTGTGCGGACTGTGCTTGACATCGGTAAGACAGTTTAAAACAGCCTATTACGAATGTTAACAATGTTGTCAATTTCAGATTCCATTGTAACAAACATGAATTTAAACAGACTCCCACGAAGAAACATTCTACAAACTTTTTACATCACCTTTTAAGCTTAAAGGGGGGTTCAGTGTTTAATACTCAAAAGAGATATGTTCTGCTTCAAGTTATATTTTGCCCAAAATATGCTGTCTAAATGTTTCCTTTGATAGTTTCAAGTCTTTGCAAGTCGATAGTGCTGAAGTGAAAGGAAACCAATTGCTGCCTGGAAGGTAGAAAAACAATCAGAAAAGTTATTGTATGCTTGGCAGTAATGTGAAGCATACGTGATTTGCAGTTAATGCGCCAAAGCATGCAAAAAAAACCAAACATCATTATGATTCTTAAAAACTCTTCTCCAGGACTTGAATACCAGCTTTGCTCTTCTCCTGTCTTCCCTCGTTCTCTTTCATTTTTCTGTCTCTTACAAACCAAGGGGACCATAAAATGGCCCTCCTCGGGGAGCAGCTTGTAATGTCTGTCTGTAAGATTGAAACAGGCAAAGTTTCACCTCCAGCTCGGCTCCCCAGTGACTGCTCATATGAGAGCTACTGGGCCTCGATTACTTTTTCCTGTATCTTCCGTCTCCATCACCAGCTGGGACATGAGGCACTTAGTGATATATTTCCCTGTCTGGGTTTGTGGATGATAGCTCGAATCCCTTTTGGGTCCATTCACTCCCAACCTGATGATAAGACATGCCACGTGTGTGTGTGTGTGTGTGTGTGTGTGTGTGTGTGTGTGTGTGTGTGTGTGTGTGTGTGTGTGTGTGTGTGTGTGTGTCTGTCTATCTGTCTATCTGTCTGTCTGTTTGTCTGTCTGTCTGTGATGGTGCGAGGGGCGGGCTCCGTGCAACATGCACAACTGGTATCTCAGTAAAGTGTGTTTGTGCACTCTTTGTTCATCACTCTCAAAGACAATCTAAAGTATTTTGTTCCATCTGTCACCACTATCTCTGAAATGATTTTTGCCTCCTTTACTGTGCCATTTAGTTGTGTTGCTCATTTTTGTTTCTTTTGCATGCTTGATTAAAACATGATTGTTTTGTTTGAATTCATTAACATTTATTTCTCAGTGCAGACATTGATTTTCTTTTGACACTTGTATAAGCCATTCCATCGAGAAGTTCAGTTATTTTAATCATCCCCAACAAAACCCCATTCATATTTAAATGATTTTTTTAGGAAAACTAAATTAATCCCATTTTGCTACCCCCAATATCCTTAAAAAATTACATCTATATTGGACTAACTGTAACCACCATCTTTGCCTAACCTCAACTCCCTTAACCCAAACCCATTAAAATTGCCCCATAATGTATTTGCCATAACCACAATCTCTCCCTTACCTTAACCATACCATAGTTGCCATGCACAAATTAGAAAGTGATGTTGAAAGTGATGAATTAATGTTTTTTAAAACGCTGGCATTGGATGTAAAAGAAAAACGGTTTTGCAGAAACTTCTAATGTTGAAATTCTGGTCTGACGTTAGGGATGGATTAGGTTAATGTGTGCTGCTTATAAATTAAAGCAGGGATGTACAGCACACATTTGTATTAGTTATGATGTTATATACACAACAGGGCACTGTATATTCACACACACAAACACACACACACACACACACACACACACACACACACACACACACACACACACACACACACACACACACACACACACACACACACACACACACACACACACACACACACACACACACACATATTCCAGCACCTGGAAGTGGATTTCCCTGCAGGAACAAATGCACACCTCAGAGGTTATGGCAGTAATTACAGAGAATCAAATCACTGACTGAGACAACGTGAGAGATGAAGAGACAGAGGGAAGGACAGAACAAGGAGAGGATGAGGAGAGGTGAATGAAAGAGAGGAAATGGAGATCAGAAGAATGAGGTGTGGAGGGGGAGGGGTGCAGAGTGGAGGTGCAGCAGCAAAGTTGGGAAAGTGAAAAGAAAGAGCGGAGTGATGTGAATTGGCACACACTTTGCCATTCTATTCTGCACAGTCAGCGGAGAAATGGAGACGAGACAAAGGTGCAAAAAAAGAATATGGCTTTGTATATGTGAAAAGAAGCAAGATACAATAAAGACAATAAAAAGGGGAGATAAGAGAGAAGTGTGACATCTAGAAACTCCATAGAAATGAAATGATTCAGCATTTGTATATCGGATAATATATTGAACATTTGACAACTACAGCTTTTTACTCAGATAAAGTGGTGATGTGGGAGGGAGCGGAAAGAGAGACATGAAGGGGGTCGCTGTTACACAACTGTGTTATGCCTAATTTTGTACTTGCACTGTGGTATTACTGGCAGAGAGCGCAGATGTGCCATCGATACACCTACTTTTTTGTTTTCATGAAGACCACATATTGTACCTGCAAACTGAAAGGTGTTGAAGAAACAAAAAATGCTTTACGAGTTACTTATTAAGAAACAACAAAACCAAACAAAAACATCCACTTTGTTTATTATAGGGGTGTGCAAAAAATGTATTTCAATCAGGAGAGACTTTGTTTGCAGATATGCAAAAGAACAATATTTATTATACAACTGCATGACAAAAATGTATGAGTCTTTTGGAGATTAGACTCCATCAAATTAATATTTTTTAAAGGGGTAGAGAATAGGAAACATATCCCCCGATGGAGTCTAGATACTGGTGGCGGCGGAGAAGAGACCGGGGACCAGACCGACGAGGCAACGGAATGGCCATCCGGGAGAATCATGAAGACTGGAGGCGGCAGGGGAGGTGGAGGGTTGAGCGCTTTCCTGAAACGAAAAACTGACACCAAAAGAAACCTATTTAAGCAGAGCTGTAGTGCTGTGATTGGTCCTTGAATTCCGTGGTCATGACTGATTGGTTTAAGTGAAAGTATCGCTTCTAAACAGCTGATTTGATTTACGGAGAAAGAGTACTGATTGGGTTAACGACGTCTTCCTGAAGAATTTGCGCTGAGCTTCATTAGTATTCGTATGGACAATAAAAGATACTAAATAAACAAACAAAAAATCCCACATGAATGTACTAAGGGATGTATAAGATCTATATATATTAGGGCTGGGCAACGATTAAAAGTTTTAATCACAATTAATCGCATGATTTCCCTGATTAATTGCGATTAATCGCATTGTTATACGCAAAATTCAATAATGAATTCAAAAGTAGTGTATAGCGCAATTTTATTTTAAATGTTCTGCCATATGAACTAAAGTGCCATAGTATTTGTTCTGCAAACACTTAACATTTGTTCATACAGTAGCAGTTAAATAAAATATTTAGTGTAAATCTCAAGTTAAACAATGTAATCAAAGCAAATACAAAATTAAAGCTTATTACCACTGCCAGGGCATTCATGTTATCATTAATAGGACACATTCCACTGCTGTGAAACTTCAATAAAGTGTCATGCGCACGTTTCAGCATAATGTCTCTCCTCTGTTTTCATTACAGTCAGAGCATGTGAATGCAGCGCCCACTGTTCATCAATATAATGCACTGTAACTCCAAGGTAATTATGGTTACCCAGTGATGTCCAGTAGTCCTCAGTGAGAGCAGCAGTGGGTGCACGTTGTAAAGTTGTCCCTTTTGCAGTCCTCTACTCTTCATAAAACTTGTGTATTCTTCTTGTGATCTTGCGTCTTGAGGGAATCTCATACCTGCCATCATTTGTTGCGATTCTCAGAATCTTTTTCAGACCGGCGTCCTCCACAACATGAATCGGCCTGCAGTCTGTAGCTGTCCACTTCACCATGGCATTTGTTAGCTTCTCTTGCCTTTGTTTATGTATACTTCTCCCACACGCTGCATCTAACGTAGTCTGCCGAAGCCTAGCGCCACTGTTTGTTTCGTTGAATTATTTGCTGGTATCAACTGTGTGTATTGCATTTGGGTGATATTTCAGACTGGAAAATTCAACTTTGCAGTGGTTACAAATAACTTTGGTTCTGTCGACTGCGCCGTCTGGAAGAACTTTAAAATGAAAATGGCCATGTAAAAGTTCCGTACCCTTTTCCATGTTTTTGAATCGAAAATTGATATTGAATTGAATCGTGACATTTTCTGAATCGTACACCCCTAATTTATTATACATTTTCAGTTCCACTCAGTCAATCACTTTTGTCCCTGCCTAAAGCATCAGGCTTTTAATTACTTATGAAAGAAAGAAAGAAAGAAAGAAAGAAAGAAAGAAAGAAAGAAAGAAAGAAAGAAAGAAAGAAAGAAAGAAAGAAAGAAAGAAAGAAAGAAAGAAAGAAAGAAAGAAGTGACATGGAATGTACCTTAGCCTTAATGATCCTGAATTCACAAATGCATCAGCTCAGGACTTGTTTAAACAATCAAATGAATACCACCAGAGAATGTAATTATACTCACATCTGTCTTCCCTCTTCTTCTTTCTCTCCTTCTCTTCCTCCCCCTCGCTCTCTGTCTCTTTCAAAGCTTTAATTATTTATGATTTAATCACAGGGAGCGCTAACAGACGCCACAGTTGCCGCCTGTCACACACACACATGCATAGACATGCACACACACACACACACACACACACACACACACACACACACACACACACACACACACACACACACACACACACACACACACACACACACACACCACTACATACACAAGTGAGAACATGACTAATGACACTGTGTCAGTTTGTTTTAAATTGTTCCTATTTTCCAGTGGCGATACCTTCATAATACAAACTCAAAAAACAAATGATATGGTTGAAAAGCAGTAGAAATATTGCCATTCCACCTCAGCACATACATTTCCTTGTGAATGTAATTAATTGAATCTCTTGCTATATTGTTATTTTTACATTCTCATATCTCACTTTCAGCAATATCACACCTCTTTTTGAACAATTCTAACTCAAATTCAGGCTAAGTGATTTGTAACAGATTGCCTTTAATCAGAAAAAAAACTCTTCCTCAATACCCAGACAGTTAAGAGTATTCTTAAAGGTATACTAAGCAGGCTTTTCCTAAATAACAATGTACTGTATAGACTCATACAAAAATATGAATATAATACTCATTCATCACTTCTGACCCATAGAAGTGTGTGGCGGTGTCTGTATTTACAAAGACCCTGCCCTCTGCCTGTATTTTCCTATTTTCTTTTCATTTTACTGTGTTCAGGACATTTCTGGGCTTCTTTGGGACCCCCCGTGGGTGTGTAACGCTCAGCCAATAACAGCGTGCGGGGTGTGCAGCCTGTTCACATCGCTGTGTGTTTGTGCTGCACCTATTTGACCGACACAAACACATGCAGCAACAGCTCCACATTTACACAAATTCTAGCAATGTAGCTACCCTGAAACAATCAGAAAATAATGTTTTATTCCTCTGATTCATGGTTTCGTTCTTGCAAGTGCGGCTCCCTCTTTTCATTCACACTAGCTTGCTCAACCAACATTGCTCCATCTCTCTTTCTCTCTCTCTCTTTCTTTCTCTCTCTACTATTCTCTATTCTTAACTTTGAACATTGTGCGTTTACAAACTTCAACCCTATACCTTAAAGGTATTAAAACTGACCAAATCTAATATCGTAACTTTCCAAATATCTGTCTGATGTGTGTAACCAGGTACAGGCTGTGAATAAAGCAATAATTTGGCAAGACTGAATCATTTAATGCACAATTTATGCATTGGAGGGTGAAGTAAATGTACAAATTGAAATTGCCTTTCAGGCACTCATTATTCTGTGACACTGAGTGTCCAACTTCCTGTTCAACCTGGTCTCTCACACACCAGTTTAAATGTAGGACGCACTATTACTGCACAACTAATGCACTTTTTCTTCACTACATTTTACTCACAGGATACAGTTGAATTAACTAGATATTAATTGAAAACATAAAACATGTTAAAAATTGTAAGCAATGTATTAAAAATGATTCATTTCTGACTTTCTCACTTGGTATTCAATGATGGTAGGAGGAGAATGGGAGAGAAAGGGGAAAAGATGAAAGGTTGTGTCATCCCCTCAGGGATTAGATTGACTGTTTAATTCAAGTCAAAGACAGATGGAGAGAAGAAGGTCGGGGTTAGGTACAAAGGACAGTAGAAGAAAGGCAGAGGAGGAGGTGGTGTTGTATGGTTAGTGTTTGGATGTCATGTTGTTGTAGCATGTCCCTTTTTCCCTGCATCACTTCATTTCATTTGATAAGGATGGAAATAAATCACAGTGCTGTTTTTAAGGCTTTGAGTTACATTTTTTTTCAATTGCTAACATTCTTTGATCAAAACTCACACAAAATGCATTCAATGGCCACATTTTCCAAAATCCATGAACTATTTTCTCATTCATACTTGCACATGCAAACATTTTATATCTGCAGCACATTTTTCAATTGCTAACACACTGTTAAAAACTGCTAAAAACACATTCAAAACAGAAATTTGGCAGATTTTGTGCATTTCTGCAGTAACCATATTAAAATGAAAGTCTTGGCAGAATAATTACAATAAAATGAAATAATATTGTAATCATTTCAAACAGCTGATTTCAGCTAAAAGATTTAAACATAAGATGTGGTGTTGATGAGGTGTTGAGAAGTTGTGGCCAAATGCAGGAGAGAAGGACTACAAGCCTCACAGTGCTGTACAGTATGAGTGGTTATAGTATAGCCTACATGGTGGTGATGTTTTTTTTGTTGTAATTCCAGTAGTATTGCAGCCCTGGAATTTCAGGATTTTGTTTAGATTTTTTATTTTTCACAAGTAAATTACTATGCACAGACATAAAAAAAATAAAGGATATTGGAGCAAATGAATCCGTGTTACATAAATTTTAGTCAAGTGTTTTTCTTATTCTATAATAAATTACGTGATGCACAGGCTGCAATGTGTATTAAAGTTGTAGTCCGTAAGATCATCTCCCAGAGTTCCTTTTGAAAACAAACAGTGCCGACTGTATGCCGTCGGCATGATGCCTTCAAATGCTCCACACTGATAGCAGTTTAAGATGAGCTAAGAGCTAATGCATCGATGAAGATGAGAGCTGTGTGGGGACACGCGCAGCCGTGGAGATGATAGAGCCAGCGAGGCAGCGGCTAGCTAACGTGGCTAACCCGACCCCCTTGGTGAGTGATCCCGCTAGCTGCGTTAGCACTGTTGACTGTATTAGCACGGTTAGCCACGTAGCATTAGCAGTCAAATGAGTGGAGCCGCTAGCAAGTGCATGCCCAGACCGGGTAACATTCGTGCACTAAGCCGAGCGGTCGCGGGCATCTAACCACTGTGACACAAACACCCTACTAGCCACTGAGGCAGAATGTGAAATAACCATAGCTGATTAGGCCGAGGAAGAGTGGGCAGCATGCACCGCCTTCCCCTTATTTGCCTCACCCGGGGATTAAAGTGCCAAACGTCCCCTCCGACCCGAGTGCGGCGCCTGACATTGCTAACATCATTACCTGACACAACATGGCCAACAGTGCTAACATCTAAACCAACCTGAGCATCCAAATGTGCAGGGAAGAAAAAGAGGTCATACAAAATGTACGCCCTTTATTGATAAAATAAAGGGGTTGTTGTTGGTGGTGCTGGCTTCTCCGGAAGATAGCGGTCCAAAGCCCGAGGCGGGAGTGGGTGAGCAGGTCCGGAATGACAAGTGACGGTAGCGGTCCTACCCCTGAAGCTCTCCGTGGGGTAGCAGCACTGCCGAACCCGGCACTGCTGCTGCTCCGGCTGCTGCTGCGGGCAGAGATGAGAGCCCAGCTGCTCTGAGGCTGTACGGGTGGTTTCCAGCCTGTCAATCATTTCCTGAATGTTCGTCCCGACAAGCAACTCCGTGGGAAGAGGGTGGTTCATTACCAAAGTTAATTTTATTGTTTATTGTCTTCTTTCACTGTCTGTTGGTCTGCCATTGTCAGTCAGCAGTAATGAAACATAGGCGCCCAGCCCGATTAACGTACCGTTTCTTTGCATCTTTCCTTGTCGGAAGTTTCCAATTTCCGAGTACAATGGAATGCAGCATAATCGGCAGTGACAAGCTCCACCTGGGAAGACCATGGGCAGAAGAGGAGACCGACCCCTGCTGACTGACGTAAAATGCGTCACTAACTGTGCACTGCATTAGAATTTAGGGCGGGAAAGTCGCCACAGACACTCAGATTGTATTACTTGGCAAAGCAGCAAATATGTACAAGCACTTTCATCAGTTGATCATATGCTGAATTACCATTGTTTTAACTCACTCTTTGATAGATGGGAACTGAACAGACAATTAACTAGATGAAAATCTTATGGACTACAACTTTAACTTATTAATACATTTTGTGTGTGTGTGTGTGTGTGTGTGTGTGTGTGTGTGTGTGTGTGTGTGTGTGTGTGTGTGTGTGTGTGTGTGTGTGTGTGTGTGTGTGTGTGTGTGTGTGTGTGTGTGTGTGTGTAGAAGAGCCACTCACTAAGCTATTGTGTGTTTGTTTTGGTTATTGAGGCTGAATTTAGGCTGAATGACTAAATGTCTCCATGCGTATTTTTTATTTAGGAAATTAAATCTTTCATGCTTTTCAGATGATGCTAAACCGTTTGATTTCCCCTAATGTCTCTGCCAGCGTTATTGACAGGTAGAACCTGACAATCTTTCCCCCCTCTCTGTCTTCCTCATAAACCTCTTCCCTTCTCTTTCACATTTCTGTTTTTCTTTTAGTACTCTGTGTCTCATTCTGCCTTTTAGTGCATCTGTCCGCCCCTCACTGGGAGGTCGTGGTGAGATGCAGCTGTTTTGGGAGGAAGCAAAAAAAGCAAGATGATGAGATTTCGCCGAGGTTCATTTAACTGCTTTTGGGGGGCCGTGTACTCCCACAACAAGCTGTTAAATGAACCTAAAAATGTTCAAAATTAGATTCTTAAACTTCTTAAGACAACTATGCAGCTGTCAATTTGAAGAGCTTACAATGAGATTAATATAAAATATATACACAGTATATTACTATTTTGATTACTTTGATGATACATTTGATGACACTTAATTTTAATCTGGGGAGAGATTACATGATCCAACATTTTTCTCATCAAATCTGGTCTGTTTTTGTGGCGTGGCTCTATGGATGGCAGTGTTGGTCACTGGTTTGTCCACCACTTTTGTCCAGACTGAAATATCTCAACACCTGTTGGATAGATTGACATGAAATGTGCTATTCATGGTGCCCAGATGATGTATCCTTATAACTCTGGCGATCAGCAGCATGAGGATTACATTTGCGGTTTTGTTTAAATATCTCAACTACTAGTGAATGGTTTACCATGATATTTGGTGCACACATTCATGTCCCCCTCAGAAGCAAATTTGGTGATCCCTTAATTTTACATCTAGTGCTGTCATCCAGTCAATATTTTGTTTTGTCCAATATTTCAGTGCTAAGGGCTAATTAGAAACACTTAATTATGAGCACATAAACATTATACCTGCTGAACATCATGTTAGCGTTGTCATTATGAGCATGTTAGCTTTTAGCTCAAACCTCAAACCTCTCTCACTCTGCATAAGTACAGCCTCACAGAGCTGATAGCATGGCTGTGGATTTGTAGTCTAGTTGAGATATAAAAAAAACTATATAACAATCCTTCTGTAGTCTCCCTTAGAAATTCAGGACTGTAATGGCAAAGAAAGAAAGGCTCCATGAACATTTTCAAACTTATGGAAACCACAACCATAGACATTGATGTCTGACTTGTTTGATCAGTACTGTTTACATCCCTAAAGGTTCCTTGTTGGACAGACAGCTTTAGACTTCTTTACAGATTTGACTCCAGCCTTATTCCAACTTCTCAGACACAAACAGTCTTAAAAATAAAATGAGTGAATAAAGTTACTGGCATAACTACAGGAAAGGTAAACGACTGTGTGACTAGAAAGCTTCTCGACAAAATAGGGGCATGAGTTTTGAGGGAAATTACAATGTAATTATTTTGTCAGATTCTTAATAGTCTTCTAACCTCGGGGTGCATTGTTCACTGTTCCGTAATAATACATGCTGACACTGATCAAAGTGAAAGTAAAACTGCAGCTCACAGTAAATTGTGGGGACGAGATCAGCACAATCCTCTTCAAACAAAGGGCATGTAGGCGTGAAAATACGCCAGCAGTAGACACAAACTCCACCTCACAACAAGTGGACAAGCTGTTAAACTGGGCAAAGGAAATCTGCTAGATCCAGGAGAAAAAACACAACTTTACATTCTCTTTCTCTCTCTCTCTCTCTCTCTCTCTCTCTCTCTCTCTCTGTTTGTATTATACATCTTTCTATTGCTACACATGCTGAAGCTGAAAGATGCTGAAGCTGAAAAAGATATTGAAAGAGCAAGGGAGAGGAAGGTCAGGACTGAATGAATTGTGTGCTTTGCTTGAGGGAGGCCTTAGGGAGTGTGAAAGTGTTCTGTCTCTGTGTGTGAGAGCTTTTGGATAAAGGCAAAGATGTGTCATTGCCACAGGGAACATAGAGGAAAAACAAGCCGAGGGTCTGTGACTGATAGAACAAGATCATCTGAATTAGCAGTCCATGCTGGTATGCTACTTCGTATTTTTTTTTAACAGAAACAGTGTTTGGACAAACTGAGACAGGAGCTATTATTCTCCTCATCTCATCCTCTCATAATTTTTTATTTCATTTCACTTCATCTGTGTGTTTTTCTGTGTCTATCAGTGTGAGTGCCAGTGAGTGGGCTCACAAGAGTGTGAGAGAGGTAGGAAGGAGGGGAGGAGCGGGAGAAGAGAAGAGCATCAGGGTTGTGGTGGTTTGCTGAGAGATATATTAATGGACAATACACAAGATCCACCGTAAACATCTGCTCAAAGTTTGGATAGAGTATGTCAGCACACACACACACACACACACACACACACACACACACACACACACACACACACACACACACACACACACACACACACACACACACACAAGATGTATTTGGTTATCAGACAAGGATTGAGGGAGGGATGTGACATATCTAAAAACGAAATGCTCAGTACGGTAAGTAATAGAGGATGTTCTGCTTTTGCTTAATCCAATAATAACAAACAGCTAATTCTCACTTTTTTTAAATAACACTTCTAATGCATAAAGCAGAGGCAAGCTTTACAAAGTACATATTCTATCCCTAACTTTTACTTAGAAATGGAGGTGGAACTTTGGTGAAAATGTACTCTTGCATAATAACTCATGTGTTATAACGTAAGGTATGATTTTGTTAGTTTTTTTTGTTAAAACCTGACGCAAATGCCAACTTTATAGCTCCTGAAAACATACATTTTCTTAACTTAACTTAATTTAATAGTCATGACTTTAATAGTTAACAATCAAAGTGAAAACTAGAAAAAATGTTTTATGCTGGTACAGTATAGTCGGTGAAATGATAAATTTGTCTACAGTCTGTTTTGACGTTTATACCTTTTAACATCTCTGAGTGTATTAGACCATTGTGGGCAATGTTGCAAATCCATGAGCAGGACTGAGTTAGAGCATTATTGGATAAGTACCACCTTGACGTCAGTTATTTCATTTGCCTGATTAGCCAAAAGAGATATTCCTGTCTAGATATTTTAACCATATATATTTTCTCATTTTATTTTATAGAAAATGTATTTCGATACGTTTGGTGAGGTGGTATTACAAATGAAATGGTATTATGCAAATATTGAAAAAATGAAATAAAAGTCACAGCATCAAATTAAAAGATAATGATGTATAAACAATACATCGATAATAAATAAATATATAAACATTAAAAAAATAAAGATTTTTGCAATTTTGACCAATGGCTGACGAGCACTATTTTCTGAGAATTATTTTCTAGGCATCTAGATTTTGGGTTTAGTTTCACAATGCTCTGATTTTCCTAGAGCAGAACTCCTTAGCTCACAATAGATTATTTTATACAGTATTGTCAAGTTAAAAAAATAAATAAATAATGCTTCCATTGAAAATGGTTACTATGAGGCCATGAATTTGAGCTCTTAGGATCAGTATTTGGTCACATCCAATTTCTACAATGCAAATATAGGTAGGCTACCACACTCTGAACCTAACTTACCTAGGCTATAGCTAGCTGATTGTGTCACCAAAGCTAAGTACAGCTCATTCAGATATCTTGGTATGAGAGTTTAATGGGCTTTGAAGACATGTTACAACCACTTCCCAACATGCTAGCTTAATGTGGTTGAAAACTGATCTTGTGGGTTTGATTTTAAAATTATTTTTTAGGGGTGCCGGGATCAAGTTAAGGGGTGTTAAAAAATGGCCAAAATCGCCCCTGGCATGTACTGGGATTGAATAATTTCTCCATATCATCCACTCCAAACAAATCCAAGCAAAATCACAGTAATGATCACAGTATTTACTTGTATCTTGTCTTTGTTTACCGCCTGAGAGTCCTCTTTCTTTACAACCTGTTGTTCAGTGCTGCAACTGTGTGTCTTATCTGCCTGTGTACTGTTTTGCTGTACCTTGTACTAGTGTATTGCAAGGCAACTCAAACAGCTGTTATGCTGTTAGCATTTACTGGAAGAGCATCAGCTAAATATAGTGTAATAAACTGTAATACCAAACTTAAATGTCTCCATTTTTTCCCCTTAACAAAATAATGATGCCAGTAGAGAGCAAGGAGGGAACTGGGGGAGTTGTGATAAAAAAAATAGCACATGTTACAGTTAGTCATCTCTCAGTAACCGTAGAAACAGCCAACAGGGATGTAAAATTGCCGTCACCTTGGGAACAGAATAGATTGAGAGAGCAAGATAGGAGATATGTATGGACTCGGCATTGGAATGATGGATGCCATTATGACAGGTTATACTTAGCATAATAAGGTGTAAGGATGTGTGTTTGAATGGCAGTCAGACAAAGAAAAATCAAGGTGTAGGTAGGAATTAATCAGCACACTCTTTTCTTCCTTTCAGTGGAGTGTTCTGATGGATATAATTATTATGTAAATGATTGTTCCTGTATTTGCTCTGCAGATCCTAATTTTGCCTTCTGTGGCGATGCCACCTTCGCACATAGATCTAAAAGCGAGTGGGGGTAATGTGGGTGTAAAAGATTAGTAGCAGCTCCTCTATGAGTGGAGTGAACTACATTGACCTCTGAGTCACACTAACCCTCGGATCAGAGCAGCGAGCGCTATTACTGAGCTGTGTTTTCACTGCCGGTTTAAACCAGTTGTGGAGATTTTTCACACAAATTCAACCCCAGAATCTGGTTGAAACGTTTGGATCCTGTGGTTCCACTAATCCCTTGAATTATGTCTGAAAGTCACCCAAAATACATTTTGTTTTTGGAGGAATGTCCCAAAACAGCCCACAGAGCAGATTTAGGAAGACCCCCTCCTATTCCAATACAAAAGACAAATCCATAATTCTCGAGTCCCTTGTCTCAAACATAGTCTGACTCATCCCATCATACAGCTTTTCTACAGAAACCGCAGAAACACAGAGCAACACATCTTCAAACAACTGGTGAAAAACAGAATCTGCTTTTCTACCTCATGCAAATAATAAGAACATATTTACAGATCTCACTAACGTAGCATTCAGACCAAAGACAACCAGGGAAGGCCAGTTTGAGTAATATATTCATACGTTTGAACCCTTTTCAGATGCCAAAAGAACTGCTCAGCAGGTTATAAGCCTATAAGGCAGGATTTTTTCTGCCCTGATAGTCATCATGGCAACAATCATTTTATCTTTTGTCATGATGATTGTGAGTTTAGCAGTAGAAATTAACTGTTCAGTTTACAAAGTAATTTGATGCTTTAAAGCTACATTGTGTAAGAATTGCTCCAATCTAGCGGTGAAATTGTATATGACAACCAACTGAATTTCATTTTCTAGCCCCCCCATTCCGAGTGCGTTATAACTCCTACGGTGGTCGAACCCGAAATTAGCGACAGCCGTCCGTGAGTGTCCCTTCCAGTGTAATAATTAGTTTGACGTTATTTTGGTACCATTTCATTGCTAACATCAGCTATCAGGTTCCCAAATATATGCAAGCCAATGTTAGTAAAATATCAGTGCTATCGTTATTCTGTATATTGTACGAGATTAATAGTGTAAGGCGATGTTTACAGCGTAGGAGAGAAGCAACGGAGGTTTGTGTTTTTAATATATTTCTCTGAGCAGCATGAACAATGTCAATGAAACTGAAATGATCTCTTAGTGTCTCCATCGTTTCCACGCAGCTGTTCTAGCTGTAGCTAGTCTGTGTTACAGATCCATGACGTGAGTTGTCTGCCAGGAAAATCACGGCACATATGATTATGTTTATGTTACAAGGTACATAGGCGTCGTTTTAGGGGGGGACGGTGGGGACGTGTCCCCACCAGATTTTGTCATGAGTCATTTTGTACCCACCACTTTTTTTTTAAACCTCAAGCTCAATTTAGTTAAAAAATAAAGTTCATAACACAGATACCGGCACTTACTGTACATGAGGAGCAATATGAGAGAGAAATGTGATCATTGATCTGTTTAGGAACATTAAACCACGTTAAGTTTTTTCACGTTATATTAAGCCCATGAGAACCGTGGGGAGTCAACCCACAGCCGCTGCTGCTGAAGATGTGAAGCAGAAACAAGCTTAATGTCAGATAACGTCCATAATAATTGGACTTTTGGTTCGATTTTTTCAGAGTTTTCGGTGGTTATAAGGAGCAATATGAGAGAGAAATTATTGTTTAGGTACATTAAACCATGTCATGTCATATTGTCAACATGGTACGAAGCAGAACGTAGCGCGGTCTTGCTTTTTGAAAACTTAAGGCTATCTTCTTCATAAAACGAGTCGGACATCATCACATTTTTGAATACATTTTTATTTATTTACATTAGTAAGCTACAGGGGCCTGTTTTCTGTACCACGACGGTGGATCAGTTGTTACCGAGTTCAATCGCCGTGGTAACTTATGCTGAACGCCTAACCTGGTCGGGAGCAGGTTATGTTGGAGATCAGAGATCAACTGGTGTAAAAGCACCGCCTACTGACCAATCAGGCCTACTCCATTGATAACGGCATCACCGTTCTTAGAAGATCCATTGACTGAATGGGTGGAGTTCAGTGAGAAAAAAAGAAGAAAAAGCTCGAGAGAGAGAGAGAGAGAGAGAGAGAGAGAAAGAGAGAGAGAGAGAGAGAGAGAGAGAGAGAGAGAGAGACGGAGACAGAGAGAGAGAGGTGCGCTCTTAAAAGTTAAAACATTTAGAGACTGACAACCCCGTTAACATTCCCTGATGGGTGTTTTTATGAATGGTAGCCTAGGGCCTATAGATTTTCAGTGGAGGGAATAACCTATTGTAAACTTCTTGAGCCGTGTGTTGCCAATGCGCACATCGGTTTGAATTATGTTTTTATATTTTTTATTTGCTCATGATCGCTTCCCACTGCCAGGGTTGCAACTGAATAGACTAACGACAGTTTATGGAAAGAACAAGTGTAATTATGATCAGATCTTGTGCCTGACTGATTAATAAGCCAGTCCCTCCAGACAAACGTGATTATGTGATCGCAGAATTCAATGCATAATAAGCCAAAGTCCGCATATTTATGTGGGGGCCGCATTTTTTCAAATAGGCTACGCCGCACTTTCGCCGCATAAATTGCCAATTTCCTCGCAAAATATGCGAGGAATATTTTGCGGATATTATGCAGAATATATCACAAAACTCTGCAATTGTCTGGAGGGACTGATAAGCGTTGTGACTTACACATTTACAGCGTCGGCTTTTTTGCCAGTTTTTCTTCCTGTTCTAGGAAGCGACTGGATTGCCTTTTGCTTGTAAACCGTGTCTGTGTTCTTCATATTTATGTAGAATTGCTCTTATGTAAAATATGTGGCTCTGGTAGATTGATTGCAAACACCGCCTCTTTTATGTGAACGTGCGCGTCTCTAGATTGGGAAACCCTGGGTTGATTCAACTAGTTGATAAACGTTGTGACACAGTTTAACCGTGGTTGTTAGGGTTAGTGCAGCCGGGGAACTGAAAGGAATCCAGGGCATGTTAAACTTAATTTGTAGTAGCCTACAGGCCCCTGGACAACGTCTTTCAAAACATGACCTGCGCGAAAGAGAAAAAAAATATGAATGCGTCGTTGTCCCCACCACTTCTGGAAATGCACTTCCGAATGCGTCTCTGTCCCCACCACATTTCAAACCAAACTGACGCCCATGACAAGGTAGACAATCCTTTTTCATCATTGACGCGAGGAAAAGTATCCTAGACGTCGTTCTAGCGTTATACACAACCATGCTATAGTTAGCCAAGCAAGTAGCAACTATAAAACTTTTACACAAATAGGTAGAATTACCTGTTGAGAAGAAAGCAGGCAACTTCGGCGTCCCTTTTAAAATCCTTGCTCCTCATCAGCTCTTTCCATCTTGGAAAAGCCACAACAATATTAACTTTGGTCGCGTTGCTTTGCCTGTCACGTTGTCGTTTTAATTTCCTCGGCGACTCAGTTACATGTCCTCGATAATAGACGCAACAGGCTTTCAAATCTGCCGGCAGTGAGTCACAAGTAATCTTCTCCCCCCTCCCTCCCTGGCATACGTCACAGTCAGTGCCACTGAGTGAAAAGCGCGAAATGCGGAGCAGTATAGCCTGTATGTCCCTTACGGGCTACCGTATTTCAAGATGGCGCATGGCTATGGAGCGTCTACCCCAGTTCATGTAAGCGCAAATGTAAAATTTCAAGCCAATAGGAATACTTGGAATTGATGGTGGTGGTCAATATTCTTAAAAAAGGACAAGTTTGTGAAGGGCAATACAGATTTTGATAATAAACAACTACACATGTTACACACTGGGGCTTTAAAGGCGATGCTTTATTATTAAATATTTCAGTGTAATTTTAGCTGTTTTTATTGTGATCATTGTATTGTTTGTGTGTGTTAAATTTTGTTTGCTATAATTTGTTTGTCACAGTTTGGCATGTAACTACTTTTGTTACGACATTTTCATGCAAGTAAAGCCCATTTGAATT
Organism: Gymnocephalus cernua; assembly: GCA_023631565.1. Lineage (NCBI taxonomy): Eukaryota > Metazoa > Chordata > Actinopteri > Perciformes > Percidae > Gymnocephalus > Gymnocephalus cernua. The sequence continues at coordinate 22,961,636 of CM042430.1, forward strand.
GAATTATTACATAGTGTGTGATTAACATAAATGTCCTCCTCCACACGCTGTGGCTGAGGGTCTGGCTAGTCCACAAACAGCCTGGTCTAACAGAATTCCGTGAAATTATCACAAACTGTTAACACCACATTACGTGGTGGCGGCACAGAATGTGTGAAAATTCTGTGTGGCCACCACGGAAAACAATGGCAATGTAAAGTCAATGAGAAGATGTAGCATTAGGAGTGACTATGGTAGCGAGTAGTACGAAAGCCCGAAAAATCCACGTAAGGAGGTTGGTTGGGGTGGTGGATCGGTCAAA